>CM042140.1:132257097-132277097 GCA_023376005.1 Doryteuthis pealeii | reverse complement strand
TGCTTACTTTCTGGATAGATTAAAGATTCAAACGGTTTTCTACCTCGACCATTTTTCATTCCCTATTTACTGATAGTATAAAATGTTGAAATATACAAACAAACAATTGTATACTAAAAACTTCCCACTCTTATAGTGATACTATAATCTTTTATTATAAGTATACCGTAGTAAAATACACGCAACCTTTTAGCTTATACATTTATCTGAATATTGACTTTGTTTCTTTGCGTGTTCCAATTTCGGACAACAGAGACTTTGCGACTCATAGCTATTTGTAGCGGCAGTGCGAGAGGGTAAACCTAACCAAATTGTCCTCTCATCTCGACGAATTTTCCATTCCTACAACCCACGCTGCGTCCATATGCAATGTACTCCATATGCAATGTTCAAGAAAATAAACTAGCAGTGCAAAAACTCACCCATCCCTCAGTGGAACATTTATCTTTGAAATCATACCGTAGCAAAACATTGACAGAAAATGAGAAAATTAATTAATATAATTAATTAGTGAAATAGATCACTAATTAGAACTGAGCCTATTCTAGTAATGACCACCGCAAGCGGATTTAACAGTTTTCAATTCAGAACTTTCGTTCTCCTAGTGTAGCGTAATCATTATCGTCTACCGGAATTTGAGATTAAAAATAAAACTGTATTCGGATTTCTAGAGAATGAGAGGAAAAAGAAATAAGGACAAATAAAGGTTAAAACTTGAGGAGTGAACACACTGCCAGTAACTTGACCGAAGAATGACACCGTGAATAGATTTAAAAATAAAAATGGAAGTTCCGGGTTTTGACGGGAACCGGATGAGACGCCAGGACGAGTAACGGAAGAGGAAAATCGTCATCTTTTACTTTCGACCATAGTAGGGGTCAGACGCTTATCCCGGCCCCTTGTGTGGGTGTGGGACAGCAGTACAGAAGTTGATACCATGTTAGGTAGAATAATTTAACCGTACCCTCTCTCTCTCTCTCTCTCTCTCTCTCTCTCTCTCTCTCTCTCTCTCTCTCTCTCTCTCTCTCTCTCTCTCTTTCCTTCTCTCTCTCAAGAAGAGCCTATGAGCCTGGAAATAAATACTAAGCCCCTTGTGACTATACAACTTGCGTGTATGTTGTTCCTTGACCTAACCGCTACTAATAACGACGACTACTATTAAAACTTGAGTTGGCCCATACGACATACATCGTTCTGACATATATATCGTTCCGGAGTATGCTACACTAGACTGGTTGCCTAATCAAAGTTAAAAAGCCCGGTCTGCCCTACTATTTACCCATAGCTAGAGGGAGAGTTGTTCATACCTTTCCCAAAGGTTTTAGCACTTGGTGAACTGTGGCTTCGTCCAAGATTTGTACTCGGGTCGACGAGTCAATTTCCTACGATTCTAACCAATACACCACGCACCTCCAACAAAATAAAATCCTTAACCTATCCATCCATCTGAGCGCTAACCCCCGCATCCCTGTCTGTACCAATTTTTAGCCACAGAGACATCATTTTTCCAATCATCCATAGCTACTTGTACTTCATCCATTTTATGGTGGTAGTAGAAGAAGGAAACTTTAATCAAACTGTCCTCCAATCTTGTCGAATTTCTTATTTCAATTCCCTATTTTCTGATGATGTGTAATGTTCAAATATTCATACAAAGAATAGTATAGTAAAATATTGTATATGATGTTGTTGCTAAGGTGCTGGAGTAAAAACAGTAGTAGTAGTAGTAGTAGTAGTAGTAGTAGTAGTAGTATACCTGCTCATATTCAAATCCCTATCGAAGCTGTTTGCATTTTCTATAGCACTAATACTTTTGGGAAATATAAAAATCCAGATATTCTCCCTCCAGGTATGTACCGGCCTTTTTCTTTTCAAATAAATGCAGGTGGCAGATTTTCTGAGGGATCGGTTGCAGTGGTGCAACCAACAACCAAATAAAAAAATATAAAAAATATGAAAATAATAGAGGAAAATCTTACCACTCATAGAGTGCTACTATATTAAATCACTTTGTGCGCGTTTTCGCAACAGCGTTAGCTGATGGTCGTTCACTGCATTCTGAGTGACAGCAGATCTCTTTAGGTCACAAGGAAGCGCGGTGGTGTACTGGTTATAGTCGTAGGAAATGGACTCTTGGAAAAGGTATGAATCCAACTATTCTCCCTCCAGCTATGGGTAAACAGTAGGACAGACTTTGTTTAGGTAACCAATCTAGGCGTAGGAAAACTCTGAATTCAAACCTCTTAAATCTCCGCTTGGGGTGTTCAGTACTAGATTAGGCTCAGTCCTACTTAGTTATCTATTTCAATTTAAAATCTAAAAGGACAAGCCTAAGTATTCTAGTCGATCTTTAAAATGCTATTTTCTGAATGGTCTCAATTCTTTCTCTGATTTCCAATTCTACCACTTTTTTTTCCGAAACCTTATGGGCTGTTCCAAAGTCAGGAAATACAATTGGTATCACCTTCACCCTAATGTTCGACAGTTTTCTCATTTCTCTGGCAAGTTCCAGGCATTTGTTTATCTTTCTTTTTCTTTCTTTTTCTCCCTGTGATCCGCTGGAACGGAAAACTCCACTAGATGACAAGTTCTCTTGTTAATCAATATTTGGTCTGGTCTTCTGGCCGGGATTAGGTGATGCGCCTGTATCTCAAAGTCCTAGAAAATTTCATGTGTTTCGTTCTATACGGGGGATTTGGGTTTGTGCATATACTATCTAAAAGTGTGGTCAAAATTTAGTTTCTTGCACAATTCCCAGTGGATTAACTTCCCAATCCAATCGTGCCTAATTTTGTACTCCATTTTTGCCAGCTTGTAGCATTCAGTTATTATGGAATAAGCAGTTTGGTCTTTGTCTCCACATGTCATACATTTGCTATTCTCTAGCGTCTTATCCTTGCTTCCTTTGATGTAATTTGGCATTGTTTTGAGCTGCCATTATTATTCCGTCTAGGTCTTCTCGTATGCGATCTGTCCTGTTAGTCGCTTGCTTATTATCATTATCATTTAACTCCATTAGAGTTTTTTCCCACCTGCGTCAACTGGTCATTCACTGGAGGCTGAGTGACAGCAAATCTCTTCAGGTCTCCAGGACTAGTCTGAGTATTCTAACCGATTTTAACAATGCTGTTGTTTTCATGGTCACAATTTTTCTTTTGATTTCCAGTTCATCCAGACTCTTTTCCAAACCCTTGGGGATCCTTCCAAGGGGACCAATTACAATTGGTGCAACTTTACGTTCATGTTCCACAGTTTTTTTCAGTTCTCTAGCCAGATCTATGTATTTGTCTATCTTTTCGTTTTCTTTTATTTTCACTCTGTGATCCACCGGGATGGCAAAATCCACGAGATGACAAGTTTCCTTCAACTTATCAATTAACACAGTCTGGTCTCATAGCCGGGATTAGATGATCCATGTGTATCTCAAGGTCTTAGAGAAATTTATTCTCTAGGACGGGTTCCGGTTAGTGCATATACCATGAGGTAGTATGGTCAAAATTTAATTTCCTGCACAACTTCCCAACCCAATTGTGCCAAATTTAGAATTCCATTTTTGCCAGCTTGTAGCATTCGCATATTAAGTAATTAGCAGTTTCGTCTTTGTCTCACATCAGACATTTGTTATTCTTTAGCATCTTATCTATGCTTTGATGTAATTGGTTCTTATGGCATTGTTTGAGCTGCTATTATTAACGATTCCATCTCTCTCTTGAGGTTTCCATGTTTTCTCGTATGCAATCTCTCCAATGTTTCGGTTGATTATTATTATTATTATTATTATTATTATTATTATTATTATTATGTGAGTTTTCCCACCAAACTAAGCTGATGGTCTTTCACTGGAGTCTGAATAACAAGTCTCCACATGTTTCCAGCACTCTGAGTATTCCAGCTGATTTCAACAATGCTGTTGTCTGGATGGACTTTATTCCTCTTCCGATATCCCGTTCTTCTAGTTTGATTTCTAAATTTTGCTGACCGTTCCAAGTACACCAACTACAATTAGTATCACTATCACCGTCATATCCCACAATTTGTTTCAATTATTTAGCAAGGTATTATTATTATTATCGAGTTTTTCACACCTGCCGTAGCCGTCTCCTCATGTTTCCAGGACTCCTCTGAGTATTCTAGCCGATCTTAACAGTGCTATAGTTTGGATGGTCTCGATTCTTCTTCTTATTTCAAATTCTCACAAAATCTTTTCCAGACATTTGAGGACTGTTCCAAGGACACCAATTACAATTGGTATGATCTTGACCTTCATGGTTCACAGTTTTATCAGTTCTCTAGCAAGATCCAAGTATTTGTCTTTCTTTTCGCTTTCTTTCACTTTCACTCGGTGGTCGACAGGGACGGCAAAATCCACGAGATGACAGGTTCTCTTCTTGACAATCAATACAAGGTCTGATCTCCTGACCGAGATTAGGTGATGTTGATGTTGTTGTTGCTATTTAATTATTCAATTATTTCTATCTATTCATTTTTTTTGGAAACTCATAAATATTTGCCTTATTTTTGTAATTTGATGGTCGACGCATTTGTAAAGAACTATAACCTGTGTGCTGCGTTTGCAGGTACTTGTATTTTTCTTTTCCTCTTGCGACAGCTAAGAAGCGTGATTTTGATCTTCAATACCCGATAATGTCCGTTTGAATGAAGGAGACACTTTGTGTTAAGTGTGATCCAATGTGATCCATTCGTGGAGAAAGGATTTGACAGATTATTGATTGGGACTGGGAAAAAAGCCATTTGTTCGAAAGGCGGACAATAAACTTTCAGAATCATTGCGGAGTTAAAATTTGCTTTAACTTTGTAAATGTTTCTGTTGAGTAATTAATTAAAAGAAATGTATAGAGAGTTCGATAATTGGACGCTTATTATTACTAGTCAATCTTGAAGATGGATTTCGAGAAAGATTGAGTGGACTTAGTTTTGACGGTGTTAATTAAGATTAACCATTCTCGGTTGGATTTTCTCGAGTCTTCTGGGTGTAAATCAATTAAAGAATACTGATTTTATGTAGCTTCCTTTAAATGTCGTTTTTATTATATAACACTCTTCATATAAGCTTCATTTTCAGTGAGAAAAAGTTCCAACATAAAGTTGGAAAATGATTGGTCTACGGCCATTTTCCAAATGTTTGTTTTATGGTCATAGGAGAGAAGTGCTGAAATTATTGTTTTTATTCTTACACAAAAGGGTCACACACACACACACACACACACACACACACACACACATATATATATATATATATATATATATATATATATATGCAACACTCTCCTGTAAAATAGATAGAGCACTCTCTGGCAGCCTTTATAAATACATATGTATATATTTTTCAGTTAGATCTTCATCGCAGTGTGTAGGTGCACATAACCAAGTGTTTAAGAAGCCTGACTGATGATAAATCGATCGGGTTTGCATTTTGGGTGGAGGTAGCCTACTTATGTCTAGCCACACTGAAGAGACATAATACGTAGAAACACAGTGTCTACGGATGACTATGTATATATATATATATATATATATATATATATATATATATATATATTAGGATTTTCTACCATCATAAAAATGTACGACGAAGAGACTGCATTGTCGGTTGAGGATTGGTTTTGGAACGGCTCTGTCATATATTATGTCTTGCAAAATTTTATTTTATTTTAATTCTTGAAACCATCTTTCCGATAAGCTAGATGGTCCTGGAAGTGATACGGTGCTGTCTTTCATACTTTAATGAAATGTACAGTCATGCAGTTCGTAGTTGTAAATTGATTTCAATGCTACTGCAAGAAAGGACTGTCCAAATTCAGATATCTATTGAAACATAGAGACAAAATTGCGAATGTATTTCTCCAGCATCAATATTAAAATCAAGAAAGATATACGATGAAAATAACAGCTATTTAACTATATATATATATATATATATATATATATATATATATATATATATATATAAACACACAAATGGGATAAATCTTAAAAGAAATCCATTAACTAGGAGGAATAACTGTAATTTTATTCTTTACTTCCTAATTTAACTAAATAGTTAAATTAGGAAAATTTAACAATGAAAGACAGGAGTGATGGAAGAGTAAGATGTAGTTTTTCTATTTTTCAGTTAAACACCCTCTGTTTAAAACCAATTAAATCTGCATTCTTATTTAGTTTCATTAGCCCTTTTCAATTCAATATATTTTATTTCATTAAAACTTAAATACTTGCACTCGGAGGGTGCATATATTTGCTAGTATATACAAAAAAGATTAAAGGTTTACCAGAAATTTTAGTCAAAATCGCCACCGAGAGTAAATAGTTTCCACCGTGTTCTGATTCACTGATTCCTGAGAATGAGGTCGGTAAGTTGAAAGTTTAAGTAATATAATGCGCATATAGACAGAAATAAGAGAGAGGAAAATATAGTAGAAATGGGTTGGTTGGTTGGATTTTACGGAGACAAACCTTGAGTTAACTAACTCATAAGTTTGATATAATATTAAACAAAACTCACGAATTTTAGACACAGGTGATTGGAATCAACCACAATCTCTTTACTGCAGACGAAGTTGGATATCATTTTCCATTGTTCTAAATGAAAACTCATTCGTTCACACCATGTCTCCTTTAAATTAGCCAAATGCAACATCTCATTAAAGGCTGAAAGAATTCTCTTTTCACTTTGGACTAATTATAATAATTAGGCTTGTACTTTAGAAAGGCAAATTACAAGATTGCATCAAGTGATTTGATAATTTTCCTCTGCTTGATCTAAAAAATATGCAATTAATTTGATTAATTCAATCTAATTTGTTTCATGTATATTTTATGAAGCCAGAATGTTGTGCTATTAAATCAAAAATTATGTTATGTCATACTTTGGAATCGTTTATTTGCAGCGAAGTAAAAATGAAAAAAAGAATTATAACAGATACATAAACTGGGTAAACTCAATGTGTAGTGCCATACACTTTATCATAGAATTGTATGCATTTGGCTTGGTTTCTTTCTTATTAATGGCATGTCAATGTTCCTGGGATATCTAATTCTAAATCTAACCATGAATGTATTTACCAATCATTAAAGGATTTGACACAAGATAGATTTTCAAGCGGAGTTTTAAAAGGTTTTAATCTAGTAGAAACGAGTTAGTAGGTTGGTTTGGTTTGGTTGTTGGTTGGATTTTACGTCATGTCAACCCATGTATTATTTTATGCAGAAGACGTTGTTGTTTTATTCATTTTGTTTGGGTATTCAATTTTGGGGGTATTCAATTTTTTCTAACTCATTTTAAACATATATTTAAACTCATTTTCTTAACTATTTAACACATAAATGGGACCCTAATGAATACTAGCAAACCAGGTCAGTGGACCTGGGTGTAATGGTAATGAATGGGTACTCCACACTCCCAAGAGCTTCAGAATTGGAACCTCATAACAAGATGCAGTTTAGTCTTATACACAGCAAGCTAAGACCCTCAGCCACCGCCATCTAGCACATTTATGATAAAGAGTGTTATGGGTTTGTCATAAGCGTAATACGGTCGGGACAATCATACAGGCGATATGGCTTGATGTGACGAGCCGTTCGATCGCAGGAGGCTTCCCCGAGCGCCCGTTTAGGCTAAGAGCCAAAGAGAAGATTTGCATGTCATTGATTGCTCAGCCACCAGGACTCCGTTCTTAACCAACACGAGTCGACACCTATGACCAACAGGGGAGCCAATTAAAGGGTATTACCCATCTATAAAAGTGTTGTTGGCGTATTCCATAGCCACAGCCGACAGGGTGAATTAGAAATGAGGGGGTATATATAAACGTCCATTTATGTATGTACCTACAGTTTTGTGGAAAATTATGTGAAAATTTAATTTACACCCAAATATAAAAAATAGCCTTTATAGCAGATTATTTTTCTTTATATCATCTGCAATAAATTAAAGACCATGCGGATATCTAATTTGATATCTTTCACGTGTCTGTTATCGAAATATTTAGTTGCACACAGGAAACATTCCGACTGTAAAGAACGCCACGGCACACACACAAAAGCGCGCGCATTTTACACTCGAACGAACCTGCATGTGTTGATCGTGCAGTCACGTTAGAGAAAGCATCTGGTGACAAGCGGTGATAAAGAAACAACAGAGAAAAGCGTAAAATCCTTGTGAAAACTAATTGATTCCCGCTGTGCATTCCAAACGCAGTTAAAATGCTATTTCAAATCATTAGAATGATGTGCAGCGAACACAGAGAGAATTACATAAAGAAAACTGGAAAAGGAAAAAAAATATATTTAAAGGAAATGTTGAATTCAAAAGGGGTGTCTTTTTTTAGGTTGGGGTGGGGGAGTTAGGGTTGTAAATTTTTGTTCTACCGAAAATATCAGATAAATTTGAATCGGTTTGGCTTTTGTACTGTCAAGGATTTTTTTTTTTTGAAATCTTTATTTATTTATTTTTATTTCCGGTTGTTTGATTTATTTTAAAGTTAAAGGATTTTAGAGAAAAAGCGAATTCATAGGTAAGCAGAATATTGTTTGTTTTTTTATTTGTTTATTATTATTGCTTATTTTATGTATTTATCTATTTATTTATTTATTTATTATTGCTTCGACATTTTCATTTTAAGGAAATTTAATTGATTTGGCACTCTGCAATCAATTAGGCATTACTTGAAGTGTCAAAAGAATTCGCGAGTAAAGAATGATTTATAGAGATTGTTTTTAAACCTTTTAGTAATTTTTACTTTATCTTTTAGAACATCCAAATTCCCCCCACACACATATATATATATATATATATGTGTGTGTGTGTGTGTGTATATATATATATATATAAGTATATTGCAATATTGTAGGTTAACGCATTCATATATATATATATATATATATATATATATATATATATGAATGCATTAACCTACAATATTGCAATATACTATATATATATATACACACACACAAACACACATATATGTGTATATGTACATACACATTTAATAAGAAAGAAAATCTCAAAAGACCGTCACTTGGTTATTATAAATTTATTTCAGTCGGTAATTCCATAAAAGAGCAGTCTCGTCAGATAGCCATTATAAAATGGAGAAGAAAATATACTAAAATGGAGAAAAAACTGAACGCTTTTTTCCAGTGGATCTTTACTCATTTAACCCCTCTCACACACACATATATATATATATATATATATATATATATATATATGTGAATAAACAGGCCTTAAATACCATGGGTATCGTGATTATTGCCCATTTTTCGAGTTATATTCTAAATTACGAACCTCCCCTCACACACACACACACTCACACACGCATGTATATATATATATATATATATATATGTGCGTGTGTGTGTGAGTATGCGCATATATATGTATATATAGTATGTCTGAGTATGCGCATATATATGTATGTATATATGTATATATATATATATATATAGAGAGAGAGAGAGAGAGACAGAGAGAGAAAGAGAGAGAAAAACATAATATATACATAAAGAGAAGGATTATATAACAGAATATTGTATCACACACACACACACGCACAGACACACACACACACACATACATATATATATATATATATATATATATATGTTCTGTTAAACGCCACAGACAATTCAAGTCTGAGGAGTTTTTTTTATGGTCCTTTCAATTTTCCTAGCGATCTTTTTCGTGTTTGGGTGGAGAAGTTGTAATAGTCCACCAAATCCTTGTTTTTTTCGAGCGCTTTCGGCTGGTTTATCAGCCATCATCAGGTGGGGAAACGATGTTAAGTTTTCAAGTGCCTCGTTTTTATATATGGAAGCACTCTATATCAAATTAAAAAAACCTACCTTAAACAAAATAAACTTTCAAACCAGTAAACACGTCCTCCAATGCTTATAAAAAATCCCACTCTAACCATTCCCCCTCCCTTCCTCACAATTCTGTATCCCCCTCAAAAACCCATTAATCCATTGTTTCGTACTAACTACCACCACCACTCTTAAGCTACTACCCGTTCTTCTATAAAAACGAGACACTTGAAAACTTAACATCGTTTCCCCACCTGATGATGGCTGATAAACCAGCCGAAAGCGCTCGAAAAAAACAAGGATTTGGTGGACTATTACAACTTCTCCACTCAAATACGAAAAAGATCGCTAGGAAAATTGAAAGGACCATAAAAAAACTCCTCAGACTTGAATTGTCTGTGGCGTTTAACAGAACATGTCTAAAAGAAAAAATGCTGCCGAAGTATATATATATATATATATATATATATATATATATATATATATATATATATATGAAAACGTTTGTTTATTAGATATAAATCTATTTCGGCCTAGTTAGACTCTTCAAATCTCTTTAGACTTTTCAAAGGGATAGGATTTGCATATTAGGTTTATTTAAATGTTTTTCTCTCCACTAGACGATTTTGTTTTTAAATTTCTTTTCAGCCTTTATTTTTGAGGGGCAGCTCTACGGACACGCACAAACACACTCACTCACTCACACACACACAATTTTTAAAAGAATTGTCTTGATCTGTTAAATCGGAAAAGTTTGGGCACTCGTAAGTCAATGTACTATTAAGTTTGGGTACTCGTAAATCAAGGTACTACTGTATGTAATGTATATATATATATATATATATATATATATATATATATATATATATATATACGTGTGTGTGTGTGTGTGTTTCTGCGTGTGTGTATACTAGTAGACACGGAAATAATGGAACTTGCTTTCACTTTATGCGTTCTAGTTTTCAAAATTATTGTATTTGTTAAGAACTGTCAATCACAAAGTGCAGTTTATTTCATGTCCGCGCTATCCTAAATTTGATATATATGCTCTATTAATGATATTTAATATTATCTACTTTTTATATATATATATATATATAATTGCCGAAACCCAGACATGTGCCCGGTAAAAGGAAAGTGTTTGACCAAAGGTGTAATTTACCTTGCATCGATAACGTCTACACAGAAACCGGATCTTATTAAATTTTACGTGGGTTGTACAATATCAGATTTTAAAACTAGGTTTACAAACCATAAACACTCTTTTTCTAATATTAAACTAAAAATGTAACAACCTTAGCTAGCTATATTTGGAATTTAAAGAATTAAAATATAACACCTATTATTAAATTGGAAATATTAAAGAGATTAAACATCTGCTGAAGTTTAACTGATCCACGTTTCATTTGTTTACAAGAAAAGTTAGCAATAATTAGATTCCAGTATAGGACAAATTTATTGAATAAGAAGAATGAATTTCTGGGGAATGCAGACACAGATTGCACAACTCATTAATGTATTATTAAAATTAATATAGATATAACATAATACATGGACTAATTATTACAAAAAGCTCTAACTTCATAGATTTATCAGAAGACCTTAATTTCATAAGTACAAACAAGTAAGATATAAACAAAATGAATAATTAAAAAAAAGGATAGTAGGAGTAAAATCAGCTGATAGTTAGAATTACAAATTACTTTTGCCGGGTGAACATATGGAAAACTAATCATTAATTTCAAAGGAAAAAGTTTAGTTTTAGGGACAAAAATTTATTTAGGAGATACAGAGAAATAAAAATAATTCTAAACCAGACAAGTATATATAATATCAGCTACCTATAATTTTTTAATTCTCCTGAGGAAGGTGTACCTTGAACACCGAAACCGTGGTAGAGGGAAAAAAATTTCTACAAATATAAATATTTTACGAGATATATTGAGCCCTTTTGGGTTAACTACTTATGCTACTGAAATAAAAACGAGGTAGTAACTTTTTGATGAATATATATATATATATATAATATATATATATATATATATATATATATATATATACACACACATTTCTGAATTCAGTATATTGCAGAATCAAATGAAAAAAAGGTCATAAAGTATGAATATTTAAGAGTCTGACTATTCTAAATATACAAATTGTTTGTGATTAGTTGCCTTGACAATAAGTTTTTGAAACCGTTGCATTCATTTTAGGGTCGAACGACATTAATTGCAACCTGTGCTCTGCAGTGTAATATTCAGATTCGATACACTAATCATAATAAGCAATGTCTTGGAACAAAATCAATGTAATATAATGCAGTACTCTTTTTATATCCGATCATTGGCCGACATCTTACTGCCAAAACCATCGAAATACAGCACGAACCACTTGATTGTTTAGTTCTCACATTACCCGGGACTTGGTTATAGAACGATTCGGAGACTGAACAAGAGGCAGGGTTTCTTCTTGAGTCAAATCACCTAACCACACTATAATTTACGGGTGGATGTCCGGACACGATTGTTTGATTGATTGATTATAGATTGATTGATTTTTACGTCATTTCAAACCGTCTAGGTTTATTTTATACCCATAGGTTAGGGAATCATGTTCACTGTTTATTCATTTTAGATTTGTGTGCAGTTCTTTATTAAGAGTTTTTTTCTTTTTTTTTCGTTGTCTTGTTTTTCATTTTTTTTTTTTTTGCACAGTTATATCAGGTATTCATATCTAATACATATTGATTTTAAGTATTCTCATTTAATACTAATAATTATATGGTTTCACGTAATTATTTTTATTAATAATAGTCATTATATGTTCTAAAGTAACTAATAATACTCAGTAAACAATTATAACTTCAAGTAGTTATTCTTAATACAAGCGATTTACAGATATACGGTATAAAGTATTCCTATCTAATACAAATAATTTAAAAAAAAATTTATTTGACCTATAGTGGGGACAGGAATTGGTACTACCACTGCGGGTCAAAGTTGACCTGAGAGTAATGGCATTAAATAGGTACTCTACATTGGCCAAATCTGCAGAACTGAAACATCACCTTTAATTTAGTTTCATAGGCATGCCATCTCTTTTCTATTTTGGGAAGAGGTTTAATCAGTGGATCCATATATTTCCTAAAGATGCGTTATCCTAACAAGACCTTGGATTGTATCCAAATGACAAAAGATTTCATTTTTTGATTTTTTTTTTATATTTTTCTTAATTTGCCAATAAGATATGCACTGATAAACCTTACCCAAAAAACATAAAATAATGAGAATATGCTTTATCTTCGGCATATTCTTGAAATTTTAAGGAACACCCTCCCCCGCACATATAATATATATATATATATATATATATATATATATATATATATATATATGCATATACGTATATACACGCATATATATATATACACATACGCTCATGCTCACGCACACACGCACACACACAGGCATATATATACAAGATGTGTCGTAAAAGTATCGAGATTGAAGTTTCATTCACCAAGATAGAAATGGACAATGAATAGAATGTTATTTTTTTTTCAGAATACAAAGAGTGTCAAAAAGTACAAAAAATCTTGATACTTTTTTGACACTCCAGATATATATATATATATATATATATATATATATATATATATATATATATATATATATATTTCTTGAAACAGCTTAATTTTGTTAGATGTCCATATATATATATATATATATATATATATATATATATATATATATATATATATATGCCCATGTACATATATGTGCAAACTTACATATGTATATATAAATATTTGTATATATATATATATTAGGGGTACCGGAAACTTCTGTCCGCTTTTCTTTAACCAAACTAAAACACCAGATTAAGTCTAGACAGCGGTTTTCAAGGTCAAATCAGATGACAGATTCTCAGTTAAACTTCACATTTAGTTAAATCTACTGCTGTGAATAGTTTAAAAACATCTATAACCGATGGAAGACAAAAGTTTCAAAGTGAATCATATGCGTCATTGCATGTTGTATAAATTCCTCAAAGTGAAAAACATAACCACTGTCTATCCAGAAGGTGTGAGTGTTAGAAACTGCCGTAGATGGTTTTTGAAATTTGAAGAAGGCAATTTCGACCTTACTGATGAACCTCGATCGGGGAGACCCAGTCTTTTGGATGATTAATTTTTGAAAGCTGCTGTGGAAGAAGATCCTCGATAAACAATCAGAACATTGTCCTAAGGACATGATGCACCTTGGTCCACTATTCAGGAGCATCTGAAAAAGATTAGAAAGGTGTATAGAGAGGGTAGTTGGGTTCCCCATGAAGTCTCTCCAGCCAACAAAGCAATGCGGGCAACAATCTACAATAGTTTCCTTTTAAGGAATGAAAAAACGCCTTTCCTGGATCGTATTGTCACTGGAGATAAAAAATGAATTGTCTTCAACACTAATAAACGAAAAATACAATGACTTTCAAAGAATGAAATTTATGTACCAACACCTAAACCTGATCTGCACCAAAAGAAGGTAATGCTGTGTCTTTAGTGGAATCAAAAAGGTGTGGTTTACTTTGAGTTATTGGAGCAAGGGAAATCTGTGACTGCAGATCTTCACTGTCAGCAACACAAACGTCTGACTGCATCGCTGCGAAGAAAATGTCCTGCTCTAGTAAACAGAAAATGAGTCATTTTGCAACACGATAACGCTACACCCCATTCTGCCAAACAAACTCAAGAAAAAATAAAGTCCTTAGGTTCGGAAGTTCTTCCCACTCTCCATACTCGCCAGACCTTGTTCCATCAGATTTTCACTTATTCCGTTTTTTAGAGCATTTCATCAGTGGAAAAAGATTCATAAATGTTCTCGAGGTGAAGCAGAGATGAATTACTTTATTTCTTCCAAAGATGTTAATTTTTTGGAAACAGGGATTAAAAAGCTCCCAAATAGATGGACAAAGATCATATCTAATTATGGTGACTATTTTGTTGAGCAATAAAGATTTGACAGTAATATTTCTTTCAATTATTATTCCTAACAAAAATCGGGACAGTACTTTCCGGTACTCCTAATATATGTGTGTTTATCTGTATAATATATATGTGTGTGCACATATATGCGTGTATATGCATCTATATATAGATGTGTGTATAACTTTATACGTATATATATATATGTGTAAGTATATGTGTGTGTGTGTGCACGTGAGTATGCGTGTGTCTGCCTCTAATGTCTTAAATAAGTATTTTGGGATTGTAAAATCCCTCCTTACTATAGTACTCGCATTTTCATATCCATTATTACTGGATAGCAAGTTCGATCCGCGCTGTATAACTCATAATTTTGATGTTTGATGATTTTTGTAAAGTTTTTAAATGCCATCCTTAGCCAGTTGAAAAGGGCTTAAAGAAAGTCCTGTGTTATGGAATTCTTTCGTGAGCGTATAAGTTCTATCCTGCGTATTGGTAAGGGTTCAGTGATTTAATCCTATGTCCGTCATCTATGAATGTCTGGATTTAAGTATGACCAGTAGGGGCGGTTAAGTATTGTATCAGCCTTAGAGTACTGCCAGTGATTGGCCAAGAGTTAGATCACATCTAGTCTATAAGTAGGAGCGGGGATCCATCACACACCTTATATGAGAAAGATCTCAACACCTGTGTCACAGGCTTGGGTAAATAACTACTACCCATTTGTGTATTTACTTGAAATGAACACAGGTGAAATAGTTTCTTAAACAATTAAGGGACTACATACATCTCCAAAGATACAATGGATCATTTTGTTGTTGTTTGCATCCGTCCGTCTACTAAAGACGATGGCGTAGTGTCCACTTTTTTGTATCTGCATCTGCAACAATGGATAAAAAGATATAAATGTAATTAACCGGAAAATATATTCAGACTCCTTAACTCATTTCCAACCAAATTTACCCCATGGCTCTATTAAATTTTCTTGGTATTTTCACCTTGGGATATTTTAAAGTTCACTATCTATTCGCCACAGGCCTCATTCGATTCAAATAAAGTCCTATTTTTATTGTAATCTGTGTTTGGACACAATTTATAAATGACACATGTGAGAGCCGCTGCCAGTATCGTACGGTAGGATCCCTGTGGTGGGAGACCCGTTGTGAGTGGTTTAAAGTATGCAAAGAGTTAAGTATACGTTTCATTGCTTATTTTCATAGCGTTGGTTTGTCTTTGATCATCACAGAATGTTGTATATAACCCTTCACGATTTCTTTTCAACCTTCCTTTGAAATCTTGCTCTTTTCTTATTTACAAACAACCTTTAAACCATTAATATTTCTGGTTTTCCTCTGAAATGGCAGATTGATGAAGCCACTTAAATTCCTCTGTATTTTCTTTTGATGAATGTTTTGGATCGTTATTATAGAATGATCCAACCCCCTTCAGTTTCTACTTTAAGAACGAGAAGAACACACCAGCTACCAAATTGTTCCGATGCATTATTCTAAGTATGTTTCCTTCGGTTACGTGATTATGGTTCCTTTAGTGATGGGAAGTCCTCTCGTACAACAGAAATAAAAATTAATTCGGATTTTATAAATGCTCCCGATATCACATTATCTGACAACAGGCAACTCCACTAACTTTATTTTGTATAGGTTTTATTGAGATAAAATCATAATTGAAGGAGTATCATTGCAAAGACTTGGAGATGTTCAATAAAACCAATGGCAATTATTGATTCAGTTCCCTCAGAATACCTTAAATTCTTTAAAATGTTCTTGAAAACTAAACCAAAATTTTTTTTCCATTTTTTTTGTTGGACTGTATTTTTAAAAAAGTCATTATTGAACAAGAATTAACCAACCAAAAAGTTTGCTACAAAATTCAAGTTGTCTTCAATGGCCAACGTTTCAGATATTTATAATACCGAAGCTGATTATGTGGACATAGTAGAGAACAGGTTATATGATAAAGCGATTAAAGAGCCAAACACAAAGAAAAAGTTTAGAGCCAGTTATTTTTACGGCTACGGGATTTTAAAACATTCCTGTGCATAATCATAGATTTTTGAACGTTCTTTAACGTTTTTTAGGGGTGTATAAGGTTGTCTTTTAGAGGGAGATTTTCACTAATATTCCAGCTGTTCTTGATTCAACTTTTATCTACCACCTTTGATATCCCACTGGATTAGCATTCTGTGAATTACACTTAAATATATATTCTGCTAGCTTAAAAGCCGCCCAATCAGACGGCAATTATGCTAGCTCCTGTGGTGGCTCTTAATTAGGCCTTTGAACCACCAATGACACTTCATGCATTGAGTACATATTAAATCTTATTAAACTGGAACAAAATTTTTCCAAGAAATCAACAGTTTTCATCACTTCATCTTCAAGACAGTTTGATGTAGGTAGGTCCTTACACTCCGCACAAACAATCATTTCTATTTCATGAGCGACTTTCACTGGATTTTGTAATTAATTTTGATTATTCCCAAATTTATTTCAAAGTTATACAATTTTGGACCATATGACCTTTAGGCACACTTTTTTGATCTCGATTCAGAAGGACATGTTTTTCATTTACACTGCCAATATCCGGTTGTTTTTAACAGACGATTTTTAGAGGTTTTTTTAATTACAATATTAAACCCTAACCCTAACCCCTAACCCTAACCCCTAACAAACATCCGATATTTACGGTGTAAATGAAAAACATGTCCTTCTGAATCGAGATTAAAAAGGGGTGCCTAAAGGTCATATGGTCCAAATGTTTTGATCACACCACAAAATGTGACACAAACATTCATCAGAAAAAATCAGAGTCATTAAAATTTGGGAATCGAAAATTGCAGCCCGGAATGTTTTTAATTCACTCATGAATCGGCTTGATTGCAAAATGGTATGATATATTGGATACCGGTCTCTAGAAGTACAGTTAAAGAGTGTGACACACTGATACATTGACATTCACGTTTATTATTAGACATTGCACTAGTTCAAAGAAGGATTTTGTCGGTACCAAATAATTTTCCAACAATAACTAATTCCCTGGTATGCAATTCTGTGTATAAACAAAATACAATAGAGAAATGGACGAGATGATGCAACCTCCCTTTCCCCAAAAATGCTGACCTCGGAATCGCTGAGAACTACAGAGGCATAACACTTACTGCCATAGCTGCTAAGATATATGATGCCCGTATTCTTAATCGCATCCGAACTGAAGTATGGAAAGTTCTCAAGAAAAACTAAAGTGGGTTTTGCAGAAATCGGTCCGCAACTTCTCAGATGCTGATTATTCATCGAACCAATCTCGAGGCAACGCTACTGTTTGTAGATTTCTCCAATGTATTTGATCTTTTCGCAGAGGAAAATGGAGTAAATATTACTAGAATATGGCCCCTGCAAACAAAGAGACACCGTGGCAGTTAATTAGATATATAGATAGATTGATAGATAGATAGATAGATAGAGAGAGAGAGAGAGAGAGAGGGATATATATATATATATACATATATATATATATATATATATTATATATATATATATATATATATATATGGTGAAGAAATTAATCCGACAATATGAGAAGAAAATATTGTAAAAATATAACAAACACAGGATGTTATGATTGGGGGAAACAATTTTATGTGTCAATACTTAAGCATTTCGGTATATTTTACCATCTTCAGGACACTGTTAAGTAATTTTTATGTGAGGGACAAAATGAAAGATGATAAGTGTATAGTGAATGTGTGAATATGAAGTTATTAACCGTTAATTTTTAAAAATTATATTAATTAATATTTTATAGATATACCGTTTATGCATGCGCCATCATATCATTTTCACCTTCCATTTTTGCTCATGCAATGATCACGTCATTAGCTTTCGTAAACAAATGCATATATAAAAATTAACTGTTAATAATATCATATTCACATATCATATATATATATATATATATATATATATATATATATATATATATATATATATATATAATAAAGATAATCTACTGAGTCAGACGAACCTGCTATTAGTTTCGCATAAATATTTATGCGAAACTAATAGTATGTTCGTCTGACTCATTAGATTATCTTTATTACTTGGCTCTACTTAGGTATCGAGCACTTTTTACATATTAGCTTCTCCTAGCGGTTATATGAAATATATATATATCTTATATACATATATATACATATAAATTGTTTTTTCTTTTGGCCAAATACTGTACCAATAGATTATTTTTTGTTGGTACGAATATCTTGGTCCTTTCTTTTTTTTCAAAAATTTTTTTCTTCCTGGTTGATGTTTGGTAGTATATTTTTACAATCAAACTTTCTGCTGTTTTTTTTCTCTCCGCAAGGATCTACCAACACGCTTGGTATATTATATATATATATATATATATATATATATATATAGAGAGAGAGAGAGAGAGACAGACAGACAGACAGACAGACAGACATATATAGATAAATATATAAATAGATAAGTTATGGTTTTCTAATTCCCAGTTGCACTTTATATGAAATGTTCTTTCTGTTGCTTAATAACACTAATGTCTTGTTCTGTTGAGAAATCCTTAGATTTAACCAGACGTCATCGTTGCAAGAAAATGAAATAGCGAATGACGACTCTATTAGCCTTGTACTTTAGTGAAGTATTATCAACATATTGTAAACGTTTTTATAAAAGTACATACACATCTATACCTGCTCCTTCTTACATTTTATGATAATTTACTTTTTTGTTTCTTTAATGTTTTGAATGTTTTTCTACCGGTTCGTAGGCTTATATTTAATTCTGCATTGTACGTTTTGAAACATCCATTTTTTCTTGATGAGACTTAATTTCATATCGAAATATGTCTCATGTGCAGATTTCAAATAGATGTAAGAAAATGAATAGTTTGTAAGTGCCCAATTATTTCTTTTCCGTATTGAACGAATACTGGATTCAAAAGAACGTTTTAATGGGAGTTACACGATACAAAGAGGCGCGTCGTTTAATGGCTATCGTTGATGTAAATGTATTGGGTGACACGAGTTCAAATCCGGTACGAGGTTGTTTGCATTTCATATAGTTCTAATACCCATGGGAAAAGTGTGCACCCAACTATTCTCTCTCCTGCTATGGGTAAATAGTAGGTCAGACTATGTTGTTTAACCTTAGTTAGGCAATCA
>CM042140.1:132249597-132252097 GCA_023376005.1 Doryteuthis pealeii | reverse complement strand
AATGTACTTGAAAAAATGGACGTCGCATTCAGTGTCAGACGTCATCCTCATTTTTTTTGGTGAACATGTGTCTGAGTTTGTCTTTTTTTCTGATGTGCATGCATGACTCACTAGACAATATTATCAGAAACAACACAGACACAAATTATAAATACGACACACAAAAGAGTTATATTGAATTTTCCCACTGATATTTTTTCGTTTTCTTATTTTATTCCGTTTCTATTGAAATTGTAATATCTTCTATATGTCTCAAGGATGGCTACAGATTAACTCTTAAAGATCACCGGATAAAAACTCGTGTAAACCACCAGATGGCGGATCTAATACAAATATCCATTGTAACAATCATATGATAGGCGGTGTTCACTTCCGCCAATGTATTTGGAGTAAATGTATATTCAGAATATAATTCCAGGATAATACAGTATTAAGTAAATAACATATATTATAACATTCCAAATTAATCAACTAAAAAGTGTTGATAAATACTGAAAAGGCAAGTAAGAAACAGATAAAGATATCCAAAAGTAATTGTGTAAAATAAAAGTGTTTATAATTCATGAAATACAGAAAGGTCAAGTATCATAATAATGGTGTATCCAATACAGGATATTGCTGAAGATATTGTTTTGGATAGTGTGGTGTCATCAAAACTCCTAAAGGTAGGTACTAAAACTACTAAGTCAATACATTTCAATAATAAAAGATTATTTAATTCTTATATCTTTCTTATCTATATACTTCCATTCAAATGTACATTAAATGTATTATTTATAGACACAAGAGAGGAAATGAGTTAAATAAATATATTAACAAAGAACAGTAGTACAAAATTATACAATTGAGGAGGTATTCGCGATGCGGTCTTATCAACTGTCCGCTGAAATATTAACTCTCGCTTAAGTGCAGAACCTGCTGCTATTTATAGTTTGGAGAGTTCATGCGTCCGTAGTAAATTACCATAACAGTTTCTTAATTACAATCAATTTAAAACCAACAGTAAAATGAACAACATATTACAGTAGGAAAGTTCAGTAGGAAAGTAAGGGGTACCCATTGCAATTCAGTTGTAATAGATCAGCGAGAATGTCAGTTTCTCACTTATCCGCTATTCACTCTGTGCCAAAGGAACATTATTTTTACTAATTATTTTATACACATTAATGAAAAATCTAACAGAAAATAATTTCTATCAATATATTGATACACATTGAGTGAATGAAAATTATTTCTACCAGTTTGTTTATACACATTATTGAAAAATCTAACAAAATATTTTCAACTAATATGTTGATACACATTGAGTTAAGGAAAAGTATTTCTAAAAGTTAATAAAACTAAACCAAAGTTATTTTTACCAACAAAAGTTTTGCTTACAAATCATATATACCAAATAAGTTATCCAATGCCAAATAGGATTTGGCGTTGTATAACCCTCAAGGGTTGATATGTCATTAAACAAAATAACTAACCACTCATAAAAAGAACTCTAGCAATTCAGATCCAAAATAAATTACAATCTTTAAAGTAGAAGTATGAAGGTTTATTTTCAACATACTTGATCAATTCTCAATACGATATGAAATCGATAAAAAATGTAAACAACAATTTAATTTCATCAAAAATATACATTTTCCAACGTATTTGTCATTCAAAAACTCAAAATGATACAACTTGTATTTGTATATTGATTGAAATAACATTAGGTTTGTCTAGCGTAATTTTCTTAGTCTTATTGCTTAAATCAAGTACTTAAATAAGTTTTTAACTTCTGTTACTGATTCGGTTCTCTATGTACGTATATAGAACTTTTCAATATTTGCTGTCATCGTGACTAATTCGGTTTCTTTTTCTTTTTTCCATCGTACTCGGTAATGTGAATCACTCGTTTTTTGCAACTTTTTTGGTGATGAGTTATTTTCTTTTAATATATATATATATATATATATATATATATATATATATATATATATTATATATGCGTGTGTGTGTGTGTACAAATGGAAATTGGAAATGTATCCGACAAGATGAGGAAGAATGAATAAAGAAAAGAAAGAACAGAATGGATAACAAAAAGATGAATTTAATCAATATCACTTACACGTGTGTTTCGGTCAGTTCATCGTGTCGGCATTCATATAAAAACATTTTGGGGGAAAAACGGAGAATTTTTAGAAATGTTCGAAGAGATTTTTTTTTATATCATACCATAACCCCTAGAAAAATCAAATATCCAAATTCTAACGGTCTATTTCAGCGTTCCAAAAGTGATTTTTTAAAATTCTCTTCGAACATTTCTAAAAAAAATTCTCCGTTTTTCCGCAACGAATTTTTTCATTCAAAATAAAATTTCACTCTGATGAAGGTTGAATCTTCTCTGTGTGCGGAATATTTTCACACAGATGAACTGACCGAAACACATGTGTAAGTGATATTGATTAAATTCATCTTTTTATTATCCATTCTGTTCTTTCTTTTCTTTATTCATTCTTCCTCA
>CM042140.1:132229597-132247097 GCA_023376005.1 Doryteuthis pealeii | reverse complement strand
TTAAAGTGCTTTTAAAGGACAATAATACAAAAACATGTCTGAACATCAATGTATTGTTGAGTTACATATCGGTTTGCACACTGCTGATGGACTTGAACAGTTGTATTAAAATATATATTAAATTTCTATTCTCCTAATTGCACCGAATGTGGAGAGTAATAGAGTGTCGAAGAAGTAGGATTGCATACACGAAGGTTGACGGAGTTGCTATCGGTTCGCTTTTCGGACAGACTTTGTCGAACCGACATTTGGACTTGTTTAAATAATATTCTGCGACTTCAAGGTGGCCACGCCTACATCCGCCCCGACCACACGCATATTTCGTGACCACACCTTTCATACGGTCAGAACACCTGACTACATAATTCCATTTCTTATCGGTTGTTAAACTTATAATTATCCATCGGTTTCTGGATGTGTGTTTGGTAAAATTTTATGCATGGCTACTTCAATAAATTTCAATACACGAGTATCGTCGCCAAGTTTATATAGAACTTGTTTTTTTTGCTTTTTTGTTTTTTTGTTGTTTTTTTGTTTTTTTTGTTTTTGTTTTTTAGATATCCAGTTATCGGTGTGCGGGGTCCATTTTTATGTCTTTGTTGACCACGCGTTAATGATTTTCGTTTTTGCTTGCTCATTTATTATAATCTCTTTATTATTCCCTTCCGATAATGCAACACCTAGAGCTATGCACATATTGTTCGGTGAGCAATAAGTATATGGAAGTGGCACAAAATATAACAATGCTTTCTTGATAAAGAATTGTAGATAGACATGTGGCTATATACCATTTCCTGACAGGATTAGAGACAAAGTCTATACAGTTCAATACTGCCTAGCTGATGCCTTTCACTTCAGGCTAATGATTGTATCTATCTAGTCACTCCGTCACAAACAGGATGTGATACGAGTTCAATTTGTTAAACGGAGTATAGCTGGTTTGAAATAAGAGTTTACTCTCTCATAAGATGTAGGCTAAAGAACCCGGTCTTCCCAACTATTTACCCATAATTGGAGGAAGAACAAATGGAGTCCTGCCTCTTCGCTAATGTTATTGGAAAATGTAGGTATTTACACATGTTCGCCACCAATATGACGTGACACAAAGTCACAAGTATGGGATTAAGTAGTAATTTGTAAAACTAGTTGTTAACAATGAGAAGCCCCATTGGGAAAGTGTGAATCAAACTATTCTACCGCCGTAAATAGCAGGACAGACTAGATTCTTTAAACTTGCTTTGATGACCAATTTATGAGAAAAATCTAGGAGAAAAAACGATATATTCAAACCAGCTGTAAAAAATAAGTTAAGCTTGCGGAGTGGCCTATTGTCGGTAAAATCCGGACAGCGATAGACTCTATCCCTTTTTTGATAGTTATAGACCAGGGAGATAGTTTTGCCGAGGTGGAGTGCCACACCTACCGTCAGCTCCCAACTTGATCGTTCAAATCAGATTACCCAATCTCTGCCACTCATTGCACTTCTTTAGCTGATGATTTACTGACTGAGCTAAAACGACCCCTTAACCAGCTGTACTCCGCATAAAATTGATTTTGTAATATCCTACTGGTAAAGGAGTGGTTGGGTAAATATATATGTTTATAAAAAACATTAATTTCATGAGTATAGTCATTTTGTACGAATAATATAAATAATGGATAGTATTTTTTTAAATAAATAAATGTTTAAATAACTCCAAATGTACTTATTTACTAAGGTTATCTTAATTTGGCACAAGGCCATGAGTATGAAGCACTCAATGATAATTGAACAAACTAACAATGGTCAACTAATCTAGATTGAAAACCATTATACCATGAAAAAGGTGCTGACCCGTGAGCTTAAGTACGGAGTCCTGGTGGCTGAGCAGTTCATGACATGCAACTCCATTTAGGTGCTTTCATAGGCTAGACGAGCGATCGGAGAGGCCCCCTTTGATCTATCAGCTGATCACACAAGACCTAGTATATATATATATATGATTGTCCCAACCCTATTGCATGTATAGCAAATTCACAACTCTTTTTTATCATATATGTGCTAGAAGGCTGTAGCTGAGGGTCTTAGTGTCCTGGGTATGACGTTAAACTGTATCTAATGGTGAAATTACAATTCTGAACTTTTGTGGAGTACCCCATCGTTGCCATTACTTTCAGGTACACTCTGCCCATGAGTGGTAATACCTGGTAGGGTCTCAGCTGTGGGTTAAATAGAAAAAATGAGTTTGAAACAACGAGTTTTTTTTAATGCTTTTAAAAGAATTGAATACCCATCAACAATGAGGGAAAAGAAAATGTCTTCGGCATAAAATAGCCCAACAGGGGTTGAAATTAAATCTTTAATTGGTTTATTGAAACAAACAATGGCTGGATGCTATTAAATCAGTTAGTCTACTGTTGGTTTGAATAACAGCAACTAGCTAAGCACAACTGAAGCAGTTTCCAAGACAGTTGGTATTTATAGAAATCAAGAATAGTCCATTCTTGCATTTGGGTGATTCCATTCCCTGAGTTCTGATTGGCTGTTTCTATGATATTGTGGAGTTTTATAAATACCCTGTCAGTCTGCCGTAGAATTACGACAGGACGGGATTGTATTGAGTTACAACCGCTTGTTGCCGTGTCTTACCAATTCGACGATAATTGGAATTTAGCTTGATTATTATTCAGATGACATATGAGGTATTTTGATAAATTATCGAGATTTACGCTGTGTATGTTTTCTATATTCCACTAGGCAGGTCTGCATACATAAAACTTTTTTTTAACTCTATTCCATTTTTTAATGGCTTCGCTTGCTTCTCTCATTGAAATAGAGAGTGACACGTTTATTCAACGTCCAGTAAATCCATTACGATGTCGATTAAGCAGTCGTGGGTGCCTCCCATGTATCACGTGATGTGCACTAATCAGACATTTGCATGGCCCTATCCAGGAGGCCATTACGTTCTATGCTGCTTATTTTACGCTAAAAGCCTCGGCTAATAAGTTTAGTGGCGCGTAAATGCTCTCCGGGTCATTCACACATTACTTGGTTATCGAAGTCTCAAACATTCGCTGGAACGTGGTTGGGGGCGGGGAGAACTTGTTAATTGAATGGTCCAAGTGGGATTTGCCTAGAAAGTTGTAGAATGCCGCTTCTTGTCACTGGGGTGATGACTGCGATGTCCATAAACAGAAAGGCAAATATCTCTTCTTTTTCATCTCTTTCATATCATGTCGTTTGCAATTATTTGTCGATTATTTCAATTATTTTTTCAATTCATCAATATGTTTCACAGACGCGTTTTTGTGAAAGCACTATCCCGGTCTCCTCTCTCTCTCTCTCTCTCTCTCTCTCTCTCTCTCTCTCTCTCTCTCTCTCTCTCTCTCTCTCTCTCTCTCTTAACCTGGGGATGTCCCCGTGGAGTAGTGGCTAACGTGCAGGACTGCAACATCGTAGTAAGTGTGTTCGAACTCCAGTCGCACTATTAAGTTTACTTTCTGACTAATACCCTTCTTTTGGTTTGGTTTGGTTTGTTTTACGGCATATCAACCTCAGTGGGTCATTTAATGCCGATAAAGTATTGAAATAAATCAATTCTTAATAGATAATACACTTTTTTTATAAATACATAACCCATAGATGGAACCCTAACAGGTACTACCACTCCGGGTTAGAGTGGACCAGGGAGCAATGGTGATGAAGGGGTGCTCCACATTCCGCAAACCTCCAAAACTGGAACCTCACCATCAGATAGAGTTTAACGTCATTCCCAGGACATGTAGACCCACAGCCACCGCCTTCTAGCACCCATATGATAAAAAGGGGTTGGGACTTGCCATAAGGGCAATAGGGTTGGGAAAATCATATAGGTGCTAGGGCTTGACGTGACTAGCCGATTGATCGGAGGGGGCCTCTCCGACCGCCCGTCTAGCCCAAGATAGGGCCAAAGTGGAGTATTGCACGTCATGAACTGCTCATCCACCTGGGCTCTATCCTTAAGCATCACGGGTCGCCACCCACGGCCAACAGGTGGCCCCATTGGGGGAGTCTTACCCCTCTGCAGAGGTGCAGTTGGTGCATTCTAACGCCCCAGCCGACAGGGCGGACCCTTCTTTTTTACTAACCTTGTTGCTGGTCTCTTATTGTTGCTGGTCTCTTATTGACCTGAGCCAAGCGTTAGGACAGATAGAAGTATGTTATAAAAACAAGAAGTGATGAAAAGGGCTATGCAACAAGATTCCTCTCGCTCTTAACGACAAATATCAAACCATAATAACAATTTCTTAACTGTAATAAAATAAAACCTCACCCGACAAAATAAATAAAGAAGCAACATATCAATACAATTCATACAACAATAATATTCAATAGCCATGAATTTGATGTAATATGAAATCTCGACTAATGTCTTCAATGTGATTTGATTCGCTTTCAACTTAATCACTAACTCAACATCTGCTTCTTATATTCACACTACCGAACTATTTTTCTTATAGAATCGTTACCAGTTATAAAAGATAAATCCTTTATAATCATATTGAGCTCAAAAGACAATGTTCTTACTTAAAGGAAAATTCCTAGAATGTATCAAAACCAGCAATGCACTCTGTGTCTGGGGGGATGGGCTTGGCTTAACTGTTATGGTCGTACGAAATGCCAAGTTATACTGAAAGCGCCGATACGAATCTGATCATAACACGAATAATAGGGCGCAACATTTTGAACATTGAACATAACATAAAACACATACACACAGACGCAATAATACACACAAAAACATACACACGCGCACACACACGCACACACATACATACACACACACGCCACATATATATATATATATATATATATATATATATATTATATATATATACTTGTTCATGAGTGATGAAAATGGTAATATTAAGAACAAAAAAAACTAAAAAGAACATTACGTTCGTTCATTCATTTGTATCTCTCTCTCTCTCTCTCTCTCTCTCTATCTATCTATCTATCTATCTATCTACTCTCTCTCAACCTAGGGATGTCCCCGTGGAGTAGTGGCTAACATGCTGGACTGCGACATCGTAGTAAGTGTGTTTCGAACTCCAGTCGCACAATTAAGTTTACTTTCTGGCTAATGCCCTTCTTTTACTAACTTGTAGCTGGTCACTTATTGACCTGAGCCAAACAGAACAGATAGAAGTATGTTATAAAAACAAGAAAGTGATGGAAAGGGCTACGCAAACCAAGTCACCCCCCACCACCACCACCACGTTTTTTTTTTCTTTCTTTCTTTTTTCTTTTTGTTTATTCATTCACTCTTTATATTCCGTTATTTTCTCCATTTTCCTTTATTTTTTTTCTTTCTTGTGTGTTGCCACTCATTGTTTTCATCTTAGTAGTTCTTAATCAGATCGGAACACGGAAACTTAATTTTATTTGTGTACACATTTATTACCCGATCCCACTTGAACTTACGCGCGCACCGAAGAACCATAGCAAAAAAAGAATTCTCCGTCTACACGACGTGGCTGCTTAGTCATTTTTCATTCTTATCCATGCGTTGCCTGTCGCATGATTCAATCATCCAATCAGCAAATACCGATAAAGGTCAACCTGAAATCAAAACTTGCCTGTCAAACTTATCCGAACTTTTTTCTCTGAGTCAAGGGTGACAGTAACATAAAATAATAATTAACACAGCTTAACACCTGTACCCCAGCTACGGTTAGCGGGATGAGAAAATGAACCCCTGGACTGAATAAAGGGTCCCGATTACGACAAGAAGGTTCCCGATTTCGAAAAGAAGGTTCTTGAGTAAAGTCAGACAAGGAATATTTGAAGAAGGCCGGAGGGCACATCGACTGAAACGTTGTACAGATAACAATAAAGATGAGGACAATAGTCCGAATAATCCAAATAATACTAATTATCTGAACTTATTGTATTTTTTCCATTAACCGTTAGATATACATCTTTACACTGCATTACTAGGTTTACAAATTGACTCGTGACTGAGGGGTTGGGTAAATATATAAATTTTATTGAAATCAATATAAGATATGCATCCAATTTATTTCTGTTTATGAGTGCTAAGTTTAGCCTTACTGTATCCTATAGAGGTGAGTGGTGCAATGGTCAGAGTTGTTGGAAATGTACTCTCCGACCCGAGTTCAAATCCTAGACGAGGCTGTTCGCATTTCACACAGCACTAATACTCTTGGGAAATGTATGAATCCAAATATTCTTCCTCCATCTATGGCTAAATAGTAGGTAAAACTAGGCTCTGTTACTTGGATAGGTACCCAGTTTAGGAGAAGTAAAACTGAATTCAAATTCCGCTTAAGAAATTGACCATGTGTGACATCCTGCTCGTGCTGGGGGTGGGTAGTAAATATATATACTGCATGCTATGTTGTTTGTTTTTTGTCGCAACATTTTTGATCGAAACACTCTGAACACATGGCATAAAACGTGCATTACTTTATTAAGTGCTATGTTGTTGTTTTTTATCTTCATTGTCTGTCCAGCATAAACAAATGAAGATATTTCTGTTTTCAAAATCTCCCTTTATTGGACTTTCAATGGCAAAAAAATTTAATTATAATATTTTGTTGAGATATCTTCCCGAACGCACCAAATAACCTTCTGATTTTATTTCTATGTGACGTTCTTTGTCTAATTGGTTGCACTATTTACTAAGCACCTGTTAAATTTACTCCTGTTTTGAAGTTGTAATCATCAAAGTGTCTTTGAATTAATTGAATTTATAAAGTAAACAAGAAATCGCTAAAAACAATCAAACAGAAGTGATGAATTTAGTCCATGGATAATAAGTTCCACTGTTAATTATCTTTGCATGTCCTGGCAATTAAAGCAAACATTATTTTAACCTCATTCTAATTGC
Organism: Doryteuthis pealeii; assembly: GCA_023376005.1. Lineage (NCBI taxonomy): Eukaryota > Metazoa > Mollusca > Cephalopoda > Myopsida > Loliginidae > Doryteuthis > Doryteuthis pealeii. Next base: position 132,240,222 of record CM042140.1, on the reverse strand, counting down.
GTAAAATGGTATTAAATACTAAATAAAGTAAAATCATAAAGCGAATATATTTTTCAAATGATATTCCAATGCGTCGGTATTTACTAAGATTAGCTAAGTGTAACATGTCAATTTGAGAAGGATCTCACCAGTTTGATAATTAGATTAAAATATCAAGTCACATTTATATAAATACCTATATATATATATATATATATATATATATATATATATGTGTGTGTGTGTGTGTGTGTGTGTGTGTGTGTGTGTGTGTGTCTGTTCAAGTTTGATTAAAAGTAATAGAATCCTTATTGTTTTGAACATTCTTTTTATTTTTCTCGCAAGTTTTCTAACAATTTTTTTGATGTTAACATCTTGAATTTTAGATTAGATAAAAAATACCCAAAAACATAATTCATAGAAATAATAATAATAATAATAATAATAAATAATAATAATAATAATAATAATAATAATAATAATAAGTTTATAAATTACTATGAAAAAAAACATAAAACATTAAATTTTGTTGTTAATAATACGAGGGTGAGTTAAAAGGTAATGCCATTTTGTTTAGGACAGGTATAATTACTAAAACAGCAATATGTATCATACATCAAAATGAAGCTGGTCCTCAGTGAATCACATCCATACTCCTCCACATAGTCACCGTTTCTCTCAATAGCAATGTTCTACCTTCGAATAGGAGCATGTATCCTTACCCCGTAAAATTATGTTGATTGTTCTTTTAGCCACTTTGGGGCCCTAGAGATGATAGCCTGAGGGTGCTAAATCTGGTGAGTAATCTGCAGTGAAGAAGTGGCTCAAAGAATAGTTAACACAATTTTTCATGGAACTATTCTAACAATCCAATGTATTTTTCGCGTATATGCTATAGTCCTACACTTTGCATATGTTAACGAAATAGTATGTTGCCTATATTTAACGAAATGATGTAATTTTAGATGACATTCTATTTTTATTTACTTCGCTGATGTGTATATCGATACATTTACTGAATAATATTATTTCAGAGATATTACAATCGAATATCAGTTGACCTATATATATATGAATAATTACTTATATAATATTACATCTATACGATTATACATATACGGTTACATATATTTATGTTACAAAAGAAAGAAAAAAATTATTAGTATATTCATTCATAATGTATTCTATTACAGTAAGTATATTTCGTAAACAATAGTTATTTATCCTACAAAATATTCCTTATAATGTAAATTATTATGAATTATGGAAAATATGTGCTGTCCTCACCAGACACAACGCGGAAGGAAGTAGAAATAAGAAATAAGAAATAAGAAATTATTTATCAATAGTAGGTACAAGTTATAAGAATAAGTAAAAGAAAAACTTTATTTTTGTTAAGCTACTATTGAAGGGAGGCCATACCTAATAGCGTGAAGCTAAGCCCATGGAGATGACCACCCTTGGACGCCCACATGAAACGATACAAGATACACCAGACAAAACAAACATATAGATAAATATCATGAGACAAATTAGCCGTGTAAGAATCTAAATGCAAATCTGTTGTTTATAAGAGGCAATAAAATACTTTTTCAAAAGTTTTTTAAGGACAAAATAATTTACCGAAACAAGCTTCACCTTTTCCTCCTTCTCTTCATCAAACAATACCGACTGAACATTGTTCCAAGAATTAAGTGCATTAAAACGAATCGAATTATGCCCAAAACTAACCGTGTTGATGATAGGGAAATTAAACAAACCAGTTTGGTCAGCACGAGTGACCTGAGCATGTGTGAAGTCAACTGCAAAAGCATTCTGAACAGAAACAGGCATTTTATCGTGGAACAGTTTATGTATGAACAAAATATTTTCACAATGGACAATATCAGAAAATTTGAGAATCTCCAAATTTGCATACAAATGGTTGTTAGATGATGTCCTAGGAGGTACAAAGGACATAAGTCTCACCGCAAAGTTTTGAAGAACAGTAAGTAAAGAACTGGAAAAAGCCGGAACCCTTATAAATCCAATAGAACAGAAAAGGCAGTCAAACAGAACAGAAATAGACAGCGCATGGAAAGGTTGAATCAACAGAACAACATCAACACAGACACACACAACTTTGGCTGGAATAACAAAAGCAACAGCACTCAAGAGCGTATAACGAGTCCACAACTACAACGAACATTGCAAAGAAACTCTTTACCCAAAAAGATAAGTGTTTGTGTAATTTGTTACTGACTACTGACTACACATATATATATACATGACTGTGGTGAGGGAAACACAAACGTAGTGGTTCGAAGCGTGCACAAATGTGTTTGGCATGCAGGATGAGATCAGAGGCGAGTGGGGAGATTGAACTCACATCCTCCTGATCGTGAGTCGTGGCCTGACGCATGTGAATTATTAAACTGTCCAGAGTGGCCTGGATGTGAAGGATTGACGCGTGTTGATTAATGTCACATGTGCTGCACGGGCAAGTCTGCGTAAGGAGCCCGGATGAACACTGTAATTGTGTATTTAATGACCAGCCCTCACAAACCTTGCAGTAGCATTTTGGCTGTTGCGACGAGTGGACGAGAGAAAAGATATTTTGATAGTGTTGGTGAGAAGAGTGCAGCATTGCTGGGAGAGAAATTTTCAGACTGAACACTTGGTCAGTTGGGAGAGTAAAAGCGTCGGACTTAACTGTGCCCCCAGGGAACATTCTTATTAGAACGACTTACGGCCGCTAAAAGGAATAAGTTTTAACAACTTACATACGATAAAACCATATTTGAAATATCAAACGTGTCTTTGTCTTTATTCCTTTCTTTTCGGTAATTGGGAAAACGTAAATATTGTGGCAGATTAACTATTGTTTCAATTCTTTTGGCGCGAAAAAAATTCAAAAAGACAAAGGGATTGAGAAATAAAGGATGTTCCAGACAGAAGTCTGGATAGAAGAAATAAGAAAAGTGATAAACATCTAAGGCTTGCTGCTTGAACGGGTCAAACAAACTTTCCGGAAAAATAACAAAAGAAGGATAACAAAAGACTTCCTATTGACTGTGTGACAAATCTAGGATTGCAAGTCACGTCCTACAGTTCCGGTGTAATTTGAATTGACCAGAGCATGCTGGCTAAAAACATTGAAAAAGTGACGGTTAGACCAAGAGTTCATCAGTTGAGATTTGGTAACCGCGGAGTTCAGTCGGTCCCGTCGACTCTCCGAAGAAGAGATTTGTTATAACTACGGTTCATTTCATCACTCATTCAAGCAGGCGCTATCACCACTCGCGCCTCCTTTTCATCCACGCCAACCGAGGAAAGAAAATAAAAGTCCAGCTTTCTTTTGTATACCTGTGTTGGTTTTTAATCCAGTGTACTACACACCAGCGCTGTCAATTGATACAGTATATAACAATATCCCACATAATGCGTATAACGTTGCTGAATATCATTATTACGTATGATATTTTCAGAATGAAATGTTTTTCTCGCCTGTCTACTTTACCACTATTCTTTGTATATAACGACAGAAATCTTTTAAAAATAATGTTATTTTAGATAGTATTCTATTTTCATTTATTTCGCAGTAGTGTATATTGGTAAATTCTCAGAAAAGTATTGTTTTAGAAATGTTGAATATTAACATTGAATTAAAAGTTTAACAGTTTTAATTTTTCTTATAAAGTTAGAAAGAGATAAAAGAGCATAGAGAGAGGGTTGGAGCTGTCAACGGCGAATCTTCTGTCTCATCTGTAATTAAACGTTATGTATCGTCAAGAAGAATATCAATCTGGAGTTTATGGGCAAATTATGACCTGGTGCATAAGTCTGGGTCATGATCGTTTTGCTTCCCAGTTTCACCGTTATGCGACCACTGTGATTTCTACTGAGGAATACGAATCTACTTTGTATGCATGTCTCGGCCAATGTTTAATACATATTCCCAGTGAGGATAAAATCAGTCTTATGGATAATTTTATTGCTTTAGTTGAAGATGAGTGGAACACTTGGAATTTTCTGGTAACATGGAATACACGCACACGCATATATATATATATATATATATATATATATATATATATATATATATATATATGGAAATGAATAAATCGTTATAATAATCAACTAACATATATATATATATATATATATATATATAATATATACATATATATATATATCACAAAAAGAGTAATTTTCATATTCTGTCGTCCCAGCCTCCTGTCCTAAAATACTCTAGGCAGCGCCTGCTGAAAAACCGACTCGTGCTAGTTATGGATCGTATACCGCTTTGAAAGTGTTTCTTACCGCATTGATTTGTCGATAAAAATGCTTTCAAACCACTAAAAAATATATTCTAAAGGGGGGGGGGGTAAAATATTTACATTTACTTGTCGATAAAAAAACTCGGAGTGAGGCTGTAAAATATCGCTTTCTTTTCGCATTAATTTGTCGATAAAAACGCCTTCAAACTACTATAAGTAGCACGGGTCGCTTTTTCAGCAGGCGCCGCCTAGCGTATTTTAAGACAGGGGACCGGGACGACAGCATCCGAAAATTATCCAAAAAAGGAAAAAAAATTAAACACCCACCACCAGTAAGTGAAGAGTACTTAACAAAAACGGTGCCTAAGTAAATAAAATCAATGTAAAAAATATTTATCACCGCCACCAGTAGATTCCAGAAGAAATACCAGAACATTCTGCTTAAGATGTATCCAGCAAACCTCCAGATACACATAAAAATTAACCAAACAAAAATCAAGGTAAACTTTGTGATTCACATAAAAATTGACCAATCAAAATACAGCCCTTCAGTAAAGGACCAAACAAAAGGGTATTTAAACAAACCTATAAACAAATATAACCCCATTTGATCTGAAGATCGCACAGGCGAGAAACTGTCAGTAACCAGGTGCTGACTACATTTCCACGCTACCTTAACTCATATATATATATATATATATATATATATATATATATATATATATATATATATATAATTGTATTTATTGGCAGCATTTTTTCTTTTAAACATGTCTCGTTAAACTGTACTGACGATTCTTGTCGGACGAGTTTTATTCGATCTTTCTAATTTTCTGGCCATCTTTTTGGTGTCAGGGTGGAACTGGTGTAGCAGTCCACCAAAGGTGTCTCTACAAGCGCTTTCGGCAAGTCGATTTGTCATCTTCAGGTAGGAAACTGATGGTATGTTTCGTGGTGTCTCGTTTTTAAAGAAAACGAGCAGTAGCGTAGGGATTGGTAGTGGAGGTAGTAACAATTGGTAGGGGAGGTTGTAGGAATTGGTAGTAGTTCGGACGAACGATGCAGTAGGATTTTGTTGAGGGGGGCACGAGTTGTGAGAAGGGGGGGAATATGGAAGGAGATAGGCGGAAAATTATAAGCATTTGAGAACATGTTGACTTGATTCAAAGTTTTTTTGTTTAAGGTAGGTTTTTTTTGTTTGATATATAGAGATCGATTATTTGAAGTTTTTGTTGTTTTTTTTTTATGTAGTGTGCGTGTATTTTCTGTTAGAATTTGCGGTAAGTAGAGGGGTATGAATGTGTTTTAAGGTGTTGATTAATGGAAGAATCTGTTAATCTGCGGATAAGCGTGTTATTAATTTTTGGAGAGACAGTCTCTACAGGACATTTGAATTCATACACAATATTGGTCTCATTAAGACGAGTAGTTTTTGTTGCATGTGACGAGATTGGTAGTTTTAAACTTTTTGTAGTAAATAATTAGTTTGACTTTTCCGTTTGGTGTCGGTGGAAGAAACATTGTAACGTATTAATTTTTTAACGCAGGATATATATATATATATATATATATATATATATATAATCAGTGGGGGGGGTCGTAATCAAGTCTGACTTAAGGTTCCAATCGACAGTCTAAACACTCCCAACTGTATCACGCTCCAAAATCCAATATCCAATATCTAAAATTATTTCTTTGTTCCGCTCATCTCAACAACAAAATACTACTGCAGTCGTTCTCCTCTGGTCTGTGAGAATAAGTCCTTTAAATACACCTCAATTTCACAGCATCCGGGCTCCTCACTCATAATTGTCCGTGCAGCACGTGCGAAACTCGTCAGCACGGCGCGACCACCTACATCCGGGCCACCATGCTATTTCTTATTTCACTGATCGCCCACAGCTCTCACATTCTGAAGGAAGCGAGTTCGACTCTAGGTCAGTCCTACACGCCAGGCAAAGCCTAGCCTGCTTCCTTCGAGAATACAGCAAGTCTTCACGCCCGCCACTCTCTCTGTCACACTGTGTTGCACGAGATAGGTCTCCTCTCTCACTACAATATATATATATATATATATATATATATATATATATATATATATATATATATGGCTTCGAAGTAGATTTTGAAAGCATATCACAATCCGAAGGAAGAAAAGGTAATGAGTATTTTATTCATTCACCTGTGTTTATTAATGTTTACTTAATATTTCGGGGTGAAATATCCATTCTTCAGAGATTTTCGGAGGCCATGGATGTTTATATTAATCCATATTAGTGTGGAGGTAGTAACGTGTTTGTTTTAGATTCTTGAATTTAGTAATATTCTTACGTGCAACGTCACATCATGTTCCGATCACATATCGTTTTTATAAATTAACACTGAATTTAAAATGTTTTTGTGACGAAATTCAAACGCATGAATGTTCTTTTTCTATTGGTTTGTATGTGTGTAAATGTGTTAGGTAACTGTGTGATGTGCCCGTGGTATGTAAGTGTGTGTGTGTCTCTCTCTCTCTCTCTAAATGTGTCAGGTAAGTGTTTGGTGTGCCCGTGTGTATGTACGTGTGTATGTGTGTTTTGTGAATGTGTTGAACTGAGGTTAGTTGACATATATATATATATATATATATATATATATATATATATATATATATTCTTTGGTGCGGTACCAAGTTTCTTGGTACAAGGTGATTCTAGGTGGGTCCTAATTCTCTACCAGTAGTTTGTTGTAGAGTTCAGGTTCCGTATGAGAGCTCAATGTTTAATTATTGTAAACAGAGCAAAGTTATTTGGGAATAAAAAGGCCTTAAATACCATGGGTATCGTGGTTATGGACCATTTCCACTCGCGAATATGCTCACTAGCTTCTTCAGACCACTGATATATTTTATTTAGACAGTCCAAAGTCTAAATAAAATATATCAGTGGTCTGAAGAAGCTCGTGAGCATATTCGCGAGTGGAAATGGTCCATAGCCACGATACCCATGGTATTTAAGGCCTTTTCATTCCCAAATATATATATATATATATATATATATATATATATATATATATATATATATATATATATATTGTTGTGTGATTATTTCAAAATGGGAACGAGACAAAAAAAAAATACGTTCATGTGCAGTACAAAAAAATTGATATCCCTAGATGGATCTACAACGTAAGTAAAATTGATATTTTTAAAATATAAACTAATCCTTACAAAAATGTATACGCACAGATCTTCGGAAGATTACATATACATATCGTTCGGAAAATTGATATCTTTTCATAATCTAATAACTTGATCAATTCACGTTCAAATTGTCCCACATTTAAACAGCAGGGGTAGAATCAACTCAAATTTATATCTTTGGTGTCATTATCCTTTCAGGCAAGTATTTACCCAAACTGTGACACAAGTTAAAAAATATGGGACACCCAACAAGAATCAAACTCTCAATTCAGTATTAATAGATCGTCGAGAGTAGCTTACAAACCAATATATCATATAGAAAACCCTCTTCTTCATTTTAGGTATAGATATTCGTCTTCATTTTTTGTGGAGCAGATCTATTTGACCCATGAATGGGACTCTAACTAGTACTACCAGTGAGGCCAGAGTGGAACTGGGAGTGATGTCAATGACGAGGTACTTCAAACTCTCCATTGCTCCCGAAGTAGAGCCCCGCCTCTTTTGGGAGAGGGGAGTTTACCTCTCTGAAAAGAATACAGACTGCGTATTATAATTCGCGTGGACAGGGAATAGACCGTCAGATTTCATTTCAAATACTATCCGTATATATCTATATATCTTCTATTATTATACTAAAGCTGAGATAATCACCTTTTATTTCCTAAACGCTTTTTCCTGTTTAATTTAATGACACAAAATTCACACTAAAATATACCTTGTTTTTGGCGTTACGTTATGTTTGAAAAAAATCCATTTTAATTGGTTCTAATTCGTCGTAATTAGCAATTAAGTCAAAAACTGACCCGTCTCTCTCTCACATTCTGCAAATTACTTTCCCCCTCTCTCTATATCTTGATTATCTCCTTATATAAATATTAGTTCTCTGTGTGAGTAAGATGGAGAACGGAGGGTTATTGTGTTAGAGAGATTTAACTACATTAAAATTAATTTTAAGATAGGGGTGGCGGGCAGTGGTGTAGCTACCGTGACCCACCCTTCCTAGAACACTCCGCTCCAGTACATTTTTGCTGGTCCGTCGGGGGAAGGGGGGAATTATAACTCTTTATTATTGTGTAGTGAAATCCGTCTTATTCGGGCTAACATTTCTTTTGGGGAAAATGAATTTGTAACTCATAACTACTGTGTAGTAAGATTTTGACAGTTGTTTTGAATTAAAATAAAATGAAAAAGTTAGATATTTTAAAGGGGATGTATAAAATATTTACATTTACCTTTCGATAAAAAAAAAACATCTTTTAACGACTTCAAACCGCTAAAAAGTATTTTAAAGAAGGGGGTTTAAAATATTTACATTTTACCAGTCAAGAAAAGATTTGGTGGGTTGGGGTAAAATATCGCTTTCATATTGCATTAACTTTTCGGGAAAAATGCCTTTAACCAGCTAGGGCGTTCATAAGTAGCACGGGTTGGATATCAGCAGGGACACCACTTAGTGTTTTTAAGGCGGGAGGCCAGGACGCATTTATGCGATAAGCCTCTTTTTGTCTAAGTCGAAAAGTAGTAACATAATGAACAGGAATAAATTAAAAGCAAATGATATTACAGATGTAATTTGTTTTTAATACATTTTATACTAGGCACTGCCAAAAATGGCAAATCCGAATTTTTTCAAAATAAATTGCAGTGCCTATTTTATACTATTATTTTCGGTCAATTTTGCTCAAATATATTGCAAACATGCCCGCTATTATGTATAAAAAAGGTAAAGTCGTCGGGGCGGCCTAATGTCGGTATCAGCCAATCAGCGAGGGAGTATATCACCTTTTCACTAGCGCTAGACCAAGGAGATTTTCTTAACGTCTGAGGTGGAGCGTCACACCTATCATCAACTCCTTACTTTACCGCACAGATCCCTGTGCTACTCATACACTGAGTCGGCGAGGACCGGTATCGCTCTACCGACTGAGCTAATCCGCCCTAATTTATGTATATACGAACTAAAAAAATATTATTTAGGATTTTAAGGCTTATAACAAGTTCTTCTTAGAAATCAATAACCCAAAATAATAAATACACTCATTACAGAAGAATTAATAACTTTTAAATGAAATGTGTCGTTTGGTCTAAACACGCAGAAAAATAAGATCATCGATTTCAAATTGTTTTCTTCTATTCACACATTCAATCTTTCGTCTTTTTATTTATACTCTAATTAGTTTCCTCTTTATATAACCCCTCCGATATTTTGCGTCTCAAAAATAAGGGGTAGGGGCAAAATTAAGTGACCTGAAAAAATCAAAGTTTTTAAATAATATAAATAGTGCCTTATAGAATTCATTCATTGATAAATCAACTCTGAAAATTTCATTAAAATCGGATAATTCTCTGATTTTTGGTATTTGTATTCAATCGGGGAGGGGGGGGTAATTTATTTTGTAAAATAGGGATCCGACGTCATCTTTGCCAATATCTACCTAATCCCAAATATCTACTGAGAGCTGACCCAACGTATATATATATATATATATATATATATATATATATATATATATATATGTATGTGTGTGTGTGTGTGTGTGTGTGTGTGTGTGTGTGTAATATTTCTCTCCCATCATCATACTCGTACATTATTTAATACTAATTCAAAATCAGAATTTTCCTGCATTAGTCTAAGAAATTATCGATATCCTCGTATACACACACACGCACACACACACACATATATACACACGCACACATATATACATATATGTGTCTGTGTGTGTGTGTGTGTGTTTGCGTGTCTGTGTATGTGAGAGAGAGAGAGAGAGAGAGAGAGGGAGAGAGAGAGAGAGTTAAAAGTAATTTTTAGAAAAAAAGCACTGAGTATTCAAGATGTGAGAATCAAAGAAAACGGACGTCTCATTCGAATCTTTAAGAACATCAATTCTTTTAAAGCATGTAATAAAAATGTGATTATATCTTTATTTATCTGCTATGAGTCCGAGACTCAAAGAAAACGGATGTCATTTTCGAAGCCGAAAGTAAACTAGTGTTTTTGTTTATCGGATGTAATCAAAATGTGATCATATCTTTATTTATCTATTATTTATTTGGAATCGTTTGCCTCTCTCAAGGAAAACAAACGTCCATTTGATGCTTTAAAAAATAACGTTTTTTAAAAGATGTTATCAGAATCTTACGCGTATTGAAGAACTCTAACACTGTAAGAAGTTTGTTAGATTTATCGTGGAAGGCAAGAT
>CM042140.1:132162097-132224597 GCA_023376005.1 Doryteuthis pealeii | reverse complement strand
TTAGGGGTTAGGGTTAGGGTTAGGGTTAGGGGTTAGGGTTAGGGGTTAGTTTTATAATTTAAAAAACTCTAAAATCGTCGTTAATAATTAACCGGATTTTGACTGTGTAAATTAGAAAAAATGTCCCCACGAAACGAGATCGCAAAAGGGGTGCCTAAAGCTCATATGGTCCGCATTGTATTGTAGTTCTTCTTCTTATGCTTTTTGTTCTTGAGAGTGGCCCAGTGGGTGTTTTCACAGGAGACAGTATGGCTTTTAGCAAGACACTAGGCGTTCTTGTCCTCAGCTAGGTGGGACCAAGGACGATAGTTGATTTGAACAGATCATTGCTTTAATGTCTTTGTAGAGCATCATTAAAGCAATTGTTTCTTTTTGGGAGGTTTGCTAGTATTTTTATGAACACCACCCACTTTTCTGGATTGCCTCAACGGTCGATGTATAATTTCGGAAAGAAAGAATTTATCAAATGCGGAGCACAGCTGCATGCATGAAAATAACACAACAATTCCCACCTCCGGTGCTTCGACGCATCCTACACATCTGCTGACAGGATAAAGTGCCCAACATAGACGTGCTGGATTGCGCCAACAGGAAAAGCATGTTCGCCATCCTCATCGAAAGGCGCCTTGGCTGGCTTCTTCATGTCAGGAGGATGGAAAATAACCGCATCCCCAGAGACCTTTTGTAAGGCGAATTAGTAAAAGGCACCCATCGGTAAGTAAACACGTCTACGCTTCAAAGATGTTTGCCGGAGAGACATGAGGATATGCCACATTGACATAAACACATGGGAGGTAGATGCATAAAATACAGCGGCCTGGCGCCTCATGTTAAACAAGACGCGAAGGGGTGTGAGTCGGAGATGAGAGTATCCTCCACAGCAAAAAGAGTCAGAGATAAAGAGAGAAAACAACAGCCCAGCAAGAGTCACTGTTTGTGTGCATTCAGTGCACCAAAGACTGTCACTTAAGGATTAGCCTGATCAGCCACTTGCGCATGTAGATAAAACCTTTTTTAAACTATGCCACCGTCCTTAGTGGAAGGAAAGGTGCCAACTGTTACAATTGTGTGGCCATCCTTACGCTTCAAGCAAGAGCACTCCCCAGCGGAGATCCCTTGTGTTAAGCAGAGCACGATCCTTAGTGAAGAAACCTTTGGCTGCTCCTTGGTGTTCATCAGTGTTGGGTATGATCCTTTTGGTGTCCCTTAGTGTTGCATGTCCGATCGTCAATGTCGAATAACGTGCAAATGAACGGCTGTCAATATCAGCGATTAAATAGTTAACTAACCACGTATTCGGTCTGTTAATTGACTGGGGATTAAATGACGTAACCTCGCTGAGTCTATAAGTTTAAGTGGTGGATTACAGCACGTCTTATATAACCAAAAATAATCAAACACCAACCAAATGCTATTAGTATTTGATCCATTTTTCCCCAGTGTATGGATACAAATTCCTTGGAGAAATCTACAATCAATGATATTAATACATTTACAAATCATCCTTTCTTGCTTAAATTGCTCCTCTTAATTTTTTTCCTTCCGTAAAATTTCTACGGGCCTACTAGTTAAATATCCCTAACTTATTAAGGAATTGTATTAAAAAGAAATTATACTTTGCTGGATACCAAGTCACATCGGAATCCAAGGAAACGAAATAGCAGACTCAGCAGCAAAAACAGCTAAAAACAACCCACTTGATACACACTTTAAAATACCTTTTACAGACTTAAAAAGAACCATAAACATATACACAAAACAAAAATGGCAAAATTATTGGAATAACTTTCAAAACAACAAACTACATGGAATAATGCCACAAATAGGAAAACTTCAAATAAATCAAACCAAAATATCCAGAAAAGAAGAAGTAATATTATCCAGACTAAGAATAGGACACTCATACATTAGCCCTTCATACCTCCTCAAAAAAGAAGCAGCCCCATTTTGCATACCATGCCAAAACCCCTACACAATCAAAAACATTTTAACAGAATGTAGCAACCTAAAACAAATACGAAAAAAATACTACCAAACAACAAATCTAAAACAGATATTCTACCAAATAGACCCAGAAAAACTACACAGATACATAAAAGAGTCACACATCTACAACAAAATCTAAAAATCTTCCCCAAAAAATGAAAACACAAAAATATGTTAAAAAGAATCATCTAAAAATTCCATTCACAAAAAATATGTCAAAAACAAAAAATCTTTAGAAAATTAAACATTATCACCAATTCATTTCAAAAACGTAATCGGCATTAAATGACCCATTGAGGTTGATATGCCGTAAAACAAGAACAAATCAAATGTATTACTGTCATTATAACCAGTTTAGAATCAAGTTGAACTCTTACAATATTTCGGTGAGTACATCAGTTATGATATGCATGTATCATTTAACGCTTGCGTTTCTATGAATTATAATAAAATGATAAACTTAACGATTCGTAGCTAATAAAATGAAACAAGCTTCCAAACTGAAATGAATATCATTGCAATAAACGAGTTTATTGACACCACCCACTCCGCTGGATTGCATCAACGGGCGATGTATATTCTGGAATAATTTCGACAAGAAAGAATTTATCAAATGCAGAGAGCACAGCTGCATGCATGAAATCGTCAATTGATTCATTGCGATTTCGCAATAACACGTGGGCAGGTGAAAATGCAGATATGAAGTTTATTGGCATTTTAAAACTAATCTGCATGAAGGAAGCAACTGCAAATAAAAAGGAAAAAAAGAATACGATCCATTGAAGTGTAACTCATTTTCAAATAATCATTCAAAAGATCAAAATAAAAAGTAGCATTTGCTAATTGATTTAAAACTAAAACATTTCTTTCTTATTGTAATTAATCTTAATCAAAATAGAAACTCTGTTATGTAATTTATTTTTTTATCTTTATTTTTTATTTATCTATTTGTTTATTTATTTTTTGTGTGTAATTAATTATTTTAATTTCAAATTTTAATTTCTTTTTTGTTTCCACATCGTTATGACTGATCATCTTTTGCTTCGTTTCGTTTTGTTTTGTGTTCTTTTTTTAAAAATGTTTAACCAGTTTGTATTTTATTAGATTTCCTCTTTAAATCTTCTTCTTTCGCCATTAAAGTCCAACGATGTGTAAATTTACTCTAGACATCTGGACGTCGTAATCTTCAATCAAAATGGCGGTGGGAAGCCATTATGTACGTGTTTCGTAATTTAACATTCTGATTTTTATTTTCAATGATTTGACGACTTTTGATAATCAGATTTTCTGTTTCGTAAATCTTCATTTTAAATCATCATTGACTTTGCAGTCGTTATCATCTTCTAAGAAAAAGATATAATATTCACAATGATACAATAAGGGATTATAATCAAATATCTGACAAATTCTCCTCTTCAATGAATAATACAATTTATTTCTTACCTAATAGAAATTTATAGAATTATCCTTATATTTCTTTAGAAGAATGACCCGTTCTGGTTGTTTCGACTTTATTGATTAAGGGGCCGGTCGAGCCTCGTCGGTAAAGCATCTGCCTAGGAACCACGGTTTCTTGGTTCGATACCGTCCATCACCAAATCAGCGCATAAGTAACAGAGATTGGATCTATGCGGTAAAGTGGGGAACTGGTGGTAGGTGTGGCGTCCGCCACAGGCCCAAAAACAATCTCCCAGATGTACCGTTAGGGAAAAGGGTACATAGAAGAGATGATAGTCTGAAGGTGCTAAATATGGTGAGTATGGAGGATGCGGTAAAGTTGTCCACCCAAAATGAGTCGATTCTCTCCCTTTTCCTGATGCTTGTGTGTAGTCGAGCAATGTCATGCAGAAGGAGGACATTGTCGATTAGCAAGTTGGATCTTACACGTCGGATTCCTACTCTGAGCCTCGTTAGTGTCTCAATGTAGGCCTTAGCTTTATAAATAAACTACACATGAAATAAAGAAAATGCCATTACTTTTTGATTCACCCTTCTACATTTAGTGAAATTTTCAGAAAAATTGGACTTATATTTTTTGAGATATCGAAGTTTCTATTTCATTTTTAATCTAAACATAAAGCATTTTTTAAAGACCAAATTCCGATAAAACCTATAAATGATATCTAATGTCATCATTACTTGTTTTGGCAGTGAGGGGGCATTACTTATGCAGCGTGTCTCATACAGGATTAGCCTAGCAGATCACATCCTTTACCAGGTTAACAATTGACTTGTAATCATAGTTTTCTTCCTAGATCTGTAGTCATAGTAATGTTAAAGAGCTAAATTTGCGCTACTATTTATACATAGCTGGAGGGACAAAAGAAAGATTGATACCTTTTTCAGTGGTATTAGTTACATGTGAAATGCAAACAGCCTTGTTCAAGATTTTAACAAGTGTAGCCGAGTCCACTTCCTACGATGCTAAACGTTACACATCAAGCGCATCCAACAAAATGAGCTCTACCAACCTGTAACACAACCAGCTCAACCAACCAACCAAAACAATAAAGAAACATCTTTTAATAACATGCCTATTAGTAATATATATATGCATATAACTATATGCCTGTATTTGACTTGTATCTACATTTTACCCAGATAGAATCGTATTGCACTAGGCATCTGTAGTTTCAAGAGTGACCATTTTCAAACAATATTGGTTATGATATATTTAATGATTAACATTTTTTGCGATATTATAAAAAACAGAGTACATGTGTTTAAACAAGATGAGGACATCTCAATACTCCACAGTAATTAATAGATCAATTTACATACATAGGTAGTAATATCTCATCTACAGAAAGCGAAGTCAATATACACATACGAAACGTATCATCGATCATATGGAAATCTGATCTCCCTGATAAGATAAAGAATGAATTCTTCCAAGCTGCTGAGGTATCAGCGCTACTGTATGGCTCCACCACCGAAATATTTCGAGAAACAGCTAGAAAATAAATTTACAAAGATGTTACGTGTTGTCTCGAATAAATACTGGGCGTAGTACCACAAAAAAGCAGTACAATCACTTATCTCCTATAACGCAAACCATCCGAGTAAGACGGAAAAAGACATGCTGGACACTGCTGGAGAAGCAAGGAAGTACTCATAAGTGACGTTCTCGTGTGAACATCTATATAAGGACACACCAGTGTAGCCCGACTAGCAAAAACCTATATAAAGTAGCCCTGTGTTGATAACGGATACCGTGCGAAAGACATGCAAAGAACGTCGACGTATAGGAAAGGGTGTTGAGAGAGATAGAGTTATGAGTATGTGTGTTATCAGCACGACCGGATGATGATGATGATGATGATGTGATGATGATGATGATGATGATGATGATGCATATTTAATCCGCAAGTGTTCCATTTTTTGTGCTATACTCGTAATGCTTCGACTGTTCTACCCTTCGTCTTTCTTGTTAAGTCCGCTGCATCTGATACTCTCCGAGGAACTTCGGGCCGACCACTTTATTCAACACACGGGATTGATTGTTCTTATTCCACTCTCTAGACTAAGAGGATATCTTGTATCAGTTTATTTTTTTACTTGATTCCTCCTTGAGTTATCTCTCTCTCTCTCTCTCTCTCTCTCTCTCTCTCTCTCTCTCTCTCTCTCTCTCTCTCTCTCTCTCTCGCTGAAGCAAAGTAAATGACATTCTGAACCATTGCAGGGAAAACCTTAATAAAATCATGGACTACACAAGAACAATCTATCCCATGTGACTGAATAAAGATTTCAAATTACGACAGTCACCTGAAGAAGCCCAACAACATACAACAGTCGAAATATTGTTATTAAAATATTAAAGATGATAAAACTAGTTCTAGATTGTTGTTTGATTGGTTGCTTGGACTTTCAGTTTATTAACTCATGGATTATTTTCTGCCGAATACTTTTTTGTTTTATACATTCTTCTTGGGTATTCAATTATTTTTAATGCTCGTTTCTTTTTAAACACCTTTTTTTAAACCATTTTTATCTATTAAACACATGGATGGGACCCTAACAGGTACTACTCCCCCGGCTCAGAATTGACCTTGGAGTAAAAGCAATGAAGGGGTACTCCACACTCCCCAAAGTTCCAAAATCGGAACCTCACCACCAGATGAGTTTAACGTCATACCTTGGACACTAAGAGGCCTAACCACCGCCTTCTAGCACATATATGATAAAAGCGTTGGGCTGACCATAAGAGAAATACGGTTGGGATAATCATATCGTTGTTAAGGCTTGGCGTGACCGCTGGTCTAGCCTAAGTAAGGGCCAAAGTGGAATGTTTCATTTCATGGACGGCGCCACCATTAGGAATTCATCCTTAAGCATCATGGTTCACCATCCACGGCTAACAGGTGCTCCCATATTTAATACATCTCTACAGTTGGCGTATTCTACAGCCATAGTCGACAGAGCTTAAACTAATTCCAGAAAATTAGTGTATAATAATGATATTTCATTTTACGATTTCGAAGAATAAAATCTTGTATAATTCATTTAGTAGAAATTTTATGATATTTTCGACACCATAAAATCATCTTCCCAGTCGAACACATCACTTTGTGTTAATACCATGGGAAAGACATTAATCCCTATCCTCTTTCGTACAGCTATTGATAAATAGTTGGACAGATTGTGTTCATTAGTCTTGGTAGGGCAATGGATCTAGTGAAGGGAAACTCTGAAATCAAA
This sequence comes from Doryteuthis pealeii, assembly GCA_023376005.1. Lineage (NCBI taxonomy): Eukaryota > Metazoa > Mollusca > Cephalopoda > Myopsida > Loliginidae > Doryteuthis > Doryteuthis pealeii. Next base: position 132,217,913 of record CM042140.1, on the reverse strand, counting down.
CCAGTCTTATTATGCTTATAAAGATTGTGTTGCATCCTGCTCATACAACAACACCCTTTAAATCTCTAATCGATAAAAATACGTGTGAATCTTTGCTTAGAATAGAAAATGATATGGTTGTCAATGGGACAATTTCCTAATTTACTTGTGCATTCACAAGATGTGGAAAAAACAGTAAAATTAACAGTTGAAGTCACATAATATGTACCTAAACAAAAAGTACGATACAAGCATATTTGTTTCATTACGGTAGAGTAGAAACTGTAACTATAAATTTAAAGTGCTAAGGTTTTCGTTGAGCCTGGTGGCTGTTCTATGGTTAGTCAGTTCTTGGAAGCAAGAAGTGAACTTTGAACCTTGCTAATTTTGCTTATGTTTTCAAGGATACAGACGTTTCTCCAAGATGGCTATTTCTTCCGCGCGTGAGGGTTAACTTGGGTTAAATAAGACGTCTGAAAAAATATCCAAATATTATGTTCGTTACTAAAAACAACAATGAATACAAAGATGAAGACTTCCCAAGAAATACCAAGGGATCAGACAAGAAGAACAGATAGCGGAGGTTTCCGGACGGCAGAGAAGAGACACAAGAAGATAGAAACTAAGTAAATGGTAGAAGATAAGAGAGGGCTATAAAACACATTTATAAATTATTGCACCATCAAACAAGATCTTTATTTACTTCAAAAGAAAATTATACTTAACAACTGAATTGTATTATTATTTAACTTGTTTAAAAGTGTAGTAATTTTTAGGTAATGAACACTGGAAATTTAAAACATTTTGTTCCATAACTTGTGACAAAAAGTATTATGTAGTAATGTAACACGACAAGTTCTTTTTGTAGGCGTCAACAAATTTTCAACGAAAAAGGAAAGTGTAAAAGCTATTTTTGTTAGTTAAAGGAAATGGTTTTGTTAACATGCAAACATAAAAATATTGTATAGATTTTATTTTACTTATCGTCGTTAAAGTTACAGACAAAGGTCACTGCATGGCCTGCAGTGTTCCAACGTGATATGTCTATCAAAGCTGTCTGACATCAAGGGGTATACCTATTTGGGGGAATAGCACTGGTTGACATTGTCACGATTGCAGAATAGCTACAATGTTTTCTATATAAAAGATGCTCTGAATAGTTAAAAAATTCAGTCAGATCGGAGCGCTAGAAAGAAGCTTGTCTGAGCGCCACAATTCTTCTGAAAATAAAATTGCCACTTGAAGAAATAGACCTTGTGGTCAAGAAAAACTCTAATAAAAGAACTTTGCTGGATTACTCAATTATTATAGAACAAAACGCCAAAGTTCCTCACCGTGTCTTTTCTCTCCGACATAGAGTGCAAAACAATCCCTTTCTCTTGTATATATTAATAAAACCGTTTTTCTTGTTAACGGTATGTTGTCTCGTTCGTAAAGTTGCCAATAACTACAGCAGCGCATTTCTACTGATATTCAGATCCGTCTCAAAGACGCTCCGACCAAGTTGCATCAATCTGACTTCTGCGGATCAAAGGAACACGACGTGGGTACAGAAGGTATTGACTGAGCAACTAGTCGGAGACACGTGTGGTAGTCACAGAATTAAGTTATCTTATTGAGTACCGTGACTTGCATAGAACCACAGTAATATACCTTTATCTATCATTTTTTAATTTTATTTAGCGATTACTGCTATAAAAGCAGAATCACCGCTAGATACCGCTTCAAGAGGCATTGGGATTCATGCGAACTCAGATAAAACTGAGTTCATGAGCTTTAAACAAGATGGATGTATCTCCACATTTGATGGTAAGCCTCTAAAATTAGCATACCAATTAACATACATAGATAGCAATATCTCATCTACATAAAGCGATGTCAATGCACGCATAGGAAATGCATGCGCTACTAAAGACAGATTATCCATCATATGAAAATCTCATCTCACTAATGAGATAAATCGAGAATTCAAGCCCTAGCCACATTAGTGCTATTGTACAGCAGCACTACATGTACGCTAATAAAGCGCTTGGAGAAAAATCTAGGTGGGAGCTATACAAGGATGATGCGTGTTGTCTCAAACAATTCTTAATAGCAGCATCAAAGAAGATAACAGTTGCACTGTTACCTGCCTCCTATTACACAAACCATTCAGGTGAAAGGTGGGTATGATGGACACTGTTAGGGAAGCAAGGGCAAACTCATGAGTTACGTTCTGTGGATATCTACACGTGAACATCCCAGTGTAGACCGACCAGCAAAAACCTACATCAATTTTTATGGATTCTGGATGCCGCATAGAAGACCTACCAGGAGCGATGACTGATTGGAGCAGTTGGCGAAAAAGAGTCATATGAATCCGTGCTAACAGGGCGACATGATGATGATGATGATGATGATGATGATGATGATGATGATCTAATAAAACTTATTCATCGTCTATGAGTTCCATCAACGGAGCCTCACCACCAGACGCACTTTATTGCCATACACAGGAGGTCAATTTTCTGCGGGATATATATAGTTCATGCATCAAATAAAAAGTAAATGCTGACAGTAAAGAAAATATAACAAAGAAAATACCATTGGAATATTGACAATATGTTTTTTCTGGACTAAGAACATGGCTATAAAATTAAGAGAACACACCAACATTAACATACTTATAAAGAAAATACAAAATACAGATAATAATTTGATTAATAAATTAAATGATTATATTCCTTCTGTGGATTTTAGACAATATTAAGAAAGCTAGAGAATATACCTTCGGAATCAGTTTTACGAAGAACGAAAAAAGCGGTTAATAATCTAAATAATTCAAGCGATAATAATATTTAATCTCGAAATTGCAGACAACAATCGGAAATTTCATTCAATCACAAGAATTATTATCTCGTTGTTATTTCAGTTTTACAGAAATACGGAAATCATATAATCTCCAAATTGAAGCAATTTATATCGCCGGAAATTTGGACGTACAAGAATAAAAATCATTCTTCGTTTAGAGAGTTTTCTTTCGGTTGCCAACGAAACACTGGCCTGATATCGATCTGATCTAACGATCTTCGATCACTCCTGTTACCCGTTGATTTTCAGTCAATGCTACTTCCAGCCCCAAAATCCGTGGTGGGTGTGGAAATCGATATTGCAGACTTAATTCTGTTGGAACCGCTTCTTCTTTGAAACACTTCTGAGAGCTACTTATTCAACCAAGATCTGCCGTCAGCTGTACGAAGCCCTTTTCAAGACATACCTTCCTCGAATTTATCTCTTTCCTCCTTTTAGTGCTGCAGGTGAGAGAGTCGAAGGCTGACTTGCACAGCGAGGGAGGGCAAGGAATTGTTACTCCTAAAGATTAATAGCATATGTAATAATCCGGCTTCTGTACAATTTCGGATAAAACTGCTGGGTTCATAGAGTCGGAAATTTACGATCTTCCGGGTAAGTGATTACAGACGTGCCCGTAATTCAGAGTGCACTCTTCAGTGACCCCTTATTGAAAAACCATTTGTTATTTTCCCTTCGTCTCACCTTGTGACGAAGGCCAAACTGAAGAAAGATTACCATTGCATAATAGGGGCCAGGGGGCTGGCACGTTTGTGTGGAAATGCGTTCAGTTTCTGGTGTTCTCGATTGGCCCCCATAAGAACCGAACACGTAAATCAATACGCATGCGTACAAGATTATTCACGAATAATTGAGAGGATTGTATCTATAGTTTCTCGTCGGGTGCAAGATCATAATAGCTCACCAGTGGGTAGCACGTTGGCCTAGCCTCACGATTTGGGCGATAGAAGTTAATGGTGTTGTTTCGTATTGAACTTCGGTAGACTACACAAGGCAGGATAAGAAAATCAAAATTACGCTCCCCTTAAGAAAAGGGGAAGAGAGAACTCTCAAATTAGTTTTGACTAACGAGAAGAATACCTCTTTGATTGGAATTTTCCCTCTTCCAGGCAGATTTACATACCAAGGTTAAAGAACCTAGTCTTTCCTGCTATTTACCCATAGCTGGAGGGAGTATAGTTGGGTACATAGAGTATTAGTGTATAAGCCTCATTCAGTATTTGAACTCGTTTCGCCGTGTCCATTTCCTACAATGATAATCATTATACAACGCGCCCCCACAAACGAAACTGTATGAGTTACTGGTTGGGTGCACAATGAAAAAAGAAGTTAACTGAATTCCATAATTCACACGTTTTTAGGTTGTGTCATCAATAAGACGTTTGCTGCACCAAATTTTCTTGGTATTTATTTTTTTACCTGCATGATGGGATATTTCAAAGTTCAGTATCTGTTCAAATCAGAACTCATTCTATTCAAATAAAGTCCTATTATTATTGTTATCTGAATTCTTCTGCTAAAATATAATGAACTAACTATCAGCTTTATTTTCTTTGGTGTAGTTTGCAGTAGTGGAAGAGCCACTGTGAGCGGCCTAAAGTAGGAAAAGAGTTGATAACAGGTTTATCCTGATTGGTGACTTCACATTGCTCTTATAGCAAACAGCTACCACCTTTTATTATATAGGAGCAAGAAAGCGGTTCAATCACTTGTATTGTTAAGACACAAAGTTAATGAATATTATTTTCAAAAATTTATTAATATACGTGAAGTTAAAGAAAATTATTTTTTTTTTAATCATATATTAAAAAACAAGATTTGGCGTGTCGAGTGTTTGTGACAATGTTTTTAATATCTAAGTAAGTCCGCAGAATGGACTATTATTGGTATCAGCCGGTATACGAGAGCATCTATTCCCTTTTCACCATCGCTAGACTAGGGAGATTTTTGCTGGTGCAGAGCGCCGCATCTACTGCCAGCTCTCCACTTTACGGCACAAATCATTCATGTGCTAAATTGTCGAGGACCGGTATCGAGTGCAGAACCTTGCGATTCCTAGGCGAATGCTCTACCGATTGAGCTAAAGTGAACCCAAAAATTTGCTTATCAAACACATTTTGATTTCGATTATATTTTTATCTATTTTACTTGTGAAATGAATTCCATTAATTCTGATAATATTTGTATAACATAATTTGAATGAATATTTCATGGAAAATTTTTCGTTTGAGATCTTCATTGGCTTTCTCATCGTGAATTCTGTCGTTGTTTCCTTCCAGCAAAATCTAGCGGGCCTTTATTATTTCATTGAAATGTCGGATTAAACCGTATTAACCAGGGAACAAATTCATTGATAGTGCCACCGGCGGGGCTATTTAATAGCTGTCAAATGGCTAAAACGAGACTAAATAACTAATCAACTATCAGGTGTGTATTTGTAGCTAAAGAGACGTAATATTGACGATGATAAATACAGCGTGACCAAGAAAAACAACAGAATTTGGGTTCAGGTTGTCGTATCAGTAATAGTACATATATAGGGAGACCCCCAAAAAAACAGAATTTGGGTTCTTTTTTTTTGGGGGGGGTCACCCTGTATATAACTCTGGGGAAGCAATTTTTAAAAAGTTTTTGGTGCCTCAAAGTCACGACCTAGGTGTAGTATTACCTTGACTTACGAGTGTCCCAACTTACGAGTTTTCCGAGTCACTCGCTTGACTTTATGTTTTATGTTGAGAGCTATTATTTGAAGGGCTAGCTAGGTTAACGTTTCTAAATGTGTTACTCGAAAGAAAAATATAATAAAAAATAATAATTATAACATATTACAGCACATAATTCATTACATTTTATTTTAACTAGAAAAAAACCCTTCAGGCAGCGTATAAATTATTTTTTGAAAGATATTCCCTGAGAGGCGTGGGAGTTAAACATTCAATGTTAGAGGGTTTGTATCATAAGTAAGTAGAATCATCAAATTTATTAAAGGAGTAAAAACAAAAAAATAAAACAATTTGAAATGGAAACTTAGTTCTGTCCCCCTCAACTAAAATGTTGCACGTATCTGTTAATCATTAATTAAATAATTATTTTCAATATTTTACACATAAGTTTTACAGAATCGGTGGTATTTATTTATTTTTAAAATTTGTAGTTAACCTCTTGGTACTGGAAAAAGGGCGAGAGTAAAGAATAATTTTAAACTAATTACAGTTTATTCTATGTATTGACGATTTTCGGTAGTGTGACGTAAGCAGTGACGTAGTTTTTGTTACAGACAAACAGAGACCGAATCACCATTATTAATAGATATGTTTTTTATTCAATACAGTGCTATTTTACTCCTTAAAAAAAACCTGTGGTAATTTATGAGGAAGTGCGTCCCGGTCTCCTGCCTCAGAAATTGCTACCCGATGACTATTAAAATAACGTCCCCAGCTATGTTGTCTCGGCGGTTTTACTTGAAAGAAAACAACTTAGGGCGTTAAATGTATTTTAGAGGGGGTGGGCTTCTCTTTATGAACAAATGGAGATGGGTGGATAGATATATATAAAAAAAGTAAAAAATGAACAAATGGAGGTAGATAGATAGATAGATAGATAGATATCCATCTTCATATCTAAACAAGAATTACGACAAATTTCTATAAATAAATTTCTAAACAAATTATGATAAATAAATAAGAATTAAGACAAAAATACATTTAACGCCCTAAGTTGGTTGTTTTCTTTCAAGTAACACCAACGAGACGACATAGCTGGGGACGTTATTTTAATAGTCACCGGGTAGCAATTTCCGAGGCTGGAGACCGGGACGCACTTCCTCATGAATTACCAAACCTGTTGAAGCTGGAACGGATTACTCACATTTCAGTGTATTTCAATGGAATAAGTGTCATGGAAAATAAACATAGATTTGACAGACAGATTCCGACCCCTGACTCACCTTTATCATCGTATTTTGATTAGTTGAATGACATGGGATAGAAGTCTGTAGAAAAGTTTATAAAGTTAGTGAGTTGTGTTTAAGCGCTCCAGGGAGCCGGACACGAATAATGTATTCGTCTGAATTTCTCGCCACATGTTGGAATGTTGGGTCTTGAGGAATAAAAAGATATATAAAAAAAGCTATGTCTACGTGTTCCTGATTTGATTAAAAACTAACAGAAGATGGACGTGATTATACATAACCCGAAATCCACTCAAACGACACCGGACCCAAATAAAGAGAGAAATCAGCACGGATAACAGAAATAGAAAGTTAGGAAGAAGAGAGAATATATACCCAAGATAATAATAAAGAAATTAAGTAAGAACGCACATAGGAATATTAAACTTATTTCAAATACATTCTGATAGGTTTCTACATAAAATCATTCAAATAATTAATTTTAATACGTTAGAGAATAAAACAATAATATTAGAGATCAATAACACTAAGTAATTATTTATTAAACCCGGGGTTGTTAAAACCAGTATGCAAATTAACCACACCATATACTATGTAAACCTTTACTTTTTAGTGATATATCAGACACATTGTAGGATATTAAACGTACTAATACCATGAACTGATTTGAGGCAAACTTAACTCAAATTTTCATAGAGACCTCGTTAATAAATAAAAAGTAATCTATGTATTAATGATTTTGACTAGCATTCGACTAGGAACCAGAAGGTCCCGGTTTCGATACCGGCCCTCGCCAACGCAGCGTATGAACAGCACAGGATCTATGCGGTAAAGTAAGGAGCTGCTGGTACGTGTGGCGCTCAACCTCAGACGCTAAAATAACCTCCTTGTCTAGCGCTAGTGAAAAGGGGATAGACTGCCTCACTGTCTGGCTCATACCGATATTAGGCCACCCCGACGACATCCAAACAACAAGCCAACTAACAATCTACCTAATTAGATTTATTTGATTAGCCAAATTGTCTACACTCTTTAATCACAGAACATCTGGCGCAATATAATCTTTCTCAATTCATGTTTTTGTACCTGAATTTATTTTAAATTGTGACGTAGAGAATTGAAATAGTTTCGGTTACAAACAAACAGAGACGGGATCTCCATTATAATAAGAAGATATCATATCTTTCGTAAACAGAACTGATGGAGAAAAACTGATGATTTATTTAGAATCAGCGACCAAACTTTACATAAAAGAAAGGATCAAATATCTTAGGTACCAACTTGTATATTTCCCGGTGTAATCAGTTTAAAACTTTAATAAACTGGGTAACAGTATCTTTGCGATATTTGAAAGTGAAATGAAATGAAACCATAAGGATCAATGGCGAACCTGAGAAATCAGTTATTCAAAACGGAAACATCTTAGAGAATTAACAATGGGAAATTTTCTTTCAAAAACATTATAATTATTTGATCATTGAAAAATTATAAATAATTGCACCATTGAAAAATAGATATTAGGCGTAATATCATATTTAGCAAGCAGACCATTAATAGTGATTTTCATTTGAATTGGGCATCTTTCAATTCTAGCTTTGGCATAGCTAAACTACGGTTAGTAAATACATTCTCGTGCATAATGTACAACAGGGATATAAAAAAGAGTAAAAAAAAAAACTCATGTAGTTATTAATAATGATGAAAATGGAAATAAAACTTTTTTTTAAGTTTGAATGGAAGACATGATAATTCTGGTGTATACAACACACAGAATATATCATTGCGGATACAGGATGCTGCATAGAGGACCTCTCGAGAATGATGAGCGATAGGGACGGATGGAGAGAGATTGTCATGGATATCCGAGCTAACAGCGCGAGATGATGATGATGATATATATATATATATATATATATATATATATATATATATATATGTTTATATTTTGCTTGAAGGCAATTATAAATGCATGTATCGTATAAAATTCGATAATTATAGAAAATAAACTTGACAAGTAATCCGCAAAGGATGGCTCGCCATGCAGAACACCGTACAGACTGTTTCGACTTTATTAAGTCTCTTCAGCGATGTATACTAACGACTCCCCTCCGACAGGAATCGAAACCGGGACTTCACAGGCATAGTCAGAGACCATATCCGTTCGGCCGCCGGTACATAGCGAACAATCCCTGCGAAATTAACCTTAGTTTCCTTGACAAGGTTAATTTCGCAGGGATTGTTCGCTATGTACCGGCGGCCGAACGGATATGGTCTCTGACTATGCCTGTGAAGTCCCGGTTTCGATTCCTGTCGGAGGGAGTCGTTAGTATACATCGCTGAAGAGACTTAATAAAGTCGAAACAGTCTGTACGTGTTCTGCATGGCGAGCCATCCTTTGCGGGATTTACTTGTCAAGTTTATTTTCTATAATTATCGAATTTTATACGATACATGCATTTATAATTGCCTTCAAGCAAAAATATAAACAATAATTTATTCAACATTGCTTCTAAAAACAAACATCCAAAATCTTATTCACTTCGCCGAAGAGCTAACGGCCGGGTTGTTTACTAAATAAACGTCTACTTGCCTGCTATGGTAGGGCGTGTAATAGTTTCCTTGACAAGGTTAATTCGCAGGGATTGTTCGCTATGCGAACGGATATGGTCTGACTATGCCTGTGAAGTCCCGGTTTCGATTCCTGTCGGAGGGGAGTCGTTAGTATACATCGCTGAAGAGACTTAATAAAGTCGAAACAGTCTGTACGGTGTTCTGCATGGCGAGCCATCCTTTGCGGGATTTACTTGTCAAGTTTATTTTCTATAATTATCGAATTTTATACGATACATGCATTTATAATTGCCTTCAAGCAAAAATATAAACAATAATTTATTCAACATTGCTTCTAAAAACAAACATCCAAAATCTTATATATATATATTCAAATGAGGAAGGATATATATATATATATATATATATATATATATATATATATATATAATGTAGCGATTAATTATTCTCCTATTTGACAGCTGCCTCTGGCCGTACGGGTTAAAGGTTTGGCGAACGAAAGTTCATTTGGGTCTCGAACCGGCAGCTGTTACGGTATAGCCACACTGATGAAAGGTAAACCTTGAAACACGTGTCTGTGGATTACTTATCTATTATATATATATATATATATATATAGAGAGAGAGAGAGAGAGAGACAGACAGACAGAGAGACAGAGAGAGAGAGTGGAAGAGGGAGAGAGAGGTAAATAGATGTATCAATAACCAGATTAGGATAGATAGCAACAGAGATAGCCGAAGAATACTTGCTATTTATTAAAAAATGGAACTATATATAATATCACTATAATATCAAAGTTATTTTGTAAATTAGATAAAATTATTATAATAACCACTCATTAGCGTAGTTCATCGATATAGATTCAATAACACATGTATATCAAACGAAATTAAATAAGATGGAAAATAAACTCAACAATATAGCTATGAATATTAATGCTTTTTGAAGAAAGGAAATAATGACAAAAATTATTCTCTAATTTTGAGACAAAACATTTCACTAATTGCATAATTTCATTTGCGCTAAGTAAACGAATAACACATCCACCGTACACACACACACACACACACACACACACATACACACACACACATATATTTATATATATTTATATCTATCTATCTATCTATCTCTGTCTCTCTCTATATATATATGTGTGTGTGTGTGTGTGTGTGTGTGTATATATATATATATATATGTATATATTATAACAGTGAATCGTTAAGACTGTCTCACTTGGTGAGTCAGTGAAGTGCCAATATATTCAGTATTATTAGGAGAGTGCTCAATATCTGCGATAGAGCTATTATATAAGAATAATAAATAGATATATCTTAGTTTTTGTAGATATATTTTATTAGATTGATGCTTATCTGCGAGCATTCGGTTTTATGTATATCTTTACAATGCAATTTTCAGACAGGAAATATTAAGAATTCTGGGGTATGGGGGTTATCGTCCTTTGTCTGCGAGCCTCTGTTTCAAACCAACCAATCACGAGCCAGCATACTTTGGCGGCAAAGCCGAATAAGCAAACTCATGACTCTTCTGATCCAGCAACCACCGGAGACAGTCGCTCCTATTCTTCAACAGACAACCAAAATCGGAGTCGGACGCAAGCAGAACTCCATCATATCCGAACTTATCAGAAGGCCGTAGCAAAGGGCTCCGTTAATACCCCATATCTCAGGATACACCAGTTAAGTGACAAATATTATTATTTGCGCAAACGAACCTAAAGTTTGCAATTCTTTATATGTAATACAAGTCTTTTATTCATATTCTAGTTGTTCGTTTATTTCTTTGACTCTTAACCTGTCTGCCACACTCGCGGTTAACTCCATTACAAACCTCGGAGTACTGCCGCTAGTGTCATTTTCTTTATAGAAAAGCTTTTCCTACCTGAAGATTACCGTGTAAAGATGTGCATGAAACCAAATGCTCGCAGATAAGTATCTATATCTAAGTAAAGTAAAGATGTCGGAATGGCCTATTGTCGGTATAAGCCGGACAGCAAGGGACAGCTAGCGCTAGACCAGAGGGAGTATTTTTGTTGAGGTTGAGCGCCACATCTACTATCAGCTCCCCACTTTACCGCACAGATCAGATTATATAATTTGTGCTACTCATATGCTGAGTTGGCGGGGACCGGTATCGAACTCAGAACCTTTGCGATTCCAAAGCGGGTACTCTACCGACTGAGCTAACATCCAAACAACAAGCCAACCAATAATCTGCCTAATTAGATTTATTTGATTAACCAAATTTTCCTACACTCGTTAATCACAAAACATCTGGCGCAATACAATCTTTCTAAATTCATGTTTTTTACCTGAATTTATTTTAATACATATTTACAGCAGTTTGCGTTTATGGTTACACACATTTTACACAACCTCAAAACTTTTGACAGTTTTAAAGAAGTCATATCTTTAACTTTTTGCTACTTTAAACCACTTAGAACGGCTCTCCCACCACTGCGGTCTTACCATAGCATTTTTGGGATTCCTTACGCCAAAATTTTTTTATAAACATATAATTTGTAGGAGTAGGGAAGATCTAGAACTCATTTTACTGACAAAAGTAGATTACAAAATGTCGCCATTTGTCGCTAACCCCACCAAATTTGGAGAGCTAAAAATCGGCATAATTCGGCCAATTCTTGAAATTGGAAACTCAAATTTTGGGGATTGTCTAACTTTCACATCGTCCACACCTGGACAAAGTTTCTGAAAAATTGATAGGGGTGGGTGACAATTTTACTTTTTTCTGGATGATTTGTCATGGAATTATCCAGTTTTTATTATTTTTGTTCTATGTTTAGTAGCATATCAAACTACGTAGATTATTTTTTTTCTAAACCACGTGATTAACAAATAAAGTTTCAGTTACAGATCCATATACGAAGCACTTGTGTAATGGTTATTGTCGTAGAAAATTGATACGGCGACCCAAGTTCAAATCCTGGACGAGGCCGTTTGCATTTCATAGAGCGCTAATACTCTTGTGTAACGTATAAGTCTAATTATTCTCCCTTCCGAATAATTGGGCGGACTGGTCTCTTTAATCTTGCTTAGACAACCAATATAGGAGAAGAAAAAACTGAATTAAATCGTATTAAACTGCGTTTAAAAAATTGACCAAGTGTCACATCCTAATTGTGTGGAGGGGTTGGTAAATATATACATATATACGATGCCTGGTGGAATTGATTTGAATTGAACTCAGAGAATACCAGAGAATATAATCAGTAGTACAATGCGTCTTTATTACGCTTAGATACACCAGTAAATTCTTTTCGGTGTAGGTCAACGTTGAACAAAGATGAAACAGTCGTTTACGGGAAATGAGGCATGCAAGATGTAGTTAATTATTGTAATTAATCAAAGTAATGATGTGACTAGAATTCTGTGCTTTGTGGAATGATCGATCAATTCTCATTATTTAGACAGTGTAAATCTTTCTTTACAAATGAGAAATCTTGCTTTATTAACGCTGCTAAGTTTTTAAAAGTTTTCTAAGAAAACATTCTTTTCGAGATCACCTCTGATCTATTGACTGGGACTCTACAATACGCCGACACCATCTCTCTAGAGGTATAAGCCCCTGCCCTGTCAAATGGAGCTACCTGTTGGGCGAGGGGGTGTCGATCCGTAATGCCTGAGAATAGAATTATGATAACTGAGCGGTCTGTGACCTGGGTACAAAGTGGTCCCTTGAGATTCAACACTCCACTTCAACCCTTACTTCGGCTAGACGGGTGGTCGAAAACATTCGATCCGATCAGATTAATCGACCCGAGTAAATATATGATTGCCCGAACCGTATTCTTTAAATTGCTCATATGGAAAACACCCAGCCTTTTTTTTACATATAAGTGCTATAAGCCGGTGGCTACGCCAATTAGCCTAAGAATACAGGGTGTTCGGGAGAAATTTGACAGTTTCATAAGGAAAAAGAAAAAGGGCTTAGTAACAAGAAAATTTAATGGATTCTAAAGAAATTTAACAGGCACGGAAATTACACTACTGTCAACATGTTTCCCTCAAAATAACCATTAACGTCGATCATAGGCTCAATCCTGTTCCGGAAACTGGAGCAAGCTGATGTTATAGTTTACCTGTGGAGGGTCTCAAAAACTACCTAAATTCTGTCGATTAACTGGGCTTTTGTAGTACCGGCACGGCGATTGGTGTCTTTCTTAAAAGCGCCAAATACATAATAATCCTTTGGCTACCCTTGTTATCCAGAGCTTGACTATTGAGTTTATCAACTCCACGTAGGCATCTGAGGGTCCTCCAACACTTTTTCTGCAGATCTTTTAGGAATTCTGCTGTACAAACGCTGTAATATCGTTTGCAATTCTCCAGTTCACGCCTGATTGGTTTTACAGTGTTCAGGGAGCATTGGGAAGCAACGATAATCTCCTTATTTTGATGGCCGGCACCATTTTAAGTTATTCTCTTCCATGATTCAGTTGGGTTCCAGTCATCCATTCTATCTGTCATCAGATATATGAATGAAAAAGAGTCCAGGCTTTTAAATGATGCGTAGTGTGCGTCAATAGCTCCAACCTACGGAGAAAAATAACCAAATATAAATTTATCCGCAAAACCCTGTATATCTATATATAGAAAGAACTAAATTCTCACACACAAAAGATCCACTTAAGAGCCCACAAAATATATACCTATACAGATATGTATATACAACAGTGTACCTACTTGCATATGTATGTGCACACACAGTCATCAATTGCCAGGCCGCATACAAATACACGCATCCACTGAATCTTCTTGCAAAAATATATTCATGTACACACACGAAGATACAAAAAAGAAAACACACATAAATACATATACTAGACAAGAATAGTGGAAAAGACGGTAGATCAAGCAATTTACCGAGAAAAAGAACACACACACTCTGCTAGACTGGACATAGAATAAACTGGAATAATTTATTACCCCCCCTCTCTCTCTCTCTCTCTCTCTCTCTCTCTCTCTCTCTCTCTCTCTCTCTCTCTCTCTCTCTCTCTCCTAAAAATGTTAAAGAATCGAAAATACGTGTCTCACCCACGACAAAATAAAAATAAAAAGATAAAAACGAAAATTCAAATCACTTTGTGGACATTTTTATTATAAAACATTTACTTTTCTCTCATTAGGTCTACGACAATCTTATATATATATATATATATATATATATATATATATATTATATATGTATATATATATATATATATATATGTGTGTGTGTGTGTGTGTGTGTGTGTGTGTGTGTGTGTGTGTTTAACAATTTTATTAACGATCTTTTCGGGCTTTCTGGCCAACTTTTTTACATTTGGATGAATTCCATGGATTAGTCCACCGAAGTGTTAATCCCAAGTACTTTCGGCCAGAAAATATGTGTGTGTGTGTGTGTGTGTGTGTGTGTGTGTGTGTGTGTGTGTGTGTTATAATTCATAGGTTGCCTACAAATTATGTACTTAAGGTACATTTAATAAAGGCAAATCGCTTGGTAGCACGCAAAATAAAAACAAGCGAATGAAAAATAATGTCTTCAAAAATAAAATAAAATATTTTTTAAATTATCTATCACAGGGAATATAAAGCTACTTATTTCTTTTTTCTAATAATTAAGTTTATCAAAATAAAAAAAATTAATTATTTTTGTGTTTTAAATCAGTTCAAATAAAATTCAAACATAAACAACAAAACGTGTTGATATGGTAGTTTCCGGTGAATGCTGAAAAATAACAACTTAAAACGAGGTCAAATTTGGTTAATATTTATACTTTCTTAAATTAAATTTTTTGCAGCGTTTTCTTTTTTATTTACTTTTATTTAATCTACCAAGAATTGCATGATTTAGACTGAAATAAAATCTTTTATTAATCCTATTTTTACATGTTTTTTTTTTCAAAACAAGAGTTTAATCTGACCTACTAATTTTTCGGTTAACACCGAGCGAAATTCAAAACATTCGATTTTGTTGATATTTAAATGCGTTTGCTCAAACATTGGATAGAGTTTTAAAGAAAAATATTTTGTACAATCATTCTTTATGTTAATTAGCAATTTTCTCCGTTTGCGCCTAGTTTTGATATAAAAATCGACCTACCCCAATATATATATATATATATATATATATATATATATATATATATAAGGAACGTGGGCGCCAGTTGAACCACTAAATTTCCCTTTCAACAAAAAAAATGTGGACTGAAGATGACTAGTGTTTATATAATGGCTTTTACAATTGTTTTCATTTTATCTTTAAAATGATTTCAATTGGATTACACTTTATAAAACGCATAAATCTGAAACTGGCGCTTGTTAGCACAATATATACAATTGTTTTTCTTTACCTAGACCTTGTAATCTTGAAAAAGCTCGCAGACCTTGTGTCTCTTTCTGTTCATTTGTGTCTCTTCCTGTTCATTTGTTCTTTTCCTGTTTCCTATGTTTTGTAGCTCGATCTGAAAATGTGTCCATGGGAAATTCCACACGTGTGTCATGATTTCCCGTCGCACAAAACTTCATGAGCGTCGATTCGAAATTGTTTAATCATGTTCTCTTTCTCTCTCTTTCTCTCTCTCTCTCTCACTCTCTCTCTCTCTCTCTCTTATTTCTTTCCTCTCTCTCTCTCTCTCTCTCTCTCTCTCTCTCCTCTCTCTCTCTCTCTATCTGTCTGTCTTTCTCTCTTTCTTTTTTTTCCATTCTTTCTTTCTTTCTTATCCACAAAGTAAATACGCAAATAAAACACAAAGAGAATCCTATATGATAAACAAAAGATTGGTGAAACAACATCAAGAAATTCCTGATAATACCGGCACAAAATAATTACCTCTAAATGCACATTACATTCTTCACATTGTCTTGTGGGAATTTATTCAAACATTTACCATTCTTCTTAGTTCATTTATTCACGTGTTCATTAATTCAATTCTTTTTTGTGCAAAAATCTTTTTATTTATTTTTTTATATTTTTTTTCAAAAAACATTTCATTAATTATTTTTCATTTTCTCCGTATTGTAATATTATCTCCAAAGAGTAAACATTTGATGATGTATTTTTCTTTTATCTAAATTCGGTTTCTGCTTTTCTTCATCTTTGTTTCCTAATTGATTTGAATTTTCAAATCCGCTTTGAATTTTGGTTTCTTCAAACAATCACTGATAATCTATTATTTATTTATTCATTTATTTTAATAACGAAAAAAATTAAAAGGGAGATAACTCAGATATATTAAACTGTGTGGTAAAAATCGATGTTTAAATGGAACGTGCTCATCTGCTTCGCTGACCCATTGATTCGACAGTGTTAGATAGGTGCAGAATACATTCGAAATTTTCCGGGAGAAAAGTATTTGGTTTTTATCAAGGTATATTTGGTATTTGGTTTATATCAAGGTAGTGCGGATATCCATGATACTCTCTCGCCAACTGTCCCTATCATTCATTGCTCTCGGGGAGTTCTTCTGACAATTGCTCCTGCACAAGCCGAATCCTTGCTAAATAACCAGAAGGCAGCATGGAACATTGGCCTCTGGGAACTTCGATAAAACGGAGTTCATGTGTTATAAAAATAAAAGAAGCATATCCACACTCGACGGTAAGCCTCTACACTTTGTGGAACAATTCACGAACAGGTAGTAATATCTCATAAATTCATCATATATATATATATATATATATATACATATGGGGGGTGTACGTACACACACACACACACACACACACACACCACACACACATATATATATATATATATATTATATATATATATATATATATGATCTTATCTTTCAACATGATTCAAACCCAACCACAGAGGTGCATCAGAGACACAATTTCATTTGAGCAATCTTGACAGGAGATCGGATTGCCGCCAGAATAGCTCTCCAGGTTGCTAGGATACACAAGCGACTACATCCCGGCAAGTGTACTTGGCAGGCTTACGTGTTGATAGTCTGTCTGAATTCAGACATTTCCTTCTACCTGACCTTGCTGTCTTATCAAGGCGAGTCTTTTCTGGTTTAAAAAATAAAGATAATAAAAGACAAACATTCAAAGTGTATCTAAAAGGAAAGAGAAAGTTTAAAACACGATGAATATTTTTTATATAGAATAATTGCATCACTCTACTTTGGTTTGTATGAAAGCTACACACGAGAGAAAAAAAAAACTCTTGTCTCATGTGCTTTTCTTTTCTTCTATTGTTCATTTAGTGGAATTATGTTTCAAATTTAATAAATAACTAATATAATTATTTTAAGGAGAATGTTCAAAATAAAGATATGGATAGGATTTTGAAAAGATATGCAAAATAACAATGATGATTATAATACATCTTAAGAGTACATATATCTGACTAAATGTTGCATAAGTTCACTATTATTTCATTATATATTGTATTGGCAGTGGTTGCATGTCAGGGAACTACATTTGTATATGTTGTATTTTCATCTTCTTTGGTCCGTATTCACTCGGCTATAAGATTCAAACCACTGAGACATAATTTTGTTGGTAATCTTTTTATTTTCCCCAGATCCATTTCGACCCAAAAGCCTGTGGGGAAAGGGGAAGAGTAGAGACAGACAGTCCCACTGCCGGGAAATCAGTTGGTATACACCATTATCCCCAGAGCTGCTAGATTCGACTAACTAATGAACTCTGAACACAGACTCTCAGAATCCGCCTGGTTAAATCCTATTCCTCCACTTTACTTGATCCTTTGTTTCCGGTCGAATGCCTACGCCTGCCCAATCTCGCATTCTTCTGTCAAACCCTCCGCATTTTTTTTATGGTTGTCATCGACCTCTCCGAAACTACTAAAACAGTATCATTAGATCTTAATCTCCAATCTGAACAAAGTGATGGCCAGAAACATTGTATCTGTGCCTATCTGTCTTGTAGAGTTTCATATTTATTTATTTGTTTGTTGGCCTTCTGTGGTTCTATAAGTATGTGTCGCGCTGTGGGTCACTTATTGGTTGATGTCTTCGATGAACCTGCTCGTTCGGACTTCTTGTGCCTACGTTGTGTTGTTTGGCCCACAGAAAAGTTGTGGAAGAGCTGGTTCGGACTTCTCCCGGTTCTGGCTGAGTCTGAAGAAGACCAAACTTACCAGTGCTGTTAACTGATCAACCACGTCAATAACTCGGAAATGCTTGTTAACACGTGTTTATAACAATACCTTTATTCATTATTCAATGATTAATATCATGTACAACAACAAAGGGGTTTCAATCTCGGGGTTGGAAGTAGTGAGTTGGCTGGAGGCAATTTATATAACTAATTAATTCTGACTAAAATGGTCAAGTACAGGAATTTGGGTACTAAGGCGATGGCGAGGCAACTGGAAAGGCTTTGAGTCTCCTGGACTTGGAACAAGCCTTCGGTCTGCAAACACAATGAGTGGAATCAACATTTATACAATATTATGAATTTGCCATTTTAACAAAACTATTTACTTTTCCTATTTCATTAAAAATTATTTGACGCCTACAAAAAGAACTCGTCGTGTCACACTCCTTAAGATTTTCAGTTGATTTTCTTTAAATTTCTTTTATTTCCTTAATTAAAGCACAACATAAATGAGATTAAAAAGAATCACGTCAAAGGAAACATAGTTGGGCCAGTGAAAACAGTAAGATCGAGGCTGCCAACACAAACTGGTAATGGTTCATGAAATGAAACTGTAAAGAATGATCTCAATGGAAATGTTCTATTGAAAACAGTTATATTTAAATAAGAAATACTTATTTATATTAATTTTACATGAAGTATGGGGAACCCAGTGAGAACTGAACAACTTAGTAAACATCTAGTAACCTTGCTAAGTGCGCATTTCATCTCGCTATGCACCCTAGAAATAACAAATTAGTGATTAGAGTATGTACTTATCAACCCTTTCGCACGAACAGGATGGGGCACAAGGTTAATTTTTAAGCGGATCCTAACACGTTTGAATTCAGACTTTTCCTTTTCCTAGACCGGTTGCCATACCAAGGTTAGAGAGCCAAGTCAGTCTTACTATTTTTCCAAAAGCTGAACTGAGAACAGTCGGATTCATACCTTTTTAAAAGCATGTGCTCTGTGAAAATACAAATAACCGTGTTAAGGATTTGAACTCGTATCGCTGTGTCCTTTTCCTAGAGAGGATAACTATTTCACACGAATGTCTCCACAAAATGAGAAAAACTTTGGTAAATGGACGAAAGCCTGCCCAGTTTATCAAATTTTTTCTTACTCCCCAATGATACTTGCATCCGAAAGATAAGTTCTAAAAAATCAGCGTTTGTTACCCTTGTTGCGCTTTTAATCTGGACTACTTGATATACAATGAAATCTACGATATACTGACATTTAAAAAATACTAACAGGACCTGTGTATATACCACAGTATGATAATTTAATTAATACAACATTTTATATGTGTACTTAAGATCTGGTGCAAATAGTTCAATACGTAAAAAGTATACTAATCTTGATTTAACTCTTCTTTTCTTTATTTCCTTCTTTTCATCTTTTCATTATGTTTGAAAGAAACAGATTAGCCTTATCGCTTCCGCGCACGCACACATACACACTCTCTCTTTCTCTCTCTCTCTCTCTCTCTCTCTCTCTCTCTCTCTCTCTCTCTCTCTCTCTATCTGTCTATCTATCTATACCCACTTTCTTTCTTCTCTTATTATATTTTTCTGTATAGCATGTCGTTTTTCTTCCCTTTCTTTATAATAAAAACGGAATGGACGGTTATTTAGTTGAGATGACGACATTCATAAGAAATATGTATTTGGCGGATACGCAACACCAGAAAATCAGGATTTGCATTTTTGCATTTTTGCATTTAATCTTGGACGATTTAGACGGTCTCAAATTTTAACTAGAGGGTGTTGCAAGATGATCAGGGTCATACAATTAACGAACACAAGTGCTGATATTTTTTTTAAATATACGTTATAATGAATACTCCGAAGATACAGGAAGTGACACAGTAAGATTTACTGTTGCAACCGGCATATAAGCAAGATTGTTTGAACTTTACTCAATGGTAAGAACGACATCAGTATTTCAAATCGGAAAGAACATACATCCAGAGCGACCGAAAATCTGGATTAAGATTCACGTTAACACAAGACGATCATAGAGATAATGTTTTTGTGAAGCACAGGACGACTTGCCCTACTCAACGGATTTGTCCTCAGTGGATATTCTTGTTGCCAAAGCTAAAATCCGCCTTGAAAAATCGTTTATTTCAATCAATGGAATACAAAGAAAGAAATGTTATGAGACGTGTACACTATCCTTCAAAATGTTTTGCATACCGCATTATACAACAGAAAGAAAGAACTGTTGTAGCATAATTAGCACGCCTTACCCGGGAACACCATATATGTGGCCTTGTGCCAGACACAGAGAAACCTTAATAGGATGTAGCATGATTATCAGACCTTACGAGAGTGGGCAAGCAAGAAGATAATGGAATTTTTATTATCACCTGTGACTCGGTTCGTTAGCCAGGAAGTCTAGGATTTTGCAATTAAAATTTATTTTAATCGGTTTGTCAGAAGAAAGACTTCTTAAGTGACACGTGCAATTTGGTAAAACAGTTAAAACATTCGAAAGGTTCCAAAATGTTCTAGAAAGCTCCACACCCATTTCTATATAACGAGGGAACCTTAGATTTTAAAGACAGTTGGTCTGGGGCAGTGGAGTTGGTTTGACAGTCGGACTACAGAACTTGCCGAGGCAGTCGGGGTTGGGAGTTTTGCCGGAGTAGTCATAGGCGAGCGACTGAGGTCCTGGAATCGAGACTGGTATTGCTGATGTGTGAAGCCTGATAATTGTAACGAAGTTAAGAGCATTATTAAAAACATATTTAAGGAAGCCGAATATCTCTCTCTCTCTCTCTCTCAATAACTTGCATTAAGTGAATAAATTGATGAAAAGCAACTCATCATCTCAGTTACTACGTGAAAGAAATACTACGAGATCTTTTATGAATGAGATTCCCCTGCCCAAAGATACCCCGTAGAGAGAGAAAGTTAATTGACCGCAACGAAGAACCACTTATCTTGTAAGGTGATACCTTTCCCTGACCACGCGAAGAAGTGTGGAAGAATTTGCTGAATAGAAACGACGACTACTAGAATCCCGTGTGGAGGTTGTAAACAAACCCCAGAAGTTTACATGCCTTGTGAGCATCCAGCGACAGTGTACAAGTTTGATAGTGCACCCAGTGAGCGCACGGTGAAAAGACACCCATTGTGTCAACCACATTGTGACCCCCGCCACGTTACACTGTGTGATTTTTTTGAATAAGGATAAAAGCAAGTGTTTGTAAAAGTTGTAAACGCCCTAAAAACTCGAGCTTATTTAGTGTTGCATTTTTTTTGTATTTTGTTATTTTTTGTAAAATAATAATAATAATAACAATAAATATTTATACAGCCAATACAAGAGTCTACAAGGGTAGATGACTTTATATAGTTATATTAGTGGAAGCACGAGGTATGATGGTTACTGTCGTAGGAAATAGACACGGCGAAATGAGTTCAAATCCTGAACGAGGCTGTTTGCATTTCACATATTGCTAATTCACTTGGGAAATATATGCATCCAAGAATTCTCCCTCCTTCTATGGGTTCATTGTAGGCCTGATCAGACACTTTAACCTTGGTTAGGCAACCAGTCTGAATTCAAACGACCTCGTAGTATCACGTTAGACATTCCTATTTACCCATAGCTGGAGGGAGAATAGTTGAATACATAAATTTCTGAAGGGTATCACCGATATATGAAATGCAAACAGTCTCGTCCAGGATTTGAACTCATCTCGCCGTGTTCATTTCCTATGACGGTAACCATTGCTTATTGCGCTTAGTATAATAGTACCACGATTGTTCTTCTAAATGGATGGCTTTGGTATCAAATAACCCACGAAGGTCGATATGTCATTAAAAAAAGAAACCAATCCAATATATATATATATATATATATATATATATATATATATATATATACGTTTTTTAAAAAGCGAATGATATAAAATATTCCAATTGCAGTTTCTTGCCGTAGCAATTCTTCAGGGAATTCTCTCGCCAGCTATACAATTCCCTGAAGAATTGCTACGGCAAGAAACTGCAGTTGGAATATTTTATATCATTCGCTTTTAAAAAAACGTATATTTAGCTCTTTTTATTGAGCACTATTTAAATCGATTTTTATTAACCCAGAAATAAATTCATTTGCTTCATGGATTAACAAAATCCGTAATATATATATATATATTGCGTATGACTTAATTAAAACTTGTTCCCTTGAATTATATTGATTCTCAGAAGAAGAAAAAAATGCTAAAAAAAATTTTTTTTTTGGGGGGGGGGTTCGAACTGGAATAGAAAATTTATAAAATTCAATCAGCTTCCTCATCTTTTAATATCATAAACATTTTCAATTCATTATTGTAAGTATTGGCGTCTAAAGTGATAATACGATTTCGTAGTAAATTAGTTCTAACTCCAATCGCGCTATAACGTTCAATTTCGGATTGTTACACGTAGGAAAGTAACACCCTCATCCTCCCAGATTTCGCCTAAATACTACCACTATTGTTCTTCTACAAGGAAGGCTTTGGCATTAAATAACCCACTAAGATTGATATACCATTAAACCAAGAAACCAAACCTTATTTATAAAGTGTAAGTAACTGCAAGAATTGATCTGAATCTTGAAGAAGCATGTTCGATAGGATTAATTACCTCGTAACTCAGATAAACCATCGATCTTTCATGACCAGAAAATTATCGAGATCAGCTTCAGGTGTTCCCTCGGGGCAGTACCCCAGCTATTGTATTAAGAGGAGGGTCAACGTTAATCCCTGATACCCTAACTTATGATTTCTTTCACCCCAGTCTTGCGGGGTTATTAATAATAATAACTATAACCTCGTCTCACATCCTTGCCTGGGGATGAGGTAAAAGTGGGTAAATTCACTTGTTCATAGAATAATGATATATCTTTGTGGATCGAGCTAACGAATAGGCAAATCACAATGTTCAATTATTTTTTTTTACTAAGATTAATTGACCCCCCTGTCGGGGTGGCTTAGAATACGTTCACTGTAAAAACCCTCCCTCCCAACAAGAGCAATCCTGGGTAATAATCTAAACAATATCTTGTGGTGAGGCTTCCCTTATGAAGATCTGGGGAGTATGGTGTATCTATTCTTTGCCATTACTCCCAGGTCCACTCTAACCGGTAGTGGTACTATATGTTAGAGTATATTCTATGGGTCAAATAAATGTTTAAAATTACTTAAATTCGATCGGAATACTTGATACCATACAACTGTAAATTATTTGTATTAAGTTTTTTTATTTGGAGATGTTGATTGATTGATTGGTTGGTTGGTTGGTTGGTTGG
Source organism: Doryteuthis pealeii (assembly GCA_023376005.1). NCBI lineage: Eukaryota > Metazoa > Mollusca > Cephalopoda > Myopsida > Loliginidae > Doryteuthis > Doryteuthis pealeii. The sequence continues at coordinate 132,194,164 of CM042140.1, read as the reverse complement.
TTGGTTCGTAGGTTGGTTGGTGTGTTGGTGGGTTGAGTTTTTCGGCATGTCAACCGTTGCTGGGTTATTTTATGCTGAAAAAGTTTTGTTTTATTCATTCTAGATGGTATTCATTTTTTTTTAAATTCAAACTCAGTATTTTAAACATATAATTTAAACTCATTTTTCTATTTAGCCCATAGATGGGACCCTAACCGGTACTACAACCCCGAGTCAGAATCTACCTGGGAGTAATGACAATCAAAAGGTACTTCACACTCCTCAGAGCTCCAGAATTGAAACTTCGCCATTAGATGCAGACCCAGGACAATAAGACCCTCAGCCACCGCCTTCTAGCATGTATATGACAAAAAGGGTTGGGAAAATTATATAGGTGCTAGGACTTTACGGGACCAGCCGATTGAACGGTGGGGTCTCTCAGAAAACCCCTCTAGCGTAAGTCGTGCCAAAGTGGAATGTTGCATGTCTTTGACTGCTTAGCCTCCAAGATCCTGTCCTTAAGAATCACAGCCGCCACCCATGGCCAACAGGTGGCCTCATTGAGTGATTGAAGCAGTTTACTATGTATTACTATTATATATATATATATATATATATATATATATATATATATATATGGATTCATACTTTTCCCAAGGGTATTAGCGCTATGTGAAATGCAAACTGCCTTGTCTGGGATTTGAACTCGGGTCGACAAGTCCATTTCCCACGACTCTAATCATTATGCCACGCGCTTCCATTCTCCCTCCAGCTATGGGTAAAATAGTAGGGCAGACTGGGCTCTTTAATCTTGGGTAGGTAACCAGTCTAGCAGAGGGAGAACTCTGAATTCAAAATTCTTAGGTCAGTCGTTGATTGGGTTTGTGGCATTCGTGCACCATTTCTTTTCTATCGACTGTGCCAAAAATTGCGGATGGTCCAACACAAGCCTTCACCACTATAATAAATCACTGTGTGGGTGTTCCTTGTATGAATCCTCATGCGTCGAAATTGACGAGAGAGTCCATAAATAATATATATATATATAATATATATATATATATATATATATATATATATATAATTAATTTATTATTATTTGTGTCCAAGAATTTATAAAATTCAAATGTTTTCTAATGTGTATTCATTTTGTTTAGTAAAAGAAATCGACATTTTTTTTAGGTACATCTCAGGAAATGGTTTCTTAATTGGGATAATTTAGTAAAAGAGGCACGCACTTTACTACTGGGCTTAACGTGATTTGGGCAAAAGTATGCTACACTCAGTAAGTATCAATATCACTATTAGATAGTTTAATTAGTAACTGATTAGACCGCGCAAGAAGAGGCATGTAAGCTGAATCTTAAAGTTTCGGTTATTGTATTCCTGGCGCCTAAAATAGGTGTGTCCATGTGTGGGATTCCATAAGAGAACGTCGCTAATGAGTTCGTTTCTACTTCTCTAGATGTGACCAGCAGGTTTTACTTGTATTACTTGAATCATTTGTAAGATGGGAGGTAAATGGTTTCACAGCTACTGTTTTGTAGGATTATGCTTCCAGAATTTTGTTAAACAATACGATGCATCCTTGTGTAAGTTTTATCTAGCCTTTTCCCCAAGCGTTTCGTAATAGTGCAACCATACAGTAGGACAAAGACGACTACACTTTGGAAGAATTCTAGTTTCATTTTATAAGCGTTATCAGATTTCTATATGATCGATAATTTGTCTGATCAGCAAAAACATTCATCAGCTCTGAGCGGATTCTAGGCGCTGTCTAGAGATTTTACCAATTGCGATGATTGAGAGAGATACATGTTAGACCTCAAGTACTTCCATGTTTAGCAGAGTAGTTTGTTTACCTTCGTGAGTTATTTACTCTAACAATAATTCAGTCAGAAGAACGGGGCACTAAGTGTATATCCCAACTCTCTATACAGTAACATATGTTGGTTGGTTGGTATTAAATGCCATCGACCCTTTGGGTTATTTAATGCAAAATCTGATCGGTAGAAATATTTTTACTAACTTAATGTGTATTAATATATTGGTAGAATAATTTTAAATTACTTGTTTGGTTATTTTGTTTAATGGTATATCAAATCTTGTTGGCAAACTTCCGTCTATTTTAGACGATGGCGTAGTTTTTTTTCCACTCTCTCACTTACAGTTACGTGAGTGGCTGAACAGACCGATCCTCAAATGGCAGTCTCTGGTGCAATGGCTGCAAACAAAAGGTGATGCTTTCTGTAGGTGTTGGGGTGCTGCTGTTTCTCCTTTCTTTTAGCTCTCCTTTCTGTGGTAGCTTTTTCCTCTCTTCTTCACTTCTTTTTGTTCCTTGTTTGACGAGGAGGCGCCAGGTTGTAGGTTGCCAGGTCAAATCTTATCGATGCCAATTCCTGTCTTTCTGTATAAATGATTTGTAATGGAACAGTTTGTTAGTAAATATCTTTTGTTTGGTGTGGGTTTGTAAACTATTAGAAATAGTTTCCTTGACTCAATATATTGGTAAAAGTTACTTCGTGTTAGATTTCTCAATAACTTCATATGTATAAACAAATTGGGAGCAATAATTTTCATTAACTCCATGTATATCAATAAACTGGTGGAAATAATTTTGTTAGATTTGTCCCTAACTTCATGTGTATCAATAAACTGATAGAAATTGTTTACATTAACTTGCAAACAGTTCTCTTTGGCTCATAGACGGGATCCTTATATATACTACCACTCCAAATCATAGTTGGTCTGGGAGTAATAACAATAAAATAGTACTCTTCACATCCCAGAGCTCCAGAATTGGAACCTCACCACTAGATGCAGATTAGCGTCATGCCTTGTAATATGTGTCTATTAGACTAGACCATTTCATCAGGATGTGACAAAAGTTCATTTTTAGCGGAATTTAACCGGTTTGGATTTAGTGTTTTCCTTCTTCTAAACTAGTTGCCGTATCGAGGTTAAAAATCCCAGTTTATCCTACTATTTACCCATAGCTGGAGGAAGGATAGTTCGATACATACATTTTTCATGGGCATTAGCGTCATATGAAATGCAAACAGCTTCGTCCAGTATTTAGATACGGTTTGCCATGTCCATTTCCTACAACGATGACCATTACACTACGAACGCCACCATTAAACTAAGTGTATATTTTTGTTTTTATAAGATAAACCAGACTTTGCATTAAATAACCAAAATGGGTTGATATGTCATTAAATACCAACCAACCAACATATGTTACTGTATAGAGAGTTGGGATATACACTTAGAGTCCTGTTCTTCTGACTGAATTATTGTTAGAGTAAATAACCCACGAGGGTAAACAAGCTACTCTGATAACATGAAACTACTTGAGGCCTAACATGTACCTTCAAATAACTTATATCGTCTTAGGACATGGAATCGGTGAACAGAGTTCCAGTTCTGGATGAGGCTAATTGCATTTTACTTGGCTCTAATGCCCATTCTTCCTCGACACACTAGTATGGCTCTATTATACTAGATCATTACATCAGGGATTGACACACAATTATTTGTTAAATTTAGTGAAAAACTTGCTCCGTTCCATGAGGATTGAATTTAATCAACAAGAGACGAGATCGTCAAGATTAGTTGACAAACCATGGCACTTTATGAAGAACTCTTTTAAAATCTGTTTTCAAATTAGCTTACGTAAGCTTCGTTCAGATTTGTATTTCTAGTTTTAGATTACATAATCCCCAAAGGCCTGACAAACTCTCGGAGATTTGATTTTGGTAGAGAATTAAAAATTATAATCAGGAATTTGTTATGAAATCGCCTCTGATCTTTTATTTAATTTCAAATAAACGAAATCAATTATTCCCAAGTTAGAATGGTTATATGTTATCTCACAAAAATCGCATGTAGTTTTTTTATGGGAAATAAAGTTATATGGATCAATAGATATCCATACTATGTCGCTACATTGGAGTTTACAAGTATATGAATGTATAATCTACTAGTGGTTAAATATATAGTGTTGGGTCAAAGTTAGTATTACAGAAGGAATGCTTCAGTTTGGGCCTTCATTTCAAACTTGTCGAAAATCTCTCAAATCTGTAGACGTATCAGTGATACTGTATGGCTGCACTACTGAGAATATTTGGGAAAAAGCTAGACGGCAACTACAAAAAGATGGTACGTGCAGTCTCAAACAAATCCTGAGAGCAGTACCCCACAAAAAGCAGCTGTACGGCCACTTACCTTCTATAACACAAACAATCCAAGTAAAATGAACAAGACAAGATGAACACTGATGAAGATGCAAGAAAGAAATCATAAGTGACGTTCTCCTATAGAAACACCTGTGTAGCCCGACCAGAAAAAAATAACCTACATAAATCAGCTCTGCGCTGATAATGGATACCTTGCGAAATACCTCCAAGAAACGATGACCTATAGCAATGGGGGATGAGATAGGGAAATAGAGAAAAGGAGAGAGAGAGAGAGAGAGAGAGAGAGAGAGAGAGAGAGAGAGAGAATCCGTATTATCAGCACGACATGATGAGGATACATATTTAATCGGGCAAGTGTTCCCTTTTTGTATTATAGTAATGGTTCGACTGTTCTACTCTTCGTCCTTCTTGTTAAGCCTGATGCAGTTGATACTCTACAGGAAGATTGGAACTGATAACTTTATTCAACCCATCGTATAGATTGTTTTCATTCCATTCTCTATACTGAGAGAATATCTTGTATCAGTTAATTCTTTTTACTTGATTCCTTCTTGAGTTGTTGTTCCCATCCCCCCCTCTCTCTCTCTCTCTCTCTCTCTCTCTCTCTCTCTCTCTCTCTCTCTCTCTCTCTCGCTGAAGCAAAGTAAATGACATTCTGAACAATTCCAGGAAAACCTTAATGAAATCATGGACGACACAAGAACAATCCCATGTAATTTAATAAAGGTTCGTTTCGAAACAGGATGATTTCAAATTATGACATACACCTAAAGTAGGCCAAATGATAGAGCAGCCGAAATATTGTTACTAAAATAACCAAGATGATAAAACTAGTTATAAGCTGGTTGGATGAGTGGTTGGATTTTACGGCATGTCAACACATTTTGGGTTATTTTATGCCAATGACGTTTTTGTTTTATTCATTCTTGTTGGGTATTCAATTTTTTAAACTCATTTTTAACGCATTTTCTTTAAATTCATTTTCTTTTATCCATTTAGCACATACATAACCCATACCGCCGGGTTAGAGTGGGCCTTGGAGTAATGGCAATTAAGGGGTACTCCACACTGCCCAGAGCTCCAGAATTGGAACCTTACCCCTAAATGCAGTTAAGCGTCATACCAAGGACACTAAAACTACCAGCCACCACATTCTCGCACATATATAATAAATAGATTAGGGGGTTGCCCTAAGAGAACTTTAAGAATACGGTCGGAAAAATCATGTGGGTGTTAGAGCTTTATGGGACAGTCGATTTATCAAGAGGGGCGGTCTCTGCGACCACTTGTCTAGACCAAGTAAGGGATAAAGTGAAGTTGGATGTCATGGATTGCTAGGCCACCAGGATTCCGTCCTTAAGTGTCACGGCTCCCCACTCACGACCAACAGGTGGCCCCATTGGGATGGTGTGGGACCATGCTCCTCTGCACAGTTGCGTTTGGCGTGATCTACCTCCCCAGCCGACCGGGCGGCGAAGACTATGTTCAGGTGAATAACTGTTGTGTGCTGGCACATGATTATTCTTTCTTACTAAAATCTTCTTCGCATAAAGTCTTTCTAGAAAGTAATAAAGCTGATTTATATTGTTATTTTTCAGGTTGGCAACCCTGATTGAAAACAAAAACTGGTATGTGTTCACCCACCTACGTTGCTCCATGTTACACGAGGTAAATTTCTAAGCTGAGTAAAATAGGTTTAAAAATAAGAGATTGTTGCCGAACTAAGTTTAAACAACCCAAGCTACCCTAATATTTCCCCATTGGTAATCAATATTAATCAATCTCCAATCATTTTTATTGTTTGACGTCGTCCAATCTGATGAGTGCTCCCAATTCTGTCTCAGTTTCTCTCGGTTCGAGAAAAGACTCGCACTGGCGTATTTGAAGAGAAAAAAGATTATACTTTCACCACCCAAGAATATGCTGTGCCACTTAAAAGCTTCTTTCTGAGATAGAAATTGACCGTCATATATCGGTTCTTACTTAAATACGCTAGTCACTAATCGGTTATCTTCGTGGGAAATGTATTCGGCTATCTGAATTCAAATCCTGATCGAGGCTGTTTGTATTTCCCTTTGTGTTATCACCCTTCGAAAAAGAATGAAACCAACTATTCTGAACCCTGTTATAAGTAAATATTAGGACGCACGTTGTGTATGGACTCGTCAAATCGAGTTCAAATCCTGGACGTAACTGTTTGCATCTCACATAGAGCTAATACCCTTGGGAAATGTATGCATCCAACTATTTCCTCTGTCTATGTGTAAATAGTAGGGCAGACTGGGTTCTTTAACCTTGGCTAGGTAATCGGTCCATGAGAAGGGAAACTCTGAATTCAGCTCCGCTTAAGAAATTGACCTTGTGTCACATCCTGCTCGTGCGGAGGTGTTGGTAAATATATAAAAGTGAATATTAAGTATGACTAAACTATTTAATCTTGATATGGCAACTAGGCTGAGAGAGGAGAAACTCTAAAGACAAACCTGATAAATTCCGCTTCAAATTATCTTATCTCACATCCTGTAAGGATCTAGTCAACTAGACATATAATTGTCTCCTGGATATGAAGCTAAACTTCATTTAGGGATGAGCTTCCAGTTTTCTTGGGTGTGTGGAGTACCCCTTCATTAACATTACTCCCAGGTTCACTCTGAACCAAAGTGTTTATATCATTTAGGGTTCCGTCTATGGGTCAAAGATATCTTTTTGCAAGTTAATGTAATACACATTGACTTTATGAAAATTATTTCTAATAGTTTGGTTTTAACATTAGTATAACAACTGGCCGGGCAGAAGGAAAACTCTGAATTCAATTCAGTTCTACACCACTGACCTTATGTTACATCTTGCTCGTTCCGGATAGGTTGGGTAACTACATATACAGAATATTTCTGGAGGTACGTGGTGTAATGGATAGAGTCATAGGAAATGGACTCGTCGACCAGAGATCAATACCCTTTGGAAAGGTATGAATCTAGCTACTCTCCTTCAAGCTATGGGAAAATAGTAGGGTAGGCTTAACCTTGGCTTGGTAACCAGTCCAGGAAAAGGAAAACTCTGAATTCAAATCTGTTAAACTCCGCTTAAGAAATTGACATTGTGTCGTATCCTGCTCATGCGGAGGGGTTGGTAATTTTATATAAAGAACATTTCTGTCATATTACCCTGAAGTTTTATACAAAATTTGATGTAAGATTTTCTCTTTTTTTTTCTCTTTTTTTCTCTTTTTTTTTCTCTTTTTTTTTCTCTTTTTTTCTCTTTTTTTTCTTTTTTTTTCTTTTGTTTTTTTTGTATCTCATTTACTGAACGTGGTTTCTAAGAGGCAAAATAAAATTAATGTTTTCTCACGTGTATAATATCAAATTCGATCAACTTGTTTTCAATCACTGTTGCCAACCTGAAAAATAAAAGAATAAAAGTCATTTTGATTGCTTTCCCAAGCAACTTGGGATATATCAGTTGTCTTCTCAACTTGATTTATAATTGCTTGTTTTTTAAATGCTTCTTCCTATTTTCAGTTACTGAATTTGACATCTATCAAAACATGTGACATATTTCATGCATTCAGTTGGCTTCACTTCATATTAATCTATTCCAACGCATATCACATGACAATAAACAATAAAATCATAGACACACACACAAGCACACACATACGTACAGATACACACATACAGACGCTCACATACACACTTATATGTCTGCATAAATTTGATAATTTTTATTTGTATTGTTTTTCATGGTTCACCTCAAATAGCATATTTGACATACAAAGCTTTTTGTGCTCGGCAGTCCAAATAATTTTAAAGGTAAAAGTTAAATTCCTCAAAAACATCGCGTATGTTAAAGCTATACATATTAGACGCCGTTTTACTCAGAGTGGACCTGGGAGTAATAAAATGAAGATGTATTCCACACATCCTAGAGCTTCAGAATTGAAACCTCATCCCTAGGTTTAGTATAGTTTAGCGTTATATCCAGGACACCTTAATATGTCTCTAGGGCCCCCTGCATGGTGTAATGGTTACCAACGAGACTAGCAAACCATTACAAACGACGTCCTGTCAGCTGCGGCTGTAGAATACGCTGACTGTAACTCAGTCGGGTGATATGACTCCACAATACCTGTTGGTTCTGGGTGGCTAACCCTGATGCTTAAAGACGGAATCCTGGTGGTTAAGAAATCCATAACAAGCAACACTCTATTTTGGCCCTTACTTGGGCTAGAAAAAATGGTCGAGGAGGCCCCTCCGATCAATCGGTTATCACGTCAAGCCTTAGCATGTATGTGATTGTACCGATCGTATTGCTCTTATAACAAACTTCCAAGCCTTTTCATCATATAAGTGCTAGAATGCATTGGCTGAGAGTTAAACCCCAGTATTTATTAAAACACATGAACTTAATGAAAATTATTTCTATAAATTTATTAATACGCATGAAATCAACGGATATATATATATATATATATATATATATGGGAGAATATGTGCTTAATTAGAGTCGTACCTAATTTTGAAAATTAATTAATTAATAATGAATTAGGCGGGAATGCCTATTTTAAATGTATGGCTAAACAAATCGAGAAAAATCAATCTCTGTATGTACATTTCGGCCGAAATGTACATACAGAGATTGATTTTTCTCGATTTGTTTAGCCATACATTTAAATAGGCATTCCCGCCTAATTCATTATTAATTAATTAATTTTCAAAATTAGGTACGACTCTAATTAAGCACATATTCTCCCAAAAATTGTCGGCAAAAAAAAAGCCATTCCAAACATACCTTGTTTATATATATATATATATATATATATATATATATATAATATATATATATATATAATTATGTATGTTATGTTCTTGTGGACGTTTGTTTGTTTGGTCTTTTGAAGCATTGGGAAAAAGAACAAAAACAAGAAAAACAGAACAAAAATCAATTCTTTTTATATATTCAACCGTTGCTCTGTTCCTGGTTTAATCTTTTCCTATATTTTGGGTGAACCTTCACCCCTTTTCAAGGTAATAACAAGATGGTCTGGAGAAAAACAAAGATGAAATGTTGTATATGAGGGTAAAAAAGTAATTAAATGAAGCTAACGGATTTGCCGTTTTTTAGCCGTTAATTTTCTTTTGAAATATATAAAGAGAAGAAGAAGAAGAAGAAGATGATGATGAAGAAGAAGAAGAAGAAGAAGAAGAAGAACAACAACAACACAACACAACAACAACAACGACGACGACAACGACGACAACAACAACAAATGCAAATACCATGTTTTATTAGAATTAACAGTAACTTAAGTAATAATTATTTAGTTTATATATATATATATATGTATATATATATATATATATATATATATATATATATATCACGTCGTTGCTGACAGCATATATTGCTATAATTCTCTTTTGCTACCCATCCCTGGCAGTCCACATAAATTTATCAATGTATTTTTGCAATCGGCCAACACTGTGTGTCCATATGTAGTGTACACATAGGAACGTCACTCCTGAGTTCGTCCTTACTTCTCGTTCAGTGTCGGGCATGTCTTGTTCATCTTACTTGGATGATTCGTCTGATAGGAAGTAAGAGTTTTATAATTTGCTTGAAGCATTGTGTATATATTGTTGGAGGTTGATTTTGCAGGCTATCACAATGTGGGTGTAAAGAAAAAAATATAAGGTAACAATGGTCTTGTCTGTTAACCTTATTTTATTCTTGAATTTTCGAGATAAATCTCTTTTCAGAAGATCACTGGAACTGAAGTCGTCTTGTTATGCATTTCTAGTTAAATAACAAGACGAATTCAGTGATCTTCTGAAAACGAGATTTTATCTAGAAAATTCAAGAATAAAATACAGGTTAACACACAACACCATCGTTATGTATTATTTTTCTTTACACCTGCATTGTGATAGCCTTTAAAATAACCTCCAAACCAATATATAATATATAATTATAAAATATATATATATATATATATATATATATATATACTCTGGGTAAAGTATGTATAACATCTACTCGCTCCAGGTATGTGGGCTCTTTAACATAGGTTAGCAACTAGTATAGGAGAAGGAAGACTGAGTTGTCACCTTGTAAATTTCAATTAGAAATAGACTTTGTGTCGAATGCTGCTTGTGTGTGTGTGTGTGTGTGTGTTTTTTGTGGTATGTATGTTATGTATATATATATATAAATAATATTATATATAAATTTCCAATGCAGTAACAAAATTTTAAAATGCCTATAGCACCTCTCTCATCAATTCTTTTCCTTCCAGCCTCCACATTAATATAATTTGAAAAAACTGGATCACACCTGATGAGGGCACTTTGAAATGCCGAAAGTATTTGGAACCTGAACTTTGGTGGACTAATCCACGAATTTCACACAAATATTAAAAAGTTGGCCAGAAAACATGAAAAGATCAAAAATAAAATTGTTAAACAGGAGATGTGTCTTTTGTTTAATTCAACATGCACACACACACACACACACACATATATATATATATATATATATATATATATATATATATATATTTACATCGTTATGTTTATTTAATGTATAAAGAAGAATATGAATATCTAATAAAATGTTGGTTGTCTGTTTTGGTCTATATATTAACATATTAAATAAATTCAAGGAAATATTGTGAAAGTAACAAATATTGCTTTCTGGAATCCGTTTTATGCAATGCTTTCAACTATTCTTGTATGGATTTTGCTAATCAATACATTGATATTTAATTCTTGCTTTGATCTCCATTTAACTTCTTTTCTTTTCTTTTATTTGTATTTTGTTAATATTCTTTAAGTTATTAAATGCTAGTCTCTACGAATGCAGGATCTAGAAAAGTTGTTAATAAGATACAAATTTCATTTCATAGCAACTTCAAAACTTATTTAAAATATTTTTCTTTTATAAACGCATCAGATCATCAGTTTAATTAACTGATCAGTTCTAACGGCATATCAACCGCTCTACTGTAAATTCATGCCTATAGGTTAGGGAATCGTGTTCATTGTACGTTTATATCTTTTATGTTTGTGTAGGTGTTTCTTAATTTTATTTTCGCACCCAGTTATGATATCAAGTAATTTTGAGGCGTTATGTAATGGTTCTCGTCGTAATAAATGGACACGTTACATTTCACATTGCACTATTACCATTGGAAAAGCTATTCACCCTCTAGCCTTGGGTAAATAGCAGGGCAGACTGTCCTCTTTAACGTTATTATGACAATCTATGAATACAGATATGTATTTCATTTATAGGGCATATAATAATTACACAGAAAACAACGTCCCTATATGTTATCCACAAAGATATTGTTCTTTATTTATTTACTCATACACTAAACACCTCACACACACACATACACACACACATACACACACAAAATATGTATACATATATTGGGACCGGTTTAGCTCAGTAGGTAGAGCACAGGATTAGGTAATCATAAGGTTCCTGGTTCGATACCGGTCTCAGCCAACCTAGCACAGGAGTAGCGCAGGAGTAGCGCAGATTGAGTAATCCGATCTGCGTTAAGGTTGGCAACTGACAGTAGATGTGGCGCTCCACCTCAGCAAACATAATATCCATGGTTTAGTGCTGGAAAAATGGAGATAAACACCAACGTTGCCTGGCTGATACTGACAATATGCCAAATTATATATATATAGCTCAGACGTAGAGCACCGGCTCGAACTACAAGGCTCCGAGTTCAGCACCAGCCCTCGCCAACAAAACTTATGAACAGCGCAGGTATATGTGCGGTAAAGTGCGGAGCTAATGGTTGGTGTGGCGCTCCACTTCAGACGCAAAACCAATCTCCTGGTCTAGTGCAAGTAAATAGGATAGACTCCCTCGCTGTCTGGCTAATACCGACCATCCGACAATAGGCCACTCCGTCGACTTCACTTATATATATATATATATTATATATATATAATATAATATATATATATATATATTGGGAGAATATGTGCTTAATTGGAGTCGTACCTAATTTGAAAATTAATTAATTAATAATGAATTAGGCGGAATGCCTATTTAAATGTATGGCTAAACAAATCGAGAAAAATCAATCTCTGTATGTACATTTCGGCCTACATACAGAGATTGATTTTTCTCGATTTGTTTAGCCATACATTTAAATAGGCATTCCCGCCTAATTCATTATTAATTAATTAATTTTCAAAATTAGGTACGACTCCAATTAAGCACATATTCTCCCAAAAATTGTCGGCAAAAAAGCCATTCCAAACATACCTTGTTTACAACTTATCATATATATATATATATATATATATATATATATTGTAACTTCACCGTTTAGCATTAGCCGTGACCCGTCTGTTTACATATTAGAGTTCTCTGGTGATTGTGGAACATACCGCCGTAAAGTATGTAGCAATTAATTGTTCGCCCTAGACAAACGGCCCACTGATAGCCGCAGGGGTAAGGAACTTGATAGACGAAAATTCTGTCGGGTTTTGATCCCGGCTAGAGGTAGCTGTTAAAATGTTGAGACGCACTGATGAGAAGTAAACTTCGAAATACGTATCTGTGGATGACTGATATATATATATATATATATATATATATATATATATATAAACAGTTGATTAACCACTTTACTCTCGTTTCCCTCTGATAATTCTACATACCACATGAAATTTCAAGTAACGGATTTCTAGTGTTCATAATTATTATAATTTTAGGTTTTTATACCACCTCTATAATAATAGCATCGATCAGTTTTCATGCAAAAGATTGCTTCATTCACTATAAGAAGTAATTTTCCCCATGCCAATTAAGACGCCCCAAAAAAAGGATGATGGATGTTTAAAAAAAATCATGCTCCATAATTTTGTTTGTTATTCGAACACTTTCGACTATCTTTGGTTATTAGCCTTGAAATCGATAAAAGTGCAGGTTTATTACCAAATGTCTTCAACTTAAAATTATTTTTCATCAGATGTTGTCGACGGTATCTCTAGACAGTTGAAAACTATAGTGATAAGTTTATTGCTTGTAAAAAGAAACAAAAAACATTTGGTTCAAGTAATTGCAACTTTGTCTATGCTGTAAGTGACAGCACCTTTTAAAAACACTCATAAGACGTAAGATGTTTATGGTTGTGGGTTGCTCAGTATGTATAAGTGTTTACTGTTACTCACCTTGCATGAAAAAGATCCGCTAAACTTAAAGAAAAAATTGAAAGATAATTTTATACATAATAGCAAATGTGATAGAACACACACACACACAGACACACACACACACACACAAAATATATATATATATTATATATATATATATATATATATATATATATATATATATATATAAGGAATGAAAGAACAAAACTCATACAAAAATGTGTAGTATATTTCGCTGGAGATTGAACTCGGCTTGGTCACCTTTTATTGAATTATTCAGATCATACAAGTGTTTTATAGAAAGAGGAATTAGGTAGGTGGGTAAGTTTGTGGTGTTTTCTTTCATTCCTTATATTTTACCTCATTCTGTCGGATTCATTCCAACCCTTTTTCCTCATATATATATATAATATATATATATATATATATATATATACATGCCCCACCAATATTTACCGGAAAAATTATACTAAACTACACCTATACTGCACAAAGAAAACAACAAACAAAAACTTCAAATACTCGAAGCCTTATACATTAAAAAAAACAAAAAAACATCTTAAACAAGATAAACTTTGAAACCAGTCAACATGTTTTCAAATGCCTATAATTTCCCGCCTATTCTCCTCCCACTATTCCCCATAACATTCTTAAAAACTTGTGAGACCCATTTTCTACTAATTCCTACTGCTATTGTTTGTGTAAAAGAAACTTGTGAGCCCCTGCTCCTACTAATACTGTTTGTTTAAAAAAGAAACAATGGAAATATCTCACCAGCTCCACACCTGATGATAGCACTCGTGGTAAAACCTTTGGTGGATTCATACACCAATTCTACCTGGATATTAAAAAAATGGCCAGACAGTTAGAAAGGATTGAACAAAAACTCGTCAGACAAGAATTGTCCGTTAAGTTTAACAAAATATGTCTAAAAGAAAAAATGCTGCCAAAACATACTTATATATATATATATATATAATATATATATATATATATATATATATATATATGTTGTAATTTAGGGGTCTCCGTATGCTTCTCTCGGTATATATTTTTATGCTTTTTTATGTTGAAGTTGGGCGTTATTATGAAGCATTTAAAAATAAATGAAGGAACTCGATGTTATGGAGTACCGGATTCACTTATTTTTTATTATTTGTTATCATAAATTTTCGGGATCGTTAGTGTTGTGATGTTAGTTCAACAGTAAAAAAAGAAGTCAAGTCGAGGTAGGGTAAAATGAGACAAGTGTATTTACAATAAGGTACAAGAACGGCTAGCTTGCCGCTAAACGGTAACAGTACAACCTTTTCACTCGGTGTCTCACTATTTATAGTGAGAACCGGTGTATATTCTCCACTGTAGGAACGGCCAGTACAACAGTTAGATATTTATTTTCAAATGCTTCATAATAACGCCCAACTTCAACATAAAAAAAACATATATATATATATATATATATATATATATATATATATATATATATATATATATATATACGGTTTTTAGAGAACTTATGATCTCTGTGTCGAGTTGGAGCTTATCTTGATTAAATATCTTGTCTCTCCCATGACAGTTTCGTGGTTATTATCTCATTAAACTATTACTAATATGCCAAATTTGGAAATTTATATACAAACTTGAACAAAGCATTCAGAGTATTGCACAAAGATAGGAAGAATTATATTCCAAAATATAAAATAAAGTTTGTCTGCAGTCTTAAATAAAACTTAGTTAAATGTGATATTGCTAGCAAATAATTTATATGCGTGTGTAGCATCTGTGTATGGATATGTGTACATATGTATCTTATATAAATAAATATAAATGTATATATATATATATGTGTGTGTGTGTGCGCGTGCGCGTGTGTGTGTGCATATGCACGTGTGTATATGTGTATGATAATTGCCTATAGTTGTGAAGATTTGTGTAGAACTAGCAAATTAATGAACCACAGTTTTCTGAATACAATTTTTTTTTGTTTTTGTTGATGTTTTTTTTTTTTTGTTTTTGTTTTTTATCTTTCGGTATAAGTCGTCTGGGTTTTTACATAATTAGCTCAATTGTTGGGTACTTGAAAATCGTGCTCGACGGGAGAGCTGAAAATTATACACATATATATATATATATATATATATATATATATATATATGATTATTCAAACCAAGACTTAGTTTGAATAATTACATAGGCGAGAAACACAGTAAACAAGTGCCGTGGCTCTATGTCAACGCTAACCTAACTTAGATGTAAATGCTCTGTCCAAGATATTAAGCACTTTACTTATAAATATAGTAACCATATTATACATTATATATATATATATATATATATATATATATATATGAGGAAAATGGGATTGGAATGAATCCGACAGAATGGGGTAAAATAAGGAATGAAACAACAAAACTCAGACAGAAATGTGTAGTATAATTCGCTGGAACGTTAACCCAATAAAGGCTTGAGGAACCGGAACGTTCCTGCGAAATATACTACACATTTTTGTCTGAGTTTTGTTCTTTCATTTCTTATTTACCCCATATATATATATATATATATATATATATATATATATATATAAGGGATTTTTAAAAGAAAAAGGAAAATAAATTTGTTTCTCAAAATTTTTACCACATAAATGTAAAGATTGTCTTGTTTGAAATTGGCTGATAGCAAAAATTATTTTAATCTTTCACAAATATGTTTTGAGGGTGTTCAAAATGCCTGCAAATCAAACAAAATGTTTAGTGGTCTGTAATCACATTTTTGGTGATTGTAAAGTGTAATTCCTGAGGGTATTGTGACGTAAGCATTGACGTAGGTCCAGTTATAGATAGACACCGAATCTACTTTAGTAGGTATATATATAACCGAGTTCTGAGAGAAAGAGAAATAGTAAGAGAGACCGTCTGGGTATCAACAAGCACACAGTTGGTGAAAGCGGTTTGACAAATTTTTGGTCTTCTTTCTTACTTCGTATCTACTTATTTTCTCTCTTTTCTCTATTGGCATAAATAGTATCTCTGTCAGAAACGGCGAAAATAAAATTCCATACTGATAAACGTAAGACTTTTTTTTTACCACGGACAACGAAAAAGAGCAGAAGAGCCAAAAAGAGCTTATTATGGGGCAACGCTACACTACACTAATTCAACCTTTTTCTAACGTACAGGTCTTTACTAGAAACCAACACCAATTAATTATAAACGTTACAAACTTTTAATCCCGTTACTTCCATTTATATTAACAAACACGATATATAGACTGGAATCACTACAGTAGAAATGTCCCGGCGAAACCAGGTGTTTATCAACCGCTTTGTAGCGGACACTCAGACCAGGGCTGATAATTGCTCGGATACGTATTCACTAGGTTAAGCAACATCTGGTGTAAAAACCATAGTAATGTTGTAACTACTGAGCATTGAACTATACAAGCAATAACCAGGTTAAAGAATCCGGCTAAGTAATGGTCTGCAAGTGTCCTAGCCGGAATACGTACAGGATTTTATACATTGTTAAGTTCAGATTAGTTTGGCACAGAGGCGTCCGAATGTACATCGACGTCGCCATAGGAACGATATATATATATATATATATATATATATATATATATATATATATGCCCCCATAAATTTGGTATGAGCTCTCTAATTGGTAATCTAAATTAACTCTCACTACTAAGCATATAAGCAATGATCGTTTCCCCGGAAATTTGATCTCTCAGTGACCGTAAAATACATAAGCAAACCTATGTACTTAATAGTTTAAAAACACCAGTCCCCGCTACGGCTGTCAGTGGACGAGGAAATAAGATATCGGGCTACCATACGGTCAGTCTGAGTTCGACCCTAGCCAAAGATAGTTGGGTCTAGCCACACTGAAGAGGCGTGAAACGCCAAAACACGTGTCTGTGGATGACTTATTAATATATGCTCCCATAAGTTTGGTATGAGCTCTCTAAGTGGTAATTTAAATTAACTCTCACTACTAAGCATATAAGCAATGATCGTTCCCCCGGAAATTTGATCTCTCAGTGACCGTAAAATACATAAGCAAACCTATGTACTTAATAGTTTAAAAACACCAGTCCCTGCTACAGCTGTCAGTGAACTAGGGAATAAGATATCGGGCTACCATACGGTCAGTCTGATTTCGACCCTAGCCAAAGATAGTTGGGTTTAGCCACACTGAAGAGGCGTGAAACGCCAAAACACGTGTCTGTGGGTGACTTATTATTATATATATATATATATAATATATATATATACGCGTTCCAGTTATAATCATCATGTCGGCTGGGACAGAAGAATCCACCCACTGCACTTCCGCAAAGGAGTAAAATGCACCCACCTGTTGGCCGGGGGGGGGTGACACGGGATGCTTAAGGAAGGAATCTTGGTGGATGTGCATTCCAAAAACATGCACCATTCCACTTAGGCGAGATGGATGGTCAGAGAGCCAGTTATCAGATATGTGCTAGGATGTGGTGGCTGAGGTTCTTAGTGTCCTGGATATGACGTTAAACTACATCTTGTGGTGAAATACCAATTCTGAAGATATGAGGAGTGTGGTGTACTCTTTTATCTCCATTACTCCCAGGCCCACTGTGCTGAGGGGAAGTACCCGCTAGGGTCACATCTATGAATAAGATATTAAAAAAAAGAGTTACAATTTATGTTTAAAATAGAAATTGATTCAAAAAAATTAATACCCATCAAGAATAAATAAAAAAATATTTTTTGCATAAAATAACCCAAATGTTGAAATGCCGTAAAATTCAACTAAGCAGATGACATCAAATCCACTTATAAATTGACCTTTGTTGCATGCAGTCGACAGCGGAAAAGTTGGCTGAAAACATGCACAAGTCAGAATGAAAAGAAACAAATTTCCTACGATTCCAGAATAATATATCTACTTACGCACACAAACAAAAATCTCAACCTTATATATAATATATATATATATATATATATATGATTATAATGGGGACTGTGTTTTTTTTCTGTCTGTAACCGAAACTATATCACTATCACTACTCAAGTCATAATTCCCTTTGTTATTTACGTCACATTCTCCATGATTTTATTTTTAACTTAAACCTCAATTATGAATAAAATTGTTTTACATTATTAATACTGATGGCCATATCTACATACTAATAACATGCAATTGTATTTATATATACAAAAAAAAGCGGTTTACAGTGTGAAAGGGAAGGCTAATTTGCATATTGATATTAAAATTTGATTTTAATAAATATGTGCTTAGTATTATTGATTTCTAATGTTTGGTTTATCTTAAGGAATATGAGGAAAAATTTTGGGAATAAATCATTTAAAAAATCCATTAACAAGAGGAAATAACTGTAATTGTACTCTTTACTTACTGTTTTAACTAAATAGTTAAATTAGAAAAATCTAATGAAGGAGTGATGGAAGAGTTAGTTTCACATGTTATATTTTTCGATTAATAGCCCCCACTGTTTTAAATATTTTTATCTGTATTCTTATTTACTTTCATTAGCCTTTCTAACTTAATGTATATTTTATTACATTAAAACTTAAATACTTGCACGCGAAGGGTACGCAACACACACACACACACACACACACACACCACTATATATATATATAGATAGATAGATAGATGATAGATAGATAAAAGGATACGAAAACACGCATACTGTTAATATGAAAATATTTTATATTATATTCATAGCTAATATTGAACAATATTTCGATTTATAAAAATCATCTTCAATATTAGTTATAAATTTTCAATATTAGTTATAAATCGAAATATTGTTCAATATTAGCTATGAATATGATATGAAATATTTTCATTTTAACAACATTGTGTGTTTTCATATCCTTTTATATATACTTATAACGTCGGATTCATTTCCTTTCTCTTAACTTTTATATATATATATATATATAAATGTAGGTCAATGTAGGTCTTTGCCGGGCGCCCTACACCTGCATTTCCATGTTGGCTACCACAGGAGAACGTCGCTTATGAGCTCATCCTTGCTTCTCCAGCAGTGTCCTGCATGCCTTGTCCGTCTCAATCGGATAGTTTGTGAGATGGGGGGGGGGGCAAGTGAACGTACAGCTGTCTTCTCGTGGGGTGCTGCTCCACGACTTGTTCAAGACTGCACGCAGCATTCTTGTGCAGCTCACATCTAGCTTGTTCTCAACACGCTTCGTTAGGGTCCAAGTGGTGCAACCATATAGCAGCACTGATACAACCACAGCCTGGAAGAACTGTCGCTTCAGCTTGTCAGGGAGATTGGACCTCCAAATGACTGATAATTTGTTTGTGGCCGACTATGCCTTTGCTTCTAGCAGAATTGCCCGATCCATGACCGGAAAAATGGTTTTAAGAACACTGGGAAGTTAGAAAACATGTTTTAAGAGATGAGTAAAATATGAGAGGGTAAGGTAAGGAGGGGGTAAGGGGAAATAATCTAGCAAATTCCTTATATGATTATAAGAAAAGGCGTTAAGAATTGTGGTATCATAATGTTCGTTTATTTTAGAATTAATTTTTGTTCATATTTTAAATATTTTTTAAAATCTAACCCAAAACACACGAGTCTTTTAAAACATAATTTCATTTTTTCTAAAACATTTTGGTATATGAGACAAACATTTAAATTCAGTTCTTAATTACTGGCACAGATAAATTAATAAAAAAGTATTTTTACTCCCAAAAACGTAACAGTAAAAGAAGCTAAGTACTAAACATGTTTGTAGGGTAAGCTTTAGCTATTAACTTCATTGAAAATTATCCGTTAATTCTATGAATTGCTTATTTATTTCTGTACTGTGAAGAACTGTGAATATATCCACAATTTAATTGATTTTATTTATTGAATATATCATTTAATCAGTAAAAATCTAAAAAATTCATTTTGTACTTTTCCCTTTTATAAACATATTAAAGTTTATGCGCGATTTTCAGACTGTATGATATTTCTTTTCTCAGTTCTAAGTCGACACGTACGTACTAAGCTAGATCCGACTTCTTGATAATACACACACACACACACACATATATATATATATATATATATAATATATATATATATATATATATATATATATATAAGTATAGCGTGGGATTGGCACTTTCAGCTTTTACTGGAACGGTGTGCCAAAGTGCAGTATTATTGGGAGAGTGCTCAATATAAAAAATAGAGCTATTATATAATATAATAAAAATAAATATATAACTGTTTTATATATTTAATGATATAGGAACAGTCACGACCATTTGGTTTCATACATGCGTAACCGCAAACATTCGTCAGGTGACATTGGGGTTTAAGTTCAAATCAGTTTTGAACTTAAATCCCAATGTCACCTGATGAATGTTGCTTAATTCCTACTGCTACTGTTTGTTTAAAAAGAAACAATGGAAACATCTCATCAGTTCCACACCTGATGATGGCACTAAGTAGTGCAGAAAGCGCTCGCGGTAAAACTTTTGGTGGATTCATACACCAATTCAACCCGGATATGAAAAAGATTGCTAGACAGAAAGGATTGAATAAAAACTCGTCAGACAAGAATTGCCCTTTGAATTCAACAAAACACCCCCTACACACACACACACACACACACACATATATATATATATATATATATATATATATATATATATATATATATGATCGAAACGCTAGGATTTAGTGGGAGATATCATAGAAACTTCTAGAATGGATACATTCCGTGGAATTGTTAGATCTGCATGAAATAATAAAGAAAAATGCTGAGTGGCATATGCGGAAACAAAGAAATTGTTTGAAAAAAAAAAGAAATAGATTTTCATTTTGGAATAGATTTCCTTCATTCTGTTCCACTGTTTTTCTGTTTTGTTTTATCGTTTGTTTTGTATTGTTCTTTGGTTCTATCCATTAAATCCATCTAAAGTTTTCCGATACGACATCGATATGATTCCGTGTTCAGCGAAGCAGAGGAAAGGAAGCACAATGAGAAAGAAGAAATAACGTGCAGAAAATCAAAGGCATGGTCATATTAATCCACAACCACACGAAATTGAGGACCACCGTGTAGGAGCACCACACATACACACATAGACATCTACAAAAACTAGACATATTTGAATATACTAATATTTGCATACGAACAAGCGTATATATGGTGATAGATATTCCCACAATTGTAATATATATACAGATCCATTACAAGTATTTGTGCAAATTTCCCTCGCTCTGTGTCTCTCTTTCGCTTCTTGCTATATATATATATATATATATATATATATATATATATATATGCGTTGTGTTTTTATCTTCTTATATATTTGTGCGTGTGTTTCGTTCGGCTAGAAACCACAAGGTTTCTAGTTTGATACTGGTCCTCGCCAACTCAGCGTGATGAGTAGCACAGGATATGTGCGTAAAGTAAGGAGCTGATGGTAGGTGTGGCGCTCCACCTCAGAGATGCTAAAAAACAATTCTCCTTGGTCTAGTGCTATTGAAAAGGGGATAGACTCCCTCGCTGATTGGCGATACCGACTTTAGGCCGCCCCGGCGACTTTACTTTTTACTTATATATATATATATATATATATATATATATGATGACATTTCACATAGCGCTAATACCCTTGGGAAAGGTATGAATCCATATATTCTACCTCCAGCTATGGGTTAAATAGTAGGGCAGACTGGCTCCTTCAGCCTTGGGTTGGTAACCAGTCTAGGAGAGGGATAACTCTGAATTAAAAATTCCCTCCAGCTACGGGTTGAATAGTAGGGCAGACTGGGCCCTTCAGCCTTGGGTAGGTAACCAGTCTAGGAGAGGGATAACTCTATATTCAAAATTCCTGAGGTCGGTCGTTGATTGGGTTTGTGGCAACCCTTGATGCACCAATTCTTTCCTATCGACTGTGCCAAAAAGTGTGGATGGTCCAACACAAGCCTTCACCACTATAAACAAATCACCGTGTGGTTGTTCATTGTATCTGTGAACCCTCATGCGTCGAAAATCGACGAGAGAGTCCATAGTATATATATGTGCGTATATATGTGAGTATACGTGTGAGCATATATATATATTATATATATATATATATATATATATATATATATATATATGTATGTATACACACACAATATATATATATAATATATATATATATAATATATTATATATATATTTACAAAAATATCAAATTATTTGGTGACAGCAAAATCCATATTAAGTAATATCATAACATCAACAACATCATTATCAAGATCGAGTCGTAACAAAAAACTACAATCTCTCTCTCTCTCTCTCTCTCTCTCTCTCTCTCTCTCTCTCTCTTCTCTCCTCTCTCTCTCTCTCTCCCCATCCGTTCATATCGGCCATCGCATCTAGTAACTTCTCCAGAAAAAGCTAGATTTCTGTAGAAAAGGCCAGATGAGATTACATAAGAATGATACGCACGTTTTGAACAATATTGGAAGCAGCAGCCTCCAAACAGCAGTCTATGGTTATTATCTGACAGGGACGGATTTCCAACCACCCAACCACACCCACCCTCCTCTCTCTCTCTCTCTCTCTCTCTCTCTCTCTCTCTCTCTCTCTCTCTCTCTCTCTCTCACACACACACACACACACACCATCCGTCCCTATCAAGATGACACCAATTGCCCGCATATAACTGCTGAATATTAATTTTTGATGATTGTCCAACAGTCTTCAAGTGTCCAGTAATGCCCAACAGTGATATGCATGTCTTTCTGGCTATTCTTTGATGGTTTTTCAAGATGTCGGCACAACTTCTATCGCCGTGTCATTCCAAATGTATGGGCGGACTCTAACAAAATGATTCAAGAAAAAGCTATATGGAAACTAAAAAGGAAGTTGCATGCTGCTCTAAATAAATCCAGGAAACGGTCTCCTTACAAAACAGCAAATTGTACAATCATCATTTTATATATATATATATATATATATATATATATATATATATATATATATATATAGAATGAATAGAGAAATTATGAGAAAAGTATTGACATAAAAAGGTGCTCACTGCTAATAAAGCAGAACAGATTTAAAATCAATAATAATGATATTATGGATATTATAAACTCATAACTATAAGTTTCATGCTTTACGCAGTCTTCAGATGAGTCAAATGGTTGAGATTTTAAAACCAGTATATATATAATATATACATATATATATATATATATATATATTTCCTGGGTTAGATACCGCTCTTCAAAAACACAGCGCATGAATAGCACATGTTGAGTATCCAGATCTGCGTCTGTAAAGTGTGGAGCTAATGAGAAGTGTGGGACTGCACTTCAACTAAAACAACCTCCCTGGTCTATCCCTACCGAAACAGGGAATTGATTCCATCGCTGAACGGCTGATAACGACATTAGGCCACTTCGCCGATTTATATGTATGAGATATGTGTGTGTTGTGTGTGTGTGTGTGTGTGTGTGTGTGTGTGTGTGTGTGTGCGTGCGCGCGTGCATGTGTGTGTGCGTGTGTGTGTGTGTTGTGTAAGTATATGATAGCTTTCTGCTTTCTAAGGCTGGATATGTCAATCGTAGGAAATCTCCTCAGGGACAATTCATGCAACACTCCAGGAACAAAACAATGTGTCTTGTGCAATCTGTAGCAAAGTCTGTAAGTCAGCTTCTGGTCTTAAGAGACATATGGTCGTGCATAAGCATCAGTTTTATCATCTGATCCATCTGATTACAATGGGAAGGACGTCCTTCTTATGTCATATGGCATCAAACTTTGTGGATCTCATGAGAAGAAAGGTTTTGGTGGGGTTATATGATTGTGATGAACGGCGTGATCTGTAAAGATTATGCTATTGCTATGCTATACGATAGTAAGAGAACCCGCCATAGCCCAGGATAGAACAAAATATCCTAAATCACATTTTGTTAAACAATATTCAATTCACAAAGGCTTTGCAATATTTCTTCCTGGCCAGACATGTATTTAGGAGGTCTATTTATATAAAACTTTTAAATTGCATTTCTAAAAGAAATTTACTTGGAATACTAGAAGTTATTCTAATACTGAAAGGAAAATGTCCAACACATCAGGTTTATGCATTTTAGTAATTTTCTTTCTTTTAGAGAAGTTTGAGTAAAGATGAAAGACATAAAAAAATATTGTCTTTCATCTTCTAAATTATGATGACTATGTTCTCTAATGTAATAATATACAATATTCATCTCCATACCCCCACTCTCCCTCTCTCCCTCTCTCTCTCTCTCTCTCTCTCTCTCTCTCTCTCTCTATCTATCTATCTATCTATCTATATATATAATATATATATATATATATATACAGGGTGTGTCAAAACGTATCGAGATTTTTGTACTTTTTGACACACCTTGTATTCTGAAAAAAAATAACGTTCCATCATTAATTTTTCAGAATGCAAGGTGTGCCAAAAAAGCTACCAAGTTTAAAGCTGTATTTACCAAGTATAAATAAACAATTAATGGAACGTTATTTTTTCAGCATACAACGTGTGTCACAAAGTACAAAAAATCGCACGGTACTTTTTGACACACCTTTTATATATATATTATATATATATATATATATAATATATATATATATATAAGGTGTGTAAAAAAAGTACGTTTACAGAAATCTGTGTTTGGTCCAACAGATTTTTATTTGTATCAAACGTAAACTAAAGCATTAAAAAGATAATTCTCCATTTTTTTTTATTAAAGTTGGAAAATTATTTTTTTTTAAAGTTGCGCATTTATTCTGGCCGCATTTTAAATTAAACAACAAAGAAATGAAATTTAAAATGAAGGATTGAGATGACAAGTTGGTGTGGATGATACATTAAATGCTGCAAATATATTTTGTCTATTGTCGAGAGCTGATAGAATGATTCACTGTATGGTTAGAAATATTATTTCAGGGGAGGTAAATGGGGTTTTAAGAATATGTAACACCATAATAAGACTTCGTATAGAATATTGTACTCAGACATGGACTCTTTTGTCTAGACTTGGAGATTGTAGAGTAATATTGAGAGAACTTGCAAGGAGCAGAAACTAATAGGGACGAGTAGCGAGAGAGAGAGACAGAGAGACAGAGACAGACAGACAGACAGACAGACAGAGGGGCGGGGGAGAAGAGAGGAGAGCGTCATGGGATCCGTGCTGTCAGCGCCCTTTGGATTAACTACTTATGCTACTAGAATGAAAACCTGGTAGTATCTTTGTGATGAATGTATATATATATATATATATATATATATTATATATATATATATATATAAAGTCATCTGGGTGGCCTAAAGTAGATATCAGACA
The DNA here is from genome assembly GCA_023376005.1 of Doryteuthis pealeii. NCBI lineage: Eukaryota > Metazoa > Mollusca > Cephalopoda > Myopsida > Loliginidae > Doryteuthis > Doryteuthis pealeii. The sequence continues at coordinate 132,168,459 of CM042140.1, read as the reverse complement.
GACAGCGAGGGAGTCTATTGTGCTAGACCAATTAGATTGTTTTGGCGTCTGAGGCATATCCCTCCACCTACCTTCATCTCCTCACTTTACCGCAAAGACCCCTGTGCTACTCATAAGCTGAGAAGGCCAGTACCGAACCCGGAACCTTGTGTTTCATAGTCGGACACTCTACCCACTGAACTAGACCGGAAAGGAAAATAAAGTATTCGATTTTAGGTGAAAGAGTTATATATATTATTTTGTTATGAGATACTATACAATTAAAAAGGCGTTTGTTACCATTTATTGCAAAGGCAGCATGTTAACCACTTATCACCAGGAAAAAAGCGCATTGTATCCAAGGCGTTGTGTGGTAGTATTGGTATGATGGAATTTTAAAGTACACGGAAATATTTGTAGTACCTAAAAAATAATGGATTTTTTTTATTTTAAATGTAAAATAACCTCTTTACTTGGGTTACAAAGTCTACTAAACTTTAAATTAAAAATAATTTCACACGATTTTTTCAGGTTTGTTGTTAATACGAAAAAAGAAAATTTCTCACCAACACACGCTGATGTTTGAACCAATTAGGAAGTTCTAACAGGGCACTGACTTCCGTTTTCTTTATTGAGAATTTTAAATTCGTAAAATTCTTTTCTACGCCCCGTTGCTTTGTTTACCAAATTGCACTATTGTAAAATTTATATTCCCAGGCGGAATTCATGTTGATTGGTTGCAGGCAAAATAAGAAAAATTCAAAAAAAGCAAAGTAAGAACGATAGGTAACAGTGTGAGGAAATTCAGACAAGGAAATAAGCGATGGAATTACCAGATTAACCCTTTTCTATGGGATCTTGTGAAATGGAATGGAATGGTTTTGCTGAAGTTTTCCACTTGGTCGTGGCAAATGCAGTTTTTGTGAAGACGTTAGAAGCAATGGAGTAGATTTTTAAAAACTGTTCCTTTCAAACATTCGTCCTTACTAATCTGAAGGAACCTGTTACGATTTTTGTGGCCATCCTTAGACTCAGGCAAGAGCACTGTCCAGCGGGAATCCCTTGTGTTAAGCAAACCGAGATCCTAGTGAAAACCTTGATTGCTCCTCGTATCTCTCAGTGTTGGGTATGATCTTTGGTTGTTCTTTGTTGTCCCTTAGTGTTGTAGGTTCCGTTCGTCAATGTCGAATAAAGTGCAAATGAACGGCTGTCAATATCAGTGATTAAATAGTTAACCAACCACGTATTCGGGGCGGTTGATGGCTGGGTTTAAAACCACGTGGCCACACTTATAAATTTAAGTGGGTGGATTACAGCACGTCTTCTATACAGAAATATTTCAACAAAACCAACCAGAAAATTGCAGAATCATGAAGAATTATACACGTAATCGTTTTGTTAAATAGGGCATGGCCGAAAAAGAGGACTGTGTCAGAATTTAGATAAGACCGGAACATTGAGTGAAGCATAACGCGCGCCGGTTACAGAAATTAAACGGATGACCTGCGGCAGGTGTGAGGGGTTGAGCGCGCGAGGATCAGTCGGCTAGTGCTGCACTGAGATACCCGACACATCACACTAGGGTCGGTCAATTAGTACTGTAGCAAAGGAACTGGATGTTACAGGACAAGAAGAAAAAAAGGAAAGGGTTTTCGATCTTTTTTCTCTTCGTCGTCTAGAAAACAGACCCTATGCGACTTTGATCTGTTCATTTCGATTTGGCGGCTCAACACCACCCCCCATATCTAAGATTTGTAATATTAAACCATTTGTTCTAAATCTGATATTTGTGTAGCGTTATTTTTCATAGCTACAAAACGCGACTCTATAACAGTTTTTCTCCTAGCAGAATAAGAACTATCTATGAAATCATTCCCCACCTGAATAAACTCTGTGTTTGCTATAATCCAAACCCTTTTACACGGGTAGAATATGATACAAGGTACTACCACTCCGGTTCAGAGTGGACCAGGGAACAATGGTACTGAATGACTGCTCCACATTCCCCAAACCTCCAAAATTGTAACTTCACCATTCGATAGAGTTTAACATCATTCCCAGGACATGAAGACCCTCAGCCACCGCCTCCAAACACCCATATGATAGAAAGGGTTGGAGCAATCATATAGGGGCTAGGACTTGACATGACCATGCGATTGGTCGGAAGGGGCCCTCTCTGACCTCTCGCTCTATCCTTAGTAAGGGTCTAAGTGGAGCGTTGCATGTTCATAATATTTTAGGAATGGCATCAATGAAAATCAGCCCGTTGCATTTCAAAGAATTAACCAATAATTCAAATGACCACCTCTTATTTGCAGTACGGATTGTGCCTTTTTTTTTCAATTACCCTTGGATGAATATGTGAAAATGGAAATTATTTTGGCTCCTGCTTTTTAACGAACAACAAAGAGATAAATACTACTAACCTGCTGAAAAAAAATCAATCATTTAATTACACATTTAAGTGATAATGTTAGAATGTTCATTTTGTGGATTATTTTTTAGATATAAGCCGTTTATGACAAATGCACCACTTAAATTATAGACTAAGCGAGGCCCTGTGGTTTCAACCTCAGCCAATCAAACGCCCGAATGCCTGTCTGGTTGACTACTTAATCACTGATACTGAGAGACGTCCATTTGCACATCATTGGACTAAGGACTTGCAGGCTGAGGAGCACCAAGGGACAACCAAATGATTCTTACACATGATCGTACTCTGTTTAATTCAAAGAATCTCCGGCTGAACAAGCGCTCTTTGCTTTGAAGCCTAAAAGGATGGCTACTAAAAATCGTAACAACATTTTCATTAATCTCTGACAGACTCTTGATCTCTGCACCAAAATTAAACACTAAAAATAAAATGGACTAGTCCAAACTATTTAGTTATGCGACGGTTGACATGTAAAATTAATACTGTCTCACCACATGTCTAAAATTGATTTTTATATATTTTTTTTATAATTGGCTATGTATTACATTATTGACTTTTAAAACTATGCACACTATATCGGACTTATTTTGGGAATTGTAATATCTCTTTACGTCTTATTTGTATTTACTATGTTATTCAATATATACCGTATATACTCGTCTAATGAAATACGTTTTAACACCAATGTTTTACCTAAAAAACAATGGGTCTTTCATTACACGAGATATGTTTTTGAAATGTGAAAACTTACTCTGTCTCTAGGTTAAATCTAGTCATAACTTCAATCAAGTCTATATGATTAGTTAAAACAATGATGGTTGTTTTACTTAACATTGCTTACTATCTTTATAATACCTGGTGTATACATGTAAAAATATGGAGGCGCGTGGTGTTAAGATTAGAGTCATGGGAAATGGATTCCTCGGCTCGAGTTCAAATGCCATAGCGTTAATACTCTTGAGAAAGGCATGAATTCAAAAGTACTCTCCCTCTAATTATGGGTAAATTCAATAGGGTGATCTGCGGGTCTTTAACCTTGAGTAAGTAACCAGTCTATGAGAAGGAAACTGAATTCAAAACCTGGTGAAACTCCGCTGAAGGAAATGACCTTGGTATTATATCCTGGTGTGTGGAGTTGGTAATTATATATTATAATATTAATAAATATATATTATATATATATATATATAATATATTATTATTATAAATAGTAATAAGGTTGCGTAGGAACTTCATTATCTGATCTAAATTCCTGTTGGCTATTGTTGAATGGATTTTGAATGAATTACAATAGAAATAAAGTAGGAAATAACAGTATTTGGGAGCGGAGAAAATTCTCGAAACAATGCTACCCAGGATAAATCTCATCAATAGGAATAAACACCTCGACTGTGCATCTATGTAAGATTCACTGCGGTCATTCATAGATGAGACAAAAAGAGGAACCGCCAATTAAATTAGACCAAAGTACTAGGGAATTGATGACATTACAGACGATATTGTACAGAAAAGAAGGATGAACAGAACTCCGCCAATATTGAAGGTCCGTGCATGTATAATTCAAAACTCGAAAGAATACTCTTAAAATGAGACAAAACACGTTTACAGTGGCGAAGTAACATAAACTGCAAACATTATGTACGAAAGGACAAATAACAAAAAACCAGGAAAGAAAAACCAACTATTATGGATGATCTCAAGCGACAAATGAAAGATTGCACTCGAAAATACCTTAAAAAGACAAAGAAAGGGGAAAACCTAAAAGAGAAACTTGAATCTCACATAATTGCGCATAAGAACAAATTATGATCAAGTGAGAAATAGATATCATGCAACAGGAATAGTAAGTGTAGGATATGTGGAGATAGCCAGTGAAACGTTATATATATTATATATATATTATATATATATATTATATAATATTATATAATATATATATATATATTATATTATATATATTAAGTGTATCATAAAAAGTGCGAGTTGAAGCTGTATTTTAGCAAGATAGAAAATGAACATGAATGGGAATGCTGATTCTTTGCAGGTATACAAGGTGGTGTATCAAAAAGTACAAAAAATCTCAATATCTTTTTGGACACACCTTTGACGACTGTCTCAATTGATACCAAATTTTCTCTTGAGAATCCACATGATATAATCACTGATTTAATGAAAAATATTATAAACTTATTACTCATAAGTAAACACCCAACCAACGCTTGTTTAGAGCATATTATATTGGACAGATCTACAGAATACATAAATGAAATGATTCAAAATGCAATGATTATGTACACAACATAGAATATGTTTGGAATGTAAAAAAAAACTGATATGAGAGAATCTAAACTTGAATTTTACACAAGATAGCTAGGACGCTAGATTCGAAACACAGGTAGTCACATAATTTCTTTTTTTATGACCAGTCACATAATTTCTTTTTTTTATGACAGTCAACATTAATTCTTTTTTTATGACAGCACATTAATTTCTTTTTTATGACAGTCACATAATTTCTTTTTTTTATGAAACAGTCACATAATTTTCTTTTTTTATTTGACAGTACACATAAATTCTGTTTTTTATGACAGCACATTATTTATATTTTTTTAGACAGTCACATAATTTCTTTTTTTTAGACAGTCACATAATTTCTTTTATGACAGTCACATTATTTATTTTTTTATGACGTCACATTAATTCTTTTTATACAGTCACATATTTATTTTTTTATTACAGTTACATATTTCTTTTTTTTTATGACAAGTCACATAATTTAAACTTTTTTTTATGACAGTCACTTATTTCATTTCTCTCTTTTTTTAATGACAGTCAGCATTAATCTCTTTTTTAGACAGTCACTACTTTCTTTTTTTTATATTAAATGTAATATGCTTTTTTGCCGACAAAATGTAATCACTTAGTATGTAGTCAATCGTATAAGTGAAACTTTGTTTGTTTCTTTGATTATTTGCGTTCTTTTAGTTTTTTTTTCTTACACACACACACGCATTATATAGTGTATGTAATATTTCTTTTAGATGTTTTATTTAATTTTATTATAGTAATTATTTTTTTAATTTTTGATTTATTATCCATTATTTTTGTGTTTTACCAATGAAGAAGAGTTCATAGCAAAATAACATTTTTTTCTCTTACTAAGTTCAATAGATATTTGGCGAAACTGGTCTCTTTTATAGAATAGATCAGGTGAAATAGATTTATCATAGCTAAATGAGATTTCTGTTATTTTTTTAACTTTTAAATGGAAACATCCCCCACATATATATATAATATATATATATATATAATTATATATAATATATATATATATATATATATATATATATATCATATATTATAGAAGAGAGGAGAGAGAGAGAGAGAGATGATAGGAGACAGCGATGAGAGAGATATATAGGCGAGGGGCCAGAGAGATAGACTGACAGATGACATATACATAAAAATATGTGAAGTATAATTATTTCTACAATCGCTTCATATCCAATTGTGAATATTATATAGTCATTCCAAATATTCCAGTATAGGATTTCATTTCTAAATTAAAATTTACTCTTCAGGTTTCTTCACAATGGCCCACCCATTAAATTTAAATATACGCTCCGTAACCATTGTACATTCTAAAGCTCTGTCTTCTAAAAAGAGTTGCAGTATATCTCCTAATTATTTCTAACTATAATCAAAACAGATATCATTGGACGTTATATTTGATTACAAAAAAAATATGGGAATTGAACACTCTATCACACCAAAAATAAAATTGCAATCATCTCATATACTAGTATAATATATTCACTATGGCTTTTCTTCTCTGCTACATATTCATATATATTATTACTGAATATTCAATCCTTACCAGAGTGATGATTAAAAGTTAATACCTGATACCATCTGAGTTTATTGATATAGATATTGGTATCTCTCTCCC
>CM042140.1:132137634-132160134 GCA_023376005.1 Doryteuthis pealeii | reverse complement strand
TTATGGTTACACCCATTTCACACATCCTGAATACCCTTGACAGTTTTAAATAAGTCATATCTATAACTTATTGCTACTTTAAACCACTTACAACGGCTCTCCCACCACTGCGGTCTTACCGTTAACCGCTGGCTGCGTCTCTCGCACGGGTCACACTGAAAAATCACTACGTGAACTTTATTTGAATAGAATGAGTTCTGAGGTGAATAGATAGTGAACTTTGAAATATCCCATCATACCAAGAAATACCAAGAAAATTTGGTACAGCTGAGTGGGTGAAATTTGGTAGGCAAAGAGTTAAACGATAAATTGTTGGTTTGCCTAAGGATTCCAAAATGGTATGATATATTGGGCTACGTGGAAAAAATATGACACACTGACATTCGCATTTATTATTAGAGATGGTTATAAACATTTGATGAATGTATTCTTATCAAGCATATCTAAATGTTATGCTTTTTCATACTTTAAGCCTCTCACAGTGGCTTTCCCACCATACGCATACCATACCCAGGCAAAATACTAAAAATGTTGGTTAGTTCATTATGATTGAGCAAAAGGAATCAGATTACAGTAATAATAGGACTTTATTTAAATAGAATGAGTTCTTAAGTGAATAGATAGTGAACTTTCAAATATTCCATCATACGGGTAAAACATACCAAGAAAATTTGGTACAGCTGAGGGAGTGAAATTTGGTAGGCAAAGAGTTAAGCCAAGAAAAGTGGAATTTCTCACCTTATCCAGTGACAAGTTGTTAAATTTCTTTAATTGCTCGTTGATATTGATTACGGATTAGTTTGGTTAATCTTTTAATGGTATATCAACTTTTTATGGATTGGTTAATGGCGAAATTATATCAACTAGTAAATGTATAATTTCAATCAAAACTTTCTTCAATGTTCCAGTTGAGTAATTCCATGTCAAATCATCCAGATTTCTGATTTGTAAAATTTCGCCATTTTTCGCTAATCCCACCAAATTTAGAGAGCTAAAAGTCGACATAATTCGGCCAAATCTTGAAATTGGAAACTCAAATTTTGGGGATTGTCTAACTTTCACATCGTCCACACCTGGACAAAGTTTCTGAAAAATTGATGGGGGTGGGTGACAATTTTACTTTTTTCTGGATATTTTGACATGGAATTATCCAGTTTTGATTGGTTTTGTTATTTGTTTAGTAGCATATCAAATTACGTAGATTATTTTTTTCTAAACCACGTGATTACCAAATAAAGTTTCAGTTACAGATCCATATACGAAGCACCGGGGTAATGGTTATTGTCGTAGGAAATTGACACGGCGACCCAAGTTCAAAACCTGGACGAGGCTGTTTGCATTTCATAGAGCGCTAATACTCTTGGGTAAGGTATAAGTCTAACTATTCTCCCTCCCGAATAGTTGGGCGGACTGGTCTTTTTAATCTTGCTTAGACAACCAATATAGGAGAAGAAAAAACTGAATTAAATCGTGTTAAACTGCGTTTAGGAAATTGACCATGCGCCACATCCTAATTGTGTGGAGGGGTTGGTAAATATATACATATATACCATGCCTGGTGGAATTGATTTGAATTGAACTCAGAGAATACCAGAGAATATAATCAGTAGTACAATGCGTCTTTATTACGCTTAGATACACCAGTAAATTCTTTTCGGTGTAGGTCAACGTTGAACAAAGATGAAACAGTCGTTTACGGGAAATGAGGCATGCAAGATGTAGTTAATTATTGTAATTAATCAAAGTAATGATGTGACTACAATTCTGTGCTTTGTGGAATGATCGATCAATTCTCATTATTTAGACAGTGTAAGTCTTTCTTTACAAATGAGAAATCTTGCTTTATTAACGCTGCTAAGTTTTTTTAAAGTTTTCAAAGAAAACATTCTTTTCGAGATCACCTCTGATCTATTGACTGGGACTCTACAATACGCCGACACCACCTCTCTAGAGGTATAAGCCCCTGCCCTGTCAAATGGAGCTACCTGTTGGGCGAGGGGGTGTCGATCCGTAATGCCTGAGAATAGAATTATGATAACTGAGCGGTCTGTGACCTGGGTACAAAGTGGTCCCTTGAGATTGAACACTCCACTTCAACCCTTACTTGGGCTAGACGGGTGGTCGAAAACATTCGATCCGATCAGATTAAACGACCCGAGTAAATATATGATTGCCCGAACCGTATTCTTTAAATTGCTCATATGGAAAACACCCAGCCTTTTTTTTACATATAAGTGCTATAAGCCGGTGGCTACGCCAATTAGCCTAAGAATACAGGGTGTTCGGGAGAAATTTGAGAGTTTCATAAGGAAAAAGAAAAAGGGCTTAGTAACAAGACAATTTAATGGATTCTAAAGAAATTTAACAGGCACGGAAATTACACTACTGTCAACATGTTTCCCTCAAAATAACCATTAACGTCGATCACAGCCTCAATCCTGTTCCGGAAACTGGAGCAAGCTGATGTTATAGTTTACTTGTGAAGGGTCTCAAAAACTACCTTAATTCTGTCGATTAACTGGGCTTTTGTAGTACCGGCACGGCGATTGGTGTCTTTCTTAAAAGCGCCAAATACGTAATAATCCATTGGCTACCCTTGTTATCCAGGGCTTGACTATTGAGTTTATCAACTCCACGTAGGCATCTGAGGGTCCTCCAACACTTTTTCTGCAGATCTTTTAGGAATTCTGCTGTACAAACGCAGTAAGATCGTTTGCAATTCTCCAGTTCACGCCTGATTGGTTTTACAGTGTTCAGGGAGCATTGGGCAGCAACGATAATCTCCTTATTTTGAAGGCCGGCACCATTTTAAGTTATTCTCTTCCATGATTCAGTTGGGTTCCAGTCAGCCATTCTATCTGTCATCACATATATGAATGAAAAAGGGTCCAGGGTTTTAAATGATGCCTAGTGTGCGTCAATAGCTCCAACCTACGGAGAAAAATAACCAAATATAAATTTATCCGCAAAACCCTGTATATCTATATATAGAAAGAACTAAATACTCACACACAAAAGATCCACTTAATAGCCTACAAAATATATACCTATACAGATATGTATATACAACAGTGTACCTACTTGCATATGTATGTGCACACACAGTCATCAATTGCCAGGCCGCATACAAATACAAATACACGCATCCACTGAATCTTCTTGCAAAAAATATATTCATGTACAGACACGAAGATACAAAAAAGAAAACACGCATAAATACATATACTAGACAAGAATAGTGGAAAAGACGGTAGATCAAGCAATTTACCGAGAAAAAAACACACACACACTCTGCTAGACTGGACATAGAATAAACTGTAATAATTTATTACCCCCCCTCTCTCTCTCTTCTCTCTCTCTCTCCTCTCTCTCTCTCTCTCTCTCTCTCTCTCTCTCTCTCTCTCTCTTCTCTCTTCTAAAAATGACTATATATCAAATCATTGTATTATCTTGACTAGTATGTTAAAGAATCGAAAATACGTGTCTCACCCACGACAAAATAAAAATAAAAAAGATAAAACGAAAATTCAAATCACTTTGTGGACATTTTTATTATAAAACATTTACTTTTCTCTCATTAGGTCTACGACAATTTATATATATATATATATATATATATATATATATATATATATATGTTTAACAATTTTATTAACGATCTTTTCGGGCTTTCTGGCCAACTTTTTTACATTTGGATGAAATCCTTGGATTAGTCCACCGAAGTGTTTATCCCAAGTACTTTCGACCAGAAATGTGTGTGTGTGGTGTGTGTGTGTGTGTGTGTGTGTGTGTGTGTGTGTGTGTGTTGTGTGTGTGGTGTTATAGTTCATAGGTAGCCCTATAAATTATGTACTAAAGATACATTTAATAAAGGCAAATCGCTTGTTAGCACGCAAAAAAAAACAAGCGAATGAAAAATAATGTCTTCAAAAATAAAATAAAATATTTTTTAAATTATCTATCACAGGGAATATAAAGTTACTTATTTCTTTTTTCTAATAATTAAGTTTATTAAAATAAAAAAAATAAAAATATTTAATTATTTTTGTGTTTTAAATCAGCTCAAATAAAATTAAAACATAAACAACAAAACGTGTTGATACGGTAGTTTCCGATGAAGACTGAAAAATAACCGCTTGAAACGATGTCGAATGTGATTAATATTTATACTTTCTTAAATTAAATTTTTTGCAGCGTTTTCTTTTTTATTTACTTTTATTTAATCTACCAAGAATTGCATGATTTAGACTGAAATAAAATCTTTTATTAATCCTATTTTTACATGTTTTTTTTTCAAAACAAGAGTTTAATCTGACCTACTAATTTTTCTGTTAACACCGAGCGAAATTCAAAACATTCAATTTGTTGATATTTAAATGCGTTTGCTCAAACAATGGATAGAGTTTTAAAGAAAAATATTTTGTACAATTATTCTTTATGTTAATTTGCAACTTTCTCCGTTTGCGCCTTGTTTTGGTATAAAAATCAACCTACCTAATATATATATATATATATATTATATATATATATATAGTATACGATTGCCGCTTTAACTTTTCCGCCGCCGTGGCCTCAGTTTGAGTATGGTATTTTTTTAATTATTGAAGGTGGGTGGTTAGATTTTGGTTTTACATATAAAGTATTTGCATTGGGTTTGATAAATGGTTCAAATCTTAATGTGCTGATCTCTAAATGATCCATGCTATCTTTGTCTACGAGAAAAGTTAAGTATAATTAGGTTCCCTGATAAGAAAAAAACTCTTAAATAATAGATTTGAATCGATCTGCAACTGTAGACATAGGTTGGGTCGGTCAAAAAATATTGTTAGAACTACATTATTAAATTTAAGTAAATATTTTTTTTAATAGCTATTCATTTTAAATAGGATAAATATTATTTTTTAAATCAACAATAAAAACTATGAATTAGTAATATTAAACCTCTAAAATATAATTAGAATTAAATGTTAACTGTTTTTACTAGCTATTATTTATAATTAGAATTAAATTAAAAATAACAATATAGAAATGAGAATTAAAGAATGAATACACGTGTGGAACGATACATTGTTTTTTCTCAATTTTCGCGTGCAGGCCGCACGCAAAGATTGAGAGAAAAATAACGTAACGTTCAACCGTTATTATCTGAAAAATATATTCAATTTTAACTGAGGAATTACTTCGACTTAATTAATGTAGAGTAGGGTCCTGAGAAAATCATTTCAATTTGATTGAAACCATTGTAGACCCTTTATATCCCTCTAACAATAATATTATTAGTATTATATATATATATATATATATATATATAATATATATATATATATATATATATATATATATATATTATGAACGTGGGCGTCAGTTGAACCACTAAATTTCCCTTTCAACAAAAGAAATGTAGTCTGAAGATGACTAGTGTTTATATAATGGCTTTTACAATTGTTTTCATTTTATCTTTTAAATGATTTAAATTGGATTACACTTTATAAAACGCATAAATCTTAAACTGGCGCTTGTTAGCACAATATATACAATTGTTTTTCTTTACCTAGACCTTGTAATCTTGAAGAAGCTCGCAGACCTTGTGTCTCTTTCTGTTCATTTGTGTCTCTTCCTGTTCATTTGTTCTTTTCCTGTTTCCTATGTTTTGTAGCTCGATCTGAAAATGTGTCCATGGGAAATTCCACACGTGTGTCATGATTTCCCGTCGCACTCCACTTCATGAGCGTCGATTCGAAATTGTTTAATCATGTTCTCTCTCTCTCTCTCTCTCTCTCTCTCTCTCTCTCTCTCTCTCAGTCACTCTCTCTTATTTCTTTCTTCTCTCTCTCTCTCTCTCTCTCTCTGTCTGTCTTTCTCTTTCTTTTTTTTCCATTCTTTCTTTCTTTCTTATCCACAAAGTAAATACGCAAATAAAACACAAAGAGAATCCTATATGATAAACAAAAGATTGGTGAAACAACATCAAGAAATTCCTGATAATACCGGCACAAAATAATTACCTCTAAATGCACATTACATTCTTCACATTGTCTTGTGGGAATTTATTTCAAACATTTACCATTCTTCTTAGTTCATTTATTCACGTGTTCATTAATTCAATTCTTTTTTGTGCAAAAATCTTTTTATTTATTTTTTTATATTTTTTCAAAAAACATTTCATTAATTATTTTTCATTTTCTCCGTATTGTAATATTATCTCCAAAGAGTAAACATTTGATGATGTATTTTTCTTTATCTAAATTCGGTTTCTGCTTTTCTTCATCTTTGTTTCCTAATTGATTTGAATTTTTCAAATCCGCTTTGAATTTTGGTTTCTTCAAACAATCACTGATAATCTATTATTTATTTATTCATTTATTTTAATAACGAAAAAAAATTAAAAGGGAGATAACTCAGATATATTAAACTGTGTGGTAAAAATCGATGTTTAAATGGAACGTGCTCATCTGCTTCGCTGACCATTGATTCGACAGTGTTAGATAGGTGCAGAATACATTCGAAATTTTCCGGGGGAAAAGTATTTGATTTTTATCAAGGTATATTGTATTTGGTTTATATCAAGGTAGTGTGGATATCCATGATACTCTCTCGCCAACTGTCCCTATCATTCATTGCTCTCGGGGAGTTCTTCTGACAATTGCTCCTGCACAAGCCGAATCCTTGCTAAATAACCAGAAGGCAGCATGGAACATTGGCCTCTGGGAACTTCGATAAAACTGAGTTCATGTGTTATAAAAATAAAAGAAGCATATCCACACTCGACGGTAAGCCTCTACACTTTGTGGAACAATTCACGAACAGGTAGTAATATCTCATAAATTCACCATATATATATATATATATATATTATATACATCTGGGGGTGTACGTACACACACACACACACACACACACACACACATATATATATATATATATATATATATATATATAATATATATATGATCTTATCTTTCAACATGATTCAAACCCAACCACAGAGGTGCATCAGAGACACAATTTCATTTGAGCAATATTGACAGGAGATCGGATTGCCGCCAGAATAGCTCTCCAGGTTGCTAGGATACACAAGCGACTACATCCCGGCAAGTGTACTTGGCAGGCTTACGTGTTGATAGTCTGTCTGAATTCAGATATTTTCTTCTACCTGACCTTGCTGTCTTATCAAGGCGAGTCTTTTCTGGTTTAAAAAATAAAGATAATAAAAGACAAACATTCAAAGTGTATCTAAAAGGAAAGAGAAAGTTTAAAACACGATGAATATTTTGTATATAGAATAATTGCATCACTCTACTTTGGTTTGTATGAAAGCTACACACGAGAGAGAAAAAACTCTTGTCTCATGTGCTTTTCTTTTCTTCTATTGTTCATTTAGTGGAATTATGTTTCAAATTTAATAAATAACTAATATAATTATTTTAAGGAGAATGTTCAAAATAAAGATATGGATAGGATTTTGAAAAGATATGCAAAATAACAATGATGATTATAATACATCTTAAGAGTACATATATCTGACTAAATGTTGCATAAGTTTACTATTATTTCATTATATATTGTATTGGCAGTGGTTGCATGTCAGGGAACTACATTTGTATATGTTGTATTTTCATCTTCTTTGGCCCGTATTCACTCGGCTATAAGATTCAAACCACGGAGACATAATTTTGTTGGTAATCTTTTTATTTTCCCCAAATCCATTTCGACCCAAAAGCCTGTGGGAAAAGGGGAAGAGTAGAGACAGATAGTCCCACTGCCGGGAAATCAGTTGGCATACACCATTATCCCCAGAGCTGCTAGATTCGACTAACTAATGAACTCTGAACCCAGACTCTCAGAATCCGCCTGGTTAAATCCTATTCCTCCACTTTACTTGATCCTTTGTTTCCGGTCGAATGCCTACGCCTACTCATCCACGCGTTATTCAGTTAAACCCTCTGCATTTTTTATGGTTGTCAACAACCTCTCCGAAACTACTAAAACAGTATCATTAGATCTTAATCTCCAATCTCAATAAAGTGATGGCCGGCAACATTGTATCTGTGCCTATCTGTCTTGTAGAGTTTCATATTTATTTATTTGTTTGTTGGCCTTCTGTGGTTCTATAAGTGTGTGTCGCACTATGGGCCACTTATTGGTTGATGCCTTCGATGAACCTGCTCGTTCGGACTTCTTGTGCCTACGTTGTGTTGTTTGGCCCACAGAAAAGTTGGGGAAGAGTTGGTTCGGACTTCTCTCGGTTTCTGGCTGAGTCTGAAGGAGACCAAACTTACCAGTGCTGTTAACTGATCAACCACGTCAATAACTCGGAAATGCTTGTTAACACGTGTTTATAACAATACATTTATTCATTATTGAATGATTAATATCATGTACAACAACAAAGGGGTTTCAATCTCGGGGTTGGAAGTAGTGAGTTGGCTGGAGGCAATTTATATAACTAATTAATTCTGACTAAAATGGTCAAGTACAGGAATTTGGGTACTAAGGCGATGGCGAGGCAACAGGAAAGGCGTTGAGTCTCCTGGTCTTGGAACAAGCCTTCGGTCTGCAAACACAATGAGTGGAATCAACATTTATACAATATTATGAATTTGCCATTTTAACAAAACCATTTACTTTTCCTATTTCATTAAAAATTATTTGACGCCTACAAAAAGAACTTGTCGTGTCACACTCCTTAAGATTTTCAGTTGATTTTCTTTAAATTTCTTTTATTTCCTTAATTAAAGCACAACATAAATGAGATTAAAAAGAATTACGTCAAAGGAAACATAGTTGGGCCAGTGAAAACAGTAAGATCCAGGCTGCCAGCACAAACTGGTAATGGTTCATGAAATGAAACTGTAAAGAATGATCTCCATGGAAATGGTCTATTGAAAACAGTTATATTTTAAATAAGCAATAGTATATTAATAAGTATATTAATTTTACATGAAGTATGGGGAACCCAGTGAGAAGTGAACAACTTAGTAAACATCTAGTAACCTTGCTAAGTGCGCATTTCATCTCGCTATGCACCCTAGAAATAACAAATGTTAGAGTATGTACTTATCAACCCTTTCGCACGAACAGGATGAGGCACAAGGTTAATTTTTAAGCGGATCCTAACACGTTTGAATTCAGACTTTTCCTTTTCCTAAACCGGTTGCCATACCAAGGTTAGAGAGCCAAGTCAGTCTTACTATTTTTCCAAAAGCTGAACTGAGAACAGTCGGATTCATACCTTTTTAAAAGCATGTGCTGTGAAAATACAAATAACCGTGTTAAGGATTTGAACTCGTATCGCTGTGTCCTTTTCCTAGAGAGGATAACTATTTCACACGAATGTCTCCACAAAATGAGAAAAACTTTGGTAAATGGACGAAAGCCTGCCCAGTTTATCAAATTTTTTCTTAATTCCCAATGATACTTGCATCCGAAAGATAAGTTCTAAAAAATCAGCGTTTGTTACCCTTGTTGCGCTTTTAATCTGGACTACTTGATATACAATGAAATCTACGATATACTGACATTTAAAAATACTATCAGGACCTGTGGATATATCACAGTATGATAATTTAATTGATACAACATTTTATATGTGTACTTAGGATCTAGTGCAAATAGTTCAATATGTAAAAAGTATACTAATCTTGATTTAACTCACACTCACTCTTTTCTTTATTTCCTTCTTTTCATCTTTTCATTATGTTTGAAAGAAACAGATTAGCCTCATCGCTTCCGCACGCCCTCGCTCTCTCTCTCTTTCTCTCTCTCTCTCTCTCTCTCTCTCTCTCTCTCTCTCTCTCTCTCTATCTATCTATCTATCTATCTATCTCTATCTTTTCTATACCCTCTTTATTTATTTCTTATTATATTTTCTGTCTAGCATGTCTTTTTTCTTCCCTTTCTTTATAATAAAAACGGAACGGTCGATTATTTAGCTGAGATGACGACACTCATAAGAAATATGTATTTGGCGGATAGGCAACGCCAGAAAATCAGGATTTGCATTTTTGCATTTAATCTTGGACGATTTAGACGGTCTCAACTTTTAAGCAGAGGGTGTTGCAAGATGATAAGGGTCATACAATTAACGAACACAAGTATTGATATTTTAAAAAATATATATGTTATAATGAATACTCCGAAGATACAGGAAGTGACACAGTAAGATTTACTGTTGCAACAGACATATAAGCAAGATTGTTTGAACTTTACTCAATGGTAAGAACGGCATCAGTATTTCAAATCGGAAAGAACATACATCCTGAGCGACCGAAAATCTGGATTAAGATTCACATCAACACAAGACGATCATAGAGATAATGTTTTTGTGGAGCACAGGACGACTTGCCCTACTCAACGGATTTGTCCTCAGTGGATATTCTTGTTGCCAAAGCTAAAATCCGCCTTGAAAAATCGTTTATTTCAATCAATGGAATACAAAGAAAGAAATATGTTACGAGACGTGCACACTATCCCTCAAAATGTTTTGCATACCGCATTATACAATGGAAAGAAAGAACTTTGAGATTTTTTTTAAAATAAGGATAAAAGCATCTGTTTGTAAAAGTTGTAAACGCCCTAAAAACTTAGTGTTGCATTTTTTGTATTTTGTTATTTTTTGTAAAATAATAATAACAATAACGATAAATATTTATACAGCCAATACAAGAGTCTACAAAAGTAGATGACTTTAAATACTATTTCTCTGAATGTTTGAGATGAGGCTTGAAGATTAGTATTATCTGCATTATTATTATATAGTTATATTAGTGGAAGCACGAGGTATAATGGTTACCATCGTAGGAAATGGACACGGCGAAATGAGTTCAAATCCTGAACGAGGCTGTTTGCATTTCACATATCGGTAATACCCTTGGGAAATGTATGCATCTAATACTTCTCTCTCCAGCTATGGGTAAATTGTAGGCCTGATCAGACACTTTAACCTTGGTTAGGCAACCAGTCTGAATTCAAACCTGTTATAATCTCGTGCGGAGAGGTGAGATAAATATGTATATCGGGGGCGGGGGTCCCATGACGTAATGTCTAACGTGATACTACGATCTCGTATTACTATTTACCCATAGCTGGAGGGAGAATAGTTGAATACATAAATTTCCGAAGGGTATCACCGATATATGAAATGCAAACAGTCTCGTCCATGATTTGAACTCATCTCGCCGTGTTCATTTCCTACGACGGTAACCATTGCTTATTGCGCTTAGTATAATAGTACCACGATTGTTCTTCTAAATGGATGGCTTTGGTATCAAATAACCCACGAAGGTTGATATGTCATTAAACAAAGAAACCAAACCAATATATATATATATTATATATATATATATATATATATATATATATATATATATACGTTTTTTTTTAAAGCGAATCATATAAAATATTCCAACTGCAGTTTCTTGGCGTAGCAATTCCTCAGGGAATTCTCCCTCCAGCTATACAATTCCCTGAAGAATTGCTACGACAAGAAACTGCAGTTGGAATATTTTATATCATTCGCTTTTAAAAAAAACGTATATTTAGCTCTTTTTATTGAGCACTTTTTAAATCGAATTTTATTAACACAGAAGTAAATTTATTTGCTTCATGGATTAGCAAAGATCCGTAATATATATATATATATATATATATATATATATATATATATATTGCGTATGGCTTAATTAAAACTTGTTCCCTTGAATTATATTGATTCTCAGAAGAAAAAAAAAAAACGCTAAAAATGGCTTTGTTCTTTTGTTGTTTTTTTTGTTTTGTTTCTTGTTGTTCTTTTTTTAAACTGAAATAGAAAATTCAGAAAATTGAATCAGCTTCCTCATCTTTTAATAACATAAGCATTTTCAGTTCACTATTGTAAGTATTGGCGTCTAAAGTGATACTACGATTTCGTAGTAAACTAGTTCTAACTCCAATCGCGCTATTACGTTCAATTTCGGATTGTTACACATAGGAAAGGTATGAACACCCTCATCCTCCCAGATTTAGGCTAAATAGTACCACTATTGCTCTTCTACAAGGACGGCTTTGGCATTAAATAACCCACTAAGATTGATATGCCATTAAACCAAGAAACCAAACCTTATCTATAAAGTGTACGTAACTGCAAGAATTGATCTGAATCTTGAAGAAGCATGTTCGATAGGATTAATTACCTCGTACCTCAGATAAACCATCGATCTTTCATGACCAGAAAATTATCGAGATCAGCTTCAGGTGTTCCCTCGGGGCAGTACCCCAGCTATTGCATTAAGAGGAGGGTCAACGTTAATCCCTTATACCCTAACTTATGATTTCTTTCACCCCAGTCTTGCGGGGTTATTAATAATAATAACCATGACCTCGTCTCACATCCTTGCCTGGGGGTGAGGTGAAAGTGGGTAAATTCACTTGTTCCTAGAATAATGATATATCTTTGTGGATCGAGCTAACGAATAGGCAAATCACAATGTTCAATTTGTTTTACTAAGATTAACTGACCCCTCTGTGAGGGTGGCTTAGAATATGTTCACTGTTAAACCCCTCCCCACCAACAAGAGCAATCCTGGGTAATAATCTAAACTGTGTCTTGTGGTGAGGCTTCCCTTATGAAGATCTGGGGAGTGTGGTGTATCTATTATTTGCCATTACTCCCAGGTACCGGTAGTGGTACTTTATGTTAGAGTATAATATGTGGGTCAAATAGATTGTTGTGGGGTTTTAATGGGTCAAATAAGAACAAAACGACGGGTAACATATGTAGGAAAATGTATTAACAAAAGAGTAGACAATTACAGTACAGAGAAGTGGGAATTACGTCCGACAATAGAGTTATGAGCTGACTCGCATTGGCTTACTCTACGAGCCATAATTGTCCCTGTTACTTATAGTAACCGTCGGCGCATTCCATTAGTCTATAGGGTATATCACCTATAACATAAATGTTTAAAATTACTTGTATTCGATCGGAATACTTGATACCATACAACTGTAAATTATTTGTATTAAGTGTTTTTATTTGAAGCTGTTGGTTGTTTGGGTGGGTGGGTGGTTGGTTCGTATGTTGGTGCGTTGGTTGAGGTTTCCGGCATGTCAACCGTTGCTGGGTTATTTTATGCTGAAAAAGTTTTGTCTTATTCATTCTAGATGGTATTCAAGTTTTTTTTATTCAAACTCACTATTTTAAACATATAATTTAAACTCATTTTTTTATTTAGTCCATAGATGGGACCCTAACCGGTACTACAACTCCGAGGCAGAATCTACCTGGGAGTAATGACAATGAAAGGGTACTCCACACTCCCCATAGCTCCAGAATTGAAACTTCATCATTAGATGCAGACCGAGGACAATAAGACCCTCAGCCACCGCCTTCTAACATGTATATGACAAAAAGGGTTGGGACAATCATATAGGTGCTAGGGCTTTACGAGCCGAGTCGATTGATCGGTCGGGGTCTCTCAGACAACCCGTTTAACCTAAGTCATGCCAAAGTGGAATGTTGCATGTCATTGACTGCTTAGCCTCCAAGATCCCGTCCTTAAGAATCACGGGCCGCCACCCACGGCCAACAGGTGGCCTCATTGGGCGATTGAAGCTGTTTACTATGTATTAGCATTATATATATATATATATATATATATATATATATATTTTTTGTGATATGGCTATTTTTTAGCCGACAATATTTGGAAGAATATGTGTTTTAACCGAAGTCGAACCTAATTTATGAAAGTTAATTAATTAATAATTAATTCATTAGGCGGGAATACCTATTTTTTTTAAAATTTTAAGGATAAACAAATCGAGAAAAATCAATCTCTGTATGTACATTTCGGCCTATTAGGCCTCATCAGCAGAGCTATAGATACCAAGACCGCCCCGTGCGCGATTCGAAACCCGACTGTCAAGCCGACTAGTCAAGCGTCTTTCCACCACACCAAACGGACCTAGCAGATTTCTTCGTTTTGTTAAGGAGTAGGTGTTTATATTCCACTTTATTGACCTCTACACGAACTTTTTCTCGATTTGTTTATCCTTAAAATTTAAAAAAAATAGGTATTCCCGCCTAATGAATTAATTATTAATTAATTAACTTTCATAAATTAGGTTCGACTTCGGTTAAAACACATATTCTTCCAAATATTGTCGGCTAAAAAATAGCCATATCACAAAAAATATCGTCAGTTTGTTTACTTCTCGTAAGTTCGTGTAGAGGTCAATATAGTGGAATATAAACACCTACTCCTTAACAAAACGAAGAAATCTGCTAGGTCCGTTTGGTGTGGTGGAAAGACGCTTGACTAGTCGGCTTGACAGTCGGGTTTCGAATCGCGCACGGGGCGGTCTTGGTATCTATAGCTCTGCTGATGAGGCCTAATAGGCCGAAATGTACATACAGAGATTGATTTTTCTCGATTTGTTTATCCTTAAAATTTAAAAAAAATAGGTATTCCCGCCTAATGAATTAATTATTAATTAATTAACTTTCATAAATTAGGTTCGACTTCGGTTAAAACACATATTCTTCCAAATATTGTCGGCTAAAAAATAGCCATATCACAAAAATATCGTCAGTTTGTTTACTTCTCGTAAGTTCGTGTAGAGGTCAATAAAGTGGAATATAAACACCTACTCCTTAACAAAACGAAGAAATCTGCTAGGTCCGTTTGGTGTGGTGGAAAGACGCTTGACTAGTCGGCTTGACAGTCGGGTTTCGAATCGCGCACGGGGCGGTCTTGGTATCTATAGCTCTGCTGATGAGGCCTAATAGGCCGAAATGTACATACAGAGATTGATTTTTCTCGATTTGTTTATCCTTAAAATTTAAAAAAAATAGGTATTCCCGCCTAATGAATTAATTATTAATTAATTAACTTTCATAAATTAGGTTCGACTTCGGTTTAAACACATATTCTTCCAAATATTGTCGGCTAAAAAATAGCCATATCACAAAAAATATCGTCAGTTTGTTTACTTCTCGTAAGTTCGTGTAGAGGTCAATAAAGTGGAATATAAACACCTACTCCTTAACAAAACGAAGAAATCTGCTAGGTCCGTTTGGTGTGGTGGAAAGACGCTTGACTAGTCGGCTTGACAGTCGGGTTTCGAATCGCGCACGGGGCGGTCTTGGTATCTATAGCTCTGCTGATGAGGCCTAATAGGCCGAAATGTACATACAGAGATTGATTTTTCTCGATTTGTTTATCCTTAAAATTTAAAAAAAATAGGTATTCCCGCCTAATGAATTAATTATTAATTAATTAACTTTCATAAATTAGGTTCGACTTCGGTTAAAACACATATTCTTCCAAATATATATATATATATATATATATATATATATATGGATTCATACCTTTCCCAAGGGTTTTAGCGCTTGGGTCGACAAGTCCATTTCCCACGACTCTAACCATTATGCCACGCGCTTCTATTCTCCCTCCAGCTATGGGTAAAATAGTAGTGCAGACTGAGCTCTTTAACCTTGTGTAGGTAACCTGTCTAGGAGAGGGAAAACTCTGAATTCAAAATTCCCGAGGTCAGTCGTTGATTGGGTTTGTGGCATTCGTGCACCATTTATTTCCTATCGACTGTGCCAAAAAGTGCGGAATGGTTCAACACAAGCCTTCACCACTATAAACAAATCACTGTGTGGGTGTTCATTGTATGAACCGTCATGCATCGATATCGACGAGAGAGTCCATAAATAATATATATAATATATATATATATATATATATATATATTAATGATTTGAAGGCAATTACAATGCGTATAAAAATAAAAACAAAAAGATATATATATATATATATATTATATATATATATATATATCATTTAATTATTATTTGTGAACAAGAATTTATAAAATTCAACTGTTTTCTAATGTGTATTCATTTTATTTAGTAAAAAAAACAAGATTTTTTTAGGTACACCTCAGGAAATGGTTTCTTAATCGGGATAATTTAGTAAAAGTAGCACGCACTTATTTACTGGGCTTAACGTGATTTGGGCAAAAGTATGCTACACTCAGTAAGTATTAATATCACTATTGGATAGTTTAACTAGTTAACGATTAGACCACCCAAGAAGAGGCATGTAAGCTGAATCTTAAAGTTTCGATTATTGTATTCCTGGCGCCTAAAATAGGTGTGTCCATGTGTGGGATTCCATAAGAGAACGTCGCTAATGAGTTCGTTTCTACTTCTCTAGATGTGACCAGCAGGTTTTACTTGTATTACTTGAATCATTTGTAAAATGGGAGGTAAATGGTTTCACAGCTACTGTTTTGTAGGATGATGCTTCCAGAATTTTGTTAAACAATACGATGCATCCTTGTGTATGTTTCATCTAGCCTTTCCCCAAGCGTTTCGTAAGAGTGCAACCATACAGTAGGACAAAGACGACTACACTTTGGAAGAATTCCAGTTTCATTTTATAAGCGTTATCAGATTTCTATATGATCGATAATTTGTCTGATCAGCAAAAACATTCATCAGCTCTGAGCGGATTCTAGGCGCTGTCTAGAGATTTTACCAATTGCGATGATTGAGAGAGATACATGTTAGACCTCAAGTACTTCCATGTTTAGCAGAGTAGTTTGTTTACCTTCGTGAGTTATTTACTCTAACAATAATTCAGCCAGAAGAAAGGGGCACTAAGTATATATCCCAACTCTCTATACAGTAACATATGTTGGTTGGTTGGTTGGTATTTAATAACATATCAACCCATTTGGGTTATTTAATGCAAAGTCTGATAGGTAGAAATATTTTTACTAACTTCATGTGTATTAGTATATTGGTAGAATAATTTTAAATTACCTGTTTGGTTATTTTGTTTAATGGTATATGAAATCTTGTTGGCAATCTTCCGTCTATTTTAGACGATGGCGTAGATTTTTCCCCTCTCTCACTTACAGCTACGTGAGTTGCTGAACAGACCGATCCTCGAATGGCAGTCTCTGGTGCAATGGCTGCAAACAAAAGGTGATGCTTTCTGTAGGTGTTGGGGGTGCTGCTGTTTCTCCTTTCTTTTAGCTCTTCTTTCTGTGGTAGCTTTTTCCTCTCTTCTTCACTTCTTTTTGTTGCTTGTTTGACGATGAGGCGCCAGGTTGCAGGTTGCCAGGTCAAATCTTATCGATGCCAATTCCTGTCTTTCTGTATAAATGATTTGTAATGGAACAGTTTGTTAGTAAATATCTTTTGTTTGGTTTGGGTTTATAAACTGGTAGAAATAGTTTCCTCGACTCAATATATTGGTAAAAGTTACTTCGTGTTAGATTTCTCAATAACTTCATATGTATAAACAAATTGGGAACAATAATTCTCATTAACTCCATGTATATCAATAAACTGGTAGAAATAATTTTGTTAGATGTGTCCCTAACTTCATGTGTATCAATAAGCTGATAGAAATTGTTTGCATTAACTTGCAAACAATTCTCTTTGGCTCATAGACAGGATTCTAATAGATACTACCACTCCAGATCAGAGTGGGCCTGGGAGTAATAACAAAAAATGGTACTCTTCACAACCCAGAGCTTCAGAATTGGAACCTCACCACTAGATGCAGATAAGCGTCATGCCTTGTAATATGTGTCTATTAGACTAGACTATTTCATCAGGATGTGACAAAAGTTCATTTTTAGCGGAATTTAACCAGTTTGGATTTAGTCTTTTCCTTCTTCTAAACTAGTTGCTGTATCGAAGTTAAAAATACCCATAGCTGGAGGAAGGATAGTTCGATACATTAATTTTTCAGTGGCATTAGCGTCATAGGAAATGCAAGCAGCTTCGTCCAGTATTTAGATACGGATAGCCGTGTCCATTTCCTACAACGATGACCATTACACTACGAACGCCATCATTAAACTAAGTGTATATTCTTGTTTTTATAAGATAAACCAGACTTTGCATTAAATAACCCAAATAGGTTGATATGTCATTAAATACCAACCAACCAACCAACATATGTTACTGTATAGAGAGTTGGGATATACACTTAGAGTCCTGTTCTTCTGACTAAATTATTATACTCACGAGGGTAAACAAGCTACTCTGATAACATGGAACTACTTGAGGCCTAACATGTACCTTCAAATAACTTATATCGTCTTAGGACATGGAATCGGTGAACAGAGTTCCAGTTCTGGATGAGACTAATTGCATTTTACTTGGCTCTAATGCCCATTCTTCCTCGACACACTAGTATGGCTCTATTATACTAGATCATTACATCAGGGAGTGACACACAATTATTTGTTAAATTTAGTGAAAAACTTGCTCCGTTCCATGAGGATTGAATTTAATCAACAAGAGACGAGATCGTCAAGATTAGTTGACAAACCATGGCACTTTATGAAGAACTCTTTTAAAATCTGTTTTCAAATTAGCTTACGTAAGCTTCGTTCAGATTTGTATTTTAGTTTTAGATTACATAATCCCAAAGGCCTGACAAACTCTCGGAGATTTGATTTTGGTAGAGAATTAAAATTATAATCAGGAATTTGTTATGAAATCGCCTCTGATCTTTTATTTAATTTCAAATAAACGAAATCAATTATTCCCAAGTTAGAATGGTTATATGTTATCTCACAAAAATCGCATGTAGTTTTTTTATGGGAAATAAAGTTATATGGATCAATAGATATCCATACTATGTCGCTACATTGGAGTTTACAAGTATATGAATGTATAATCTACTAGTGGTTAAATATATAGTGTTGGGTCAAAGTTATTATTACAGAAGGAATGCTTCAGTTTGGGCCTTCATATCAAACTCGGCGAAAATCTCTCAAATCTGTAGACGTATCAGTGATACTGTATGGCTGCACTACTGAGACTATTTGGGAAAAAGCAAGACGGGAACTACAAAAAGATGGTACGTGCAGTCTCAAACAAATCCTGAGAGCAGTACCCCACAAAAAGCAGCTGTACGGCCACTTATCTCTCATAATACAAACAATCCAAGTAAGATGAACAAGACAAGATGAACACTGCTGAAGATGCAAGAAAGAAATCATAAGTGATGTTCTCCTATAGAAACACCTGTGTAGCCCGACCAGAAAAAAATAACCTACATAAATCAGCTCTGCGCTGATAATGGTTACCTTGCGAAATACCTCCAAGAAACGATGACCTATAGCAACGGGGGATGAGAGAGGGAAAGAGAGAAAAAGAGACAGAGAGAGAGAGAATCTGTATTATCAGCACGACATGATGAGGATACATATTTAATCGGGCAAGTGTTCCCTTTTTGTATTATAGTAATGGTTCGACTGTTCTACTCTTCGTCCTTCTTGTTAAGCCTGATACAGTTGATACTCTACAGGAAGATTGGAACTGATAACTTTATTCAACCCATCGTATAGATTGTTTTCATTCCATTCTCTATACTGAGAGAATATCTTGTATCAGTTAATTCTTTTTACTTGATTCCTTCTTGAGTTGTTGTTCCCATCCCCCCCCCTCTCTCTCTCTCTCTCTCTCTCTCTCTCTCTCTCTCTCTCTCTCTCTCTCTCTCTCTCGCTGAAGCAAAGTAAATGACATTCTGAACAATTCCAGGGAAAACCTTAATGAAATCATGGACGACACAAGAACAATCCCATGTAATTGAATAAAGGTTCGTTTCGAAACACCATGATTTCAAATTATGACATACACCTAAAGTAGGCCAAATGGTAGAGCAGCCGAAATATTGTTACTAAAATAACCAAGATGATAAAACTAGTTATAAGCTGGTTGGATGGGTGGTTGGATTTTACGGCATGTCAACACATTTTGGGTTATTTTATGCCAATGACGTTTTTGTTTTATTCATTCTTGTTGGGTATTCAATTTTTTAAACTCATTTTTAACGCATTTTCTTTAAATTCATTTTTTTAATCTATTTAGCACATACATAACCCATACCGCCGAGTCAGAGTGGGCCTTGGAGTAATGGCAATTAAGGGGTACTCCACACTACCCAGAGCTCCAGAATTGGAACCTTACCCCTAAATGCATTTAAGCGTCATACCAAGGACACTAAAACTACCAGCCACCACATTCTCGCACATATATGATAAATAGATTAGGGGGTTGCTCTAAGAGAACTTTAAGAATACGGTCGGAAAAATCATTTGGGTGTTCGGGCTTTATGGGACAGCCGATTTATCAAGAGGGGCGGTCTCTGCGACCACCTGTCTAGACCAAGTAAGGGACAAAGTGGAGTTGCATGTCATGGACTGCTCAGCCACCAGGATTCCGTCCTTAAGTGTCACGGCTCCCCACTCACGATCAACAGGTGGCCCCATTAGGATGGTGTGGGATCATGCTCCTCTGCGCAGTTGCGTTTGGCGTGATCTACCTCCCCAGCCGACCGGGCGGCGAAGACTATATTCAGGGGAATAACTGTGGTGTGCTGGCACATGATTATTCTTTCTTACTAAAATCTTCATCGCATAAAGTCTTTCTAGAGAGTAATAAAGCTGATTTATATTGTTATTTTTCAGGTTGGCAACCCTGATTGAAAACAAAAAAACTGGTATGTGTTCACCCACTTACGTCGCTCCAAGAAAGATGTTACACGAGGTAAATTTCTAAGCTGAGTAAAATAGGTTTAAAATAAGAGTTTTGCTTTTCCTAGATTGGTTGCCGAACTCAGTTTAAACAACCCAAGCTGCCCTAATATTTCCCCATTGGTAATCAATATTAATTAATCTCCAATCATTTTTATTGTTTGACGTCGTCCAATCTGATGAGTGCTCCCAATTCTGTCTCAGTTTCTCTCGGTTCGAGAAATGACTCGCACTGGCGTATTTGAAGAAAAAAAAGATTATACTTTTACCACCCAAGAATATGCTGTGCCACTTAAAAGCTTCTTTCTGAGATAGAAATTGATCGTCATATATCGGTTCTTACTTAAATACGCTAGTCACTAATCGGTTATCGTCGTGGGAAATGTATTCGGCTATCTGAATTCAAATCCTGAACGAGGCTGTTTGTATTTCCCTTTGTGTTATCACCCTTTGAAAAAGAATGAAACCAACTATTCTCAACCCTGTTATAAGTAAATATTAGGACGCACGTTCTGTATGGACTCGTCAAATCGAGTTCAAATCCTGAACGTAGCTGTTTGCATCTCACATAGAGCTAATACCCTTGGGAAATGTATGCATCCAACTATTTCCTCTGTCTATGTGTAAATAGTAGGGCAGACTGGGTTCTTTAACCTTGGCTAGGTAATCGGTCCATGAGAAGAGAAACTCTGAATTCAGACCTGTTAAACTCCGCTTAAGAAATTGACCTTGTGTCACATCCTACTCGTGCGGAGGTGTTGGTTAATATATAAAAGTGAATATTAAGTATGACTAAACTATTTAATCTTGATATGGCAACTAGGCTGAGAGAGGAGAAACTCTAAAGACAAACCTGATAAATTCCGCTTAAAATTATCTTATCTCACATCCTGTAAGGATCTAGTCAAATAGACATATAATTTTTTCCTGGATATGAAGCTAAACTGCATGTAGGGATGAGCTTCCAGTTTTCTTGGGTGTGTGGAGTACCCCTTCATTAACATTACTCCCAGGTCCACTCTGAACCAAAGTGGTTGTATCATTTAGGGTTCCGTCTATGGGTCAAAGATATCTTTTTGCAAGTTAATGTAATACACATTGACTTTATGAAAATTATTTCTAATAGTTTGGTTTTAACATTAGTATAACAACTGGTCAGGCAGAAGGAAAACTCTGAATTCAATTCAGTTCTACACCACTGACCTTATGTTACCTCTTGCTCGTTCCGGATAGGTTGGGTAACTACATATACAGAATATTTCTGGAGGTACGTGGTGTAATGGATAGAGTCATAGGAAATAGACTCGTCGACCAGAGATCAATACCCTTTGGAAAGGTATGAATCTAGCTACTCTCCTTCCAGCTATGGGAAAATAGTAGGGTAGGCTTAACCTTGGCTTGGTAACCAGTCCAGGAAAAGGAAAACTCAATTCAAATCTGTTAAACTCCGCTTAAGAAATTGACAGTGTCGTATCCTGCTCATGCGGTAATTTTATATAAAGAACATTTCTGTCATATTACCCTGAAGTTTTATACAAAATTTGATGTAAGATTTTCTCTTTTTTTTCTTTTTTTTTCTCTTTTTTTTTTCTCTTTTTTTCTCTTTTTTTTTTCTCTTTTTTTTCTTATGTTTTTTTGTATCACATTTACTGAACGTGGTTTCTAAGAGGCAAAATAAAATGAATGTTTTCTTATGTGTATAATATCAAATTCAATTCAACTTGTTTTCAATCACTGTTGCCAACCTGAAAAATAAAAGAATAAAAGTCATTTTGATTGCTTTCCCAAGCAACTTGGGATATATCAGTTGTCTTCTCAACTTGATTTATAATTGCTTGTTTTTTAAATGCTTCTTCCTATTTTCAGTTACTGAATTTGACATCTATCAAAACATGTGACATATTTCATGCATTCAGTTGGCTTCACTTCATATTAATCTATTCCAAC
>CM042140.1:132125134-132132634 GCA_023376005.1 Doryteuthis pealeii | reverse complement strand
CGGTAAAGTGCGGAGCTAATGGTTGGTGTGGCACTCCACTTCAGACGCAAAACCAATCTCCCTGGTCTAGTGCAAGTAAATAGGGGATAGACTCCCTCACTGTCTGGCTAATACCGACAATAGGCCACTCCGTCGACTTCACATATATATATATATATATATATATAATATATATATAATTGTAACTTCACCGTTTAGCATTAGCCGTGACCCGTCTGTTTACATATTAGAGTTCTCTGGTGATTGTGGAAACATACCGCCGTAAAGTATGTATCAATTAATTGTTCGCCCTAGACAAACGGCCCACTGATAGCCGCAGGGGTAAGGAACTTGATAGACGAAAATTCTGTCGGGTTTTGATCCCGGCTAGAGGTAGCTGTTAAAATGTTGAGACGCACTGATGAGAAGTAAACTTTGAAATACGTATCTGTGGATGACTGATATATATATATATATATATATATTATATATATATATATATATATATAAACAGTTGATTAACCACTTTACTCTCGTTTCCCTCTGATAATTCTGCATACCACATGAAATGTCAAGTAACGGATTTCTAGTGTTCATAATTATGATAATTTTTGGTTTTTATACCACCTCTATAATAATAGCATCGATCAGTTTTCATGCAAAAGATTGCTTCATTCACTATAAGAAGTAATTTTCCCCATGCCAATTAAGACGCCCCAAAAAAAGAATGATGGATGTATAAAAAAAATCATGCTCTATAATTTAGTTTGTTATTCGAACACTTTCGACTATCTTTGGTTATTAGCCTCGACATCGATAAAAGTGCAGGTTTATTACCAAATGTCTTGAACTTAAAATCATTTTTCATCACATGTTTTCGACGGTATCTCTAGACAGTTGAAAACTATAGTGATAAGTTTATTGCTTGTAAAAAGAAACAAAAAACGTTAGGTTCAAGTAATTGCAACTTTGTCTATGCTGTAAGTGACAGCACCTTTTAAAAACACTCCTAAGACGTAAGATGTTTATGGTTGTGGGTTATTCAGTATGTATAAGTGTTTACTGTTTCTAACCTTGTACGAAAAAGATCCGCTAAACTAAAAGAAAAAATTGAAAGAGAATTTTATACATAATAGCAAATGTGATGGAACACACACACACACACACACACACACACACAACATATATATATATTATATAATATATATATATATAATATATATATGAAGTAGTCAAACAATGTGTTTGAAATGGCAAAGGCAGACAATTTGTGGGAGATTATGTGCTTAATTAAAGTCATACTTAATTTTGTTAATTAATTAATTATAACTAAATGAATTAGGCGCGCATATCGGTTTAAATGCAAAGCGTAAACAAATCGAGAAAAATTCATCTCTGTATGTACATTTCAGCCCATTAGGCCTCATCAGCAGAGCTATAGACAGGCACAAAGCACTACCCTGTCTATAGCTCTGCTGATGAGGCCTAATGGGCTGAAATGTTTTATAGAAAGAGGAAGTAGGTAGGTGGGTAAGTTTTGTGGTGTTTCTTTAATTCCTTATATTTTATCTCATTCTCTCGGATTCATTCCAACCCTTTTTCCACACACACACACATACACACAACACACACACACACACACATATATATATATATATATATATATTATATATATATATATATATTCATGGCCCCAACAACTATTTACCGAATAAATTTAACTAAACTACACTTATACTGCACAAAGAAAACAATAAACAAAAACTTCAAATACTCGAAGCAAAAAAAAAACATCTTAAACAAGATAAACTTTGAAACCAGTCAACATGTTTTCAAATGCCTATAATTTCCCGCCAATTCTCCTCCCACCATTCCCCATAACATTCTTATAAACTTGTGAGCCCCATTTTCTACTAATTCTACTATTGTTTGTGTAAAAGTGAGCCTCTGCTAGTACTAATTCCTACTAATACTGTTTGTTTAAAAAAGAAACAATGGAAACATCTCACCAGTTCCACACCTGATGATAGCACTAAGTAGTGCAGAAAGCGCTCGTGGTAAAACCTTTGGTGGATTTATACACCTGTTCTACCTGGATATTAAAAAGATGGCCAGACAGTTAGAGAGGATTGAACAAAAACTTGTCAGACAAGAATTGTCCGTTAAGTTTAACAAAACATGTTTAAAAGAAAAAATGCTGCCAAAAACATACTTTAATATATATATATATATATATATAAATATATATATATATATATATATAGATACGGTTTTTAGAGAACTTGTGATCTCTGTGTCTGTCGAGTTGGCGCTTAACTTGATTAAATATCTGGTCACTCCCATGACAGTTTCGTGGTTATTATCTCATTAAACTATTACTAATATGCCAAATTTGGAAATTTATATACAAACTCGAACAAAGCATTCAGAGTATTGCACAAAGATAGGAAGCATTATATTCCAAAATATAAAATAAAGTTTGTCTACAGTCTTAAATAAAACTTAGTTAAATGTGATATTGCTAGCAAATAATTTATATGCGTGTATATCATCTGTGTATGGATATGTGTACATATGTATCTTATATAAATAAATATAAATGTATATATATATAGATATGTGTGTGTGTGTGTGTGTGTGTGTGTGTGTGCATATGCGCGTGTGTATGATAATTGCCTATAGTTGGGAGGATTTGTGTAGAAGTAGCAAATTAATGAACCACAGTTCTCTGAATACAATTTTTTTGTTTGTTTTTGTTTATGTCTTTTGTTCTTTTTTTTATTTTTTTATTGTTTTTATTTTTTTCTTTCGGTGTAAGTCGTCTGGAGGTTTACATAATTAGCTCAATTGTTGGGTACTCGAAAATCGTGCTCGACGGGAGAGCTGAAAATTATATATATATAATATATATATATATATATATAATTATATATATATAATAAATGATTATTCAAACCAAGACTTAGTTTGAATAATCACATAGGCGAGAAAACTCAGTAAAAAAGTGCCGTTGTCAACGCTAACCTAACTTAGATGTAAATGATCTGTCCAAGATATTAAGCACTTTACTTATAAATATAGTAAATATAAATATATATATATATATATATATATATATATATATATATATGAGGAAAATGGGATTGGAATGAATCCGACAGAATGGGGTAAAATAAGGAATGAAACAACAAAACTCAGACAAAAATGTGTAGTATAATTCGCTGGAACGTTAACCAAATAAAGGCTTGAGGAAGCGGAACTTAACGTTCCAGGGAAACATACTACACATTTTTGTCTGAGTTTTGTTCTTTCATTCCTTATTTTACCCCATATATATATATATATATATATATATATATATATATATATATATATATATATATAAAGGATTTTTAAAAGAAAAAGGAAAATAAATTTGTTTCTCAAAATTTTTACCTCATAAATGTAAAGATTGTCTTGTTTGAAATTGGCTGATAGCAAAAATTATTTTAATCATTCACAAATATGTTTTGAGGGTATTCAAAATGCCTGCAAATCAAACAAAACGTTTAGTGGTCTGTCATCACATTTTTGGTGATTGTAAAGTGTAATTCCTGAGGGTATTGTGACGTAAGCATTGACGTAGGTCCAGTTATTGACATACGCCGAATCTACTTTAGTAGGTATATATAGATATATAACCGAGTTCTGAGAGAAAGAGAAGTAGTAAGAGAGAACGTCTGGATATCAACAAGCTGTTTAACAAATTCTTTGGTTTTCTTTCTTACTGTGTTTCTACTTATTTTTTCTCTTTTGGCGAAAATAGTATCTCTATCAGAAACGGTGAAAATAAAATTCCATACTGATAAACGTAAGACTTTTTTTTTTTTACCACGGACAACGAAAAAGAGCAGAAGAGCCAAAAAGAGCTTATTATGGGGCAACGCTACAGTACACTAATTCAACCTTTTTCTAACGTACAGGTCTTTACTAGAAACCAACACCAATTAATTATAAACGTTACAAACTTTTAATCCCGTTACTTCCATTTATATTAACAAACACGATATATAGACTGGAATCACTACAGTAGAAATGTCCCGGCGAAACCAGGTGTTATCAACCGCTTTGTAGCGGACACTCAGACCAGGGCTGATAATTGCTCGGATACGTATTCACTAGGTTAAGCAACATCTGGTGTAAAACCATAGTAATGTTGTAACTACTGAGCATTGAACTATACAAGCAATAACCAGGTTAAAGAATCCGGCTAAGTAATGGTCTACTGCAAGTGTCCTAGCCGGAATACGTACAGGATTTTATACATTGTTAAGTTCAGATTAGTTTGGCACAGAGGCGTCCGAATGTACATCGACGTCGCCACACGAACGATATATATATATATATTCTTCCATAAATTTGGCATGAGCTCTCTAATTGGTAATTTAAATTAACTCTCACTACTAAGCATATAAGCAATGATCGTTCCCCCGGAAATTTGATCTCTCAGTGACCGTAAAATACATAAACAAACCTATGTACTTAATAGTTTAAAAACACCAGTCCCCGCTACAGCTGTCAGTGAACGAGGGAATAAGATATCGGGCTACCATACGGTCAGTTTTAGTTCGACCCTAGCCAAAGATAGTTGTGTGTAGCCACACTGAAGAGGCGTGAAATGCCGAAACACGTGTCTGTGGATATATATATATATATATATATATATATATATATATATATATACCGCGTTCCAGTTATAATCATCATGTCGGCTGGGACAGAAGAATCAACCCACTGCACTTCCGCAAAGGAGACAAATACACCCAATTGGGCTACCTGTTGGCCGTGGGTGGTGACCCGTGATGCTTTAGGAAGGAATCCTGGTGGATGTGCATTCCAAAAACATGCAACATTCTACTTTGAAACTTACTTAGGTGAGATGGATGGTCAGAGAGCCAGTTATCAGATATGTGCTAGAATGCGGTGGCTGAGGTGCTTAGCGTCTTGAATATGACGGTAAACTACATCTACTGGTGAAATACCAATTCTGAAGATATGGGGAGTGTGGTGTACTCTTTTATCTCCATTACTTCCAGGCCCACTCTAAACGGAGGGGTAGTACCTACTCGGGTCACATCTATGAATTAGATATAGAAAAAAAGAGTTACAATTTATGTTTAAAATAAAAATTGATTTAAAAAAATAATACACATCAGCGGAAAAGTTGGCTGAAAACATGCACAAGTCAGGAAGAAAAGAAACAAATTTCCTACGATTTCAGAATAATAATTACACACACAAACAAAAATCTCAACCTTATATATATATATAATATTATTATCATGAAGATTGTGTTTTTCTGTCTGTAACCAAAACTATATCACTACTCAAGTCATAAATCCCTTTGTTATTTACGTCACATTCTCCATGATTTTATTTTTATTTAAACCTCAATTATTAATAAAATTGTTTAACATTGTTAATACTGTTGGCCATATCAACAGGTATTTGCCTCATACCCCACTTGTATGGGCTGGGCACAAGGCCTCGTTTTAACAAGCCGAAGCTCATAGGTGGGAATGAACAAAAATTGCGTCGATCCCTTCCCTCAGGCGCTGGGCAATAAACCCAGCGTTGCCCCTTTAAGTCAAGGGGGCAGGTATTACCTGGGGGGATAGACCCCTGGGATCGACGCTATTAACTTGTAAAGATCCAGGGCCGAAGCCACTGAACCCCCGGCGTTGGCCAGATCTACATGATATTTTCCACGTACCCTACTTGTACGGGTCAGGCACAAGGCCCTATTAACGTGGGACCACCCACAAACCGAAGCACATGGAGTGGAGGGTGAAAAATTACGTCGATCCCGTCGGCATTCCCCCTCAAGGGGGCGCCTCAGGCGCTGGGCAATAAACCCAGCCCTGCCCCTTTAAACCAAGGGGGCAGGTATTGCCTGGGGGGATAGCCCCCTGGGATCGAAGCCACTAGACCCCCGGCGTTGGCCAGATCTACATAGTAATAACATGCAATTGTATTTATATATACAAAAAATAGCGGTTTACAGTGTGAAAGGGAAGGCTAATTTGCATATTGATATTAAAAATTTGATTTTAATAAATATGTGCTTAGTATTATTAATTTCTAATTGTTTGGTTTTATCTTAATGAATATGAGCAAAAATTTCGAGAATAAATCATTTGAAAAATCCATTAACAGGAAGAAATAACTGTAATTGTACTCTTTACTTACTATTTTAACTAAATAGTTAAATTACGGAAATCTAACAAAGGAGTGATGAGTTAGTTTCACATGTTCTATTTTTCGATTAATAGCCCCCACGGTTTCAAATATTTTCATCTGTATTCTTATTTACTTTCATTAGCCTTTCTAACTTAATGTAATATTTTATTACATTAAAATTTAAATACTTGCACGCGAAGGGTAAACACACACAAACACACACACACACCACACACACACACACACACACACACATATATATATATATAGATAGATAGATAGATAGAGATAGATAAAAAAGGATACGAAAACACGCAATACTGTTAATATGAAAATTTTTTATATCATATTCATAGCTAATATTGAACAATATTTCGATTTATAAAAATCATCTTCAATATTAGTTATAAATTTTCAATATTAGTTATAAATCGAAATATTGTTCAATATTAGCTATGAATATGATATGAAATATTTTCATTTTAACAACATTGTGTGTTTTCATATCTTTTTATATATACTTATAACGTCGGATTCATTTCCTTTCTCTTATCTTTAATATATATATATATATATATATATATATATATATATATATATAATAAATTGGTCAATGTAGGTCTTTGCTGGGGCGCCCACACCTGCATTTCCATGTTGGCTACCACAGGAGAACGTCGCTTATGAGCTCATCCTTGCTTCTCCAGCAGTGTCCTGCATGCCTTGTCCGTCTCACTCGGATAGTTTGTGAGATGGGGGGGTGGGCAAGTGAACGTACAGCTGTCTTCTCGTGGGGTGCTGCTTCCACGACTTGTTCAAGACTGCACGCAGCATTCTTGTGCAGCTCCCATCTAGCTTGTTCTCAACACGCTTCGTTAGGGTCCAAGTGGTGCAACCATATAGCAGCACTGATACAACCACAGCCTGGAAGGACTGTCGCTTCAACTTGTCAGGGAGATTGGACCTCCAAATGACTGATAATTTGTTTGTGGCCGACTATGCCTTTGCTTCTAGCAGAATTGCCCGATCCATGACCGGAAAATGGTTTTAAGAACACTGGGAAGTTAGAAAACATGTTTTAAGAGATGAGTAAAATATGAGGGGGTAAGGTAAGGAGGGGGTAAGGGGAAAGGGGGTAAGGGGAAATAATCTAGCAAATTCCTTATATGATTATAAGAAAAGGCGTTAAGAATTGTGGTATCATAATGTTCGTTTATTTTAGGATTAATTTTTGTTCATATTTTAAATATTTTTTAAAATCTAACCCAAAACACACGAGTCTTTTAAAACATAATTTCATTTTTC
>CM042140.1:132082634-132122634 GCA_023376005.1 Doryteuthis pealeii | reverse complement strand
AGGTCGGTCGTTGATTGGGTTTGTGGCAACCCTTGATGCACCAATTCTTTCCTATCGACTGTGCCAAAAAGTGTGGATGGTCCAACACAAGCCTTCACCACTATAAACAAATCACTGTGTGGTTGTTCATTGTGTGTGTGAACCCACATGCGTCGAAAATCGACGAGAGAGTCCATAATATATATATGTGCGTATATATGTGAGCATACGTGTGAGCATATAATATATATTATATATATATATATATATTATATATATATAGACATGTATACACACATGTGTATATATATGTATTATATGTGTTTATATATATATATATATATATATATATATATATATATATATATATATATATATATATATATATATAGATATATATATCTTTACAAAAATATCAAATATTTTGGTGACAGCAAAATCCATATTAAGTAATATCATAATCATCAACAACATCATTATCAAGATCGAGTCGTAACGAAAACTACAATCCCCCCTCTTTCTCTCTCTCTCTCTCTCTCTCTCTCTCTCTCCTCTCTCTCTCTCTCTCTCTCTCTCTCCCATCCGTTCATATCGGCCATCGCATCTGGTAACTTCTCTAGAAAACGTTAGATTTCTGTAGAAAAGGCTAAATGAGAACGGCACAAGAATGATACGCTCATTTTGAAAAAATATTGGAAGCAGCAGCCTCCAAACAGCAGTTCTATGGTTATTATCTGACAGGACGTTTCCCCCCCCTCTCTCTCTCTCTCTCTCTCTCTCTCTCTCACACACACACACAACACCCACCCTCTCGCTCACACCCACACCCACTCTCTCTCACTCACACACACTCACTCTCTCTATCTCTCTATCTCTTTTCTCTCTCTCTCTCTCTCTCTCTCTTTTACACACACACACACACACACCATCCGTCCCTATCAAGATGACACCAATTGCCCGCATATAACTGCTGAATATTAATTTTTGCTGATTGTTCAACAGTCTTCATGTGTCCAGTAATGCCCAACAGTGATTTGCATGTCTTTCTGGCTATTCTTTGATGATTTTTCAAGATGGCGGTACAACTTCTATCGCCGTGTCATTTCAAGTGTATGGGCGGACTCTAGCAAAATGATTAAAGAAAGAAGCTATATGGAAACTATAAAAGGAAGTTGCATGCTGCTCTAAATAAATCCAGGAAACAGTACCCTACAAAACAGCAATTGTACAGTCATCATCTTATATATATATATATATATATATATATATATATATATATATATATATATATAATGAATAGAGAATAAATGAGAAAAGTTTAGCATAAAAAGGTGCTCAATGCTAATAAAGCAGAACAGATTTAAAATCAATAATAATGATATTATGGATATTATAAACTCATAACTATAAATTTCATGCTTACGCAATCTTCAGATGAGTCAAATGGTTGAGATTTTAAAAACTAGTAGTTTTATATATATATATATATATATATATATATATATATATATATATATATATATTTTCCTGGTTAGATACCGCTCTTCAAAACAACAGCGCATGAATAGCACACGTTGAGTATCCAGATCTGCGTCTGTAAAGTGTCGAGCTAATGATAAGTGTGGGACTGCACTTCAACTAAAAAAAACTCCCTGGTCTATCCCTACCGAACAGTGAATTGATTCCATCGCTGAACGGCTGATAACGACATTAGGCCACTTCGCCGATTTTATATGTATGAGATATGTGTGTGTGTGTGTGTGCGTGCATGTGTGTGGTGTGTGTGTGTGTGTGTGTGTGCGTGTGTGTGTGTGTTTAAGTATATGATAGCTTTCTGCTCTCTAGGGTTGGATATGTCAATCATAGGAAATCTCCTCAGGGACAATTCATGCACACTCCAGGAACAAACAATGTGTCTTGTGCAATCTGTAGCAAAGTCTGTAAGTTAGCTTCTGGTTTTAATAGACATATGGTCGTGCATAAGCATCAGGTTTTATCATCTGATCCATCTGATACAATGGGAAGGACGTCCTTCTTATGTCATATTGGCATCAAACTTTGTGGATCTCATGAGAAGAAAGGTTTTGGTGGGGTTATATGATTGTGATGAACGGCAGTGATCTGTAAAGATTATGCTATTGCTATGCTATACGATAGTAAGAGAACCCGCCATAGCCCGGGATAGAACAAAATATCCTAAATCACATTTTGTTAAACAATATTCAATTCACAAAGGCTTTGCAATATTTTCTTCCTGGCCAGACATGTATTTAGGAGGTCTATTTATATAAAACTTTGAAATTGCATTTCTAATAGAAATTTACTTGGAATACTAGAAGTGTATTCTAATACATGAAAGGAAAATGTCCAACACATCAGGTTATATGCATTTTAGTAATTTTCTTTCTTTTAGAGAAGTTTGAGTAAAGATGAAAGACATAAAAAAATATTGTCTTTCATCTTCTAAATTATGATGTCTATGTTCTCTAATGTAATAATATACAATATTCATCTCCATACCCCTCTCTCTCTCTCTCTCTCTCTCTCTCTCTCTCTCTCTCTCTCTCTCTCTCTCTCTCTCTCTCTCTTCTCTATCTATCTATCTATTATATATATATATATATATATCAGGGTGTGTCAAAAACGTATCGAGATTTTTGTACTTTTTGACACACCTTGTATTCTGAAAAAAAAATAACGTTCCATTTATTAATTTTTTCAGAATGCAAGGTGTGCCAAAAAAGTACCAAGTTTAAAGCTGTATTTACCAAGATATAAATAAACAATTAATAGAACGTTATTTTTTTTTCAGCATACAACGTGTGTCAAAAAGTACAAAAAATCGCGGTACTTTTTTGACACACTTTATATATATATATGTATATAACGTGTGTAAAAAAAGTACGTTACAGAAATCTGTGTTTGGTCCAACACATTGTTATTTGTATCAAACGTAAACGAAAGCATTAAAAAGATAATTCTCCATTTTTTTTATTAAAGTTTGAAAATTATTTTTTTTAAGTTGCGCATTTATTCTGGCCGCATTTTAAATTAAACAACAAAGAAATGGAATTTAAAATGAAGGATTGAGATGACAAGTTGGCGTGGATATGATACATTAAATGCTGCAAATATATTTTGTCTATTGTCGAGAGCTGATAGAATGATTCACTGTATGGTTAGAAATATTATTTCAAGGGAGGTAAATGGTGTTTTAAGAATATGTAACACCTTAATAAGGCTTCATATAGAATATTGTACTCAGACATGGACTCTTTTGTCTAGACTTGGAGATTGTAGAGTAATATTGAGAAGAACTTGCAAGGAGTGAAAACTAATGGGGACGAGTAGCGAGAGAGACAGAGAGAGAGAGAGACAGACAGACAGACAGAGACAGAGAGACAGAGAGGGAGAGATGGAGAGAGAGGGGGAGAGGGATCCGTGCTGTCAGTGCCCTTTTGGATTAACTACTTATGCTACTAGAATGAAAACATGGTAGTATCTTTGTGATGAATATATATATATATATATATATATATATATATATATATATATATATATAAGTCATCTGGCCAGCCTAAAGTAGGTATCAGACAGACAGCAAGGGAGTCTATTGTGCTAGACCAATTAGATTGTTTTGGCATCTGAGGCAAATCGCTTCACCTACCTTCATCTCCTCACTTTACCGCAAAGATCCCTGTGCTAATCATAAGCTGAGAAGGTCAGTATCGAACCCGGAACCTTGTGTTTCGTAGTCGGACTCTCTACCCACTGAGCTAGACCGGAGAGGAAAATAAAGTATTCGATTATAGGTGAAAGAGTTATATATATATATTTGTTATAAGATACTATACAATTAAAGGGCGTGTGTTACCATTTATTTCAAGGCAGCATGTTAACCACTTATCACCAGGAAAAAGCGCATTGTATCCAAGGCGTTGTGTGCTAGTATTGGTATGATGGAATTTTAAAGTACACGGAAAATATTGGTAGTACCTAAAAAATAATGGATTTTTTTTTTATTTTAAATGTAAAATAATCTCTTTACTTGGGTTACAAAGTCTACTAAACTTTAAATTAAAAAAATAATTCACACGATTTTTTCAGGTTTGTTGTTAATACGAAAAAAGAAAATTTCTCACCAACACACGCTGATGTTTGAACCAATTAGGAAGTTCAACAGGGCACTGACTTCAGTTTTCTTTTATTTGAGAATTTTAAATCGTAAATTCTTTTCTACGCCCCGTTGCTTTGTTTTTTACCAAATGCACTATTGTAAAATTTATATTCCCAGGCGGAATGTCATGTTGATTGGTTGCAGGCAAAATAAGGAAATTCAAAAAAAAGCAAAGTAACAGCGATAGGTAACAGTGTGAGGAATTCAGACAAGGAAATTAAGCGATGGAATTACCAGATTAACCCTTTTCTATGGGATCTTTTGAAATGGAATGGAATGGTTTTGCTGAAGTTTCCACTTGGTCGTGGCAAATGCAGTTTTTGTGAAGACGTTATAGCAATGGAGTAGAGTTTAAAAACTGTTCCTTTCAAACATTCGTCCCTTACTAATTCTGAAGGAACCTGTTACGATTTTTGTGGCCATCCTTAGACTTCAGGCAAGAGCACTGTCCAGCGGAGATCCCTTGTGTTACGCAAAGCGAGATACTTAGTGAAAAACCTTTGATTGCTCCTCGGTATCTCTCAGTGTTGGGTATGATCTTTTGGTTGTTCTTTGTTGTCCCCTAGTGTTGTAGGTCCGTTCGTCAATGTCGAATAAAGTGCAAATGAACGGCTGTCAATATCAGTGATTAAATAGTTAACTAACCACGTATTCGGGCGGTTGATTGGCTGGGTTTTAAAACCACGTGGCCACACTTATAAATTTAAGTGGTGGATTACAGCACGTCTTCTATACAGAAAATATTTCAACAAAACCAACCAGAAAATTGCAGAATCCTGAAGAATTATACACGTAATCGTTTTGTTAAATAGGGCATGCCAGGTTAGCACCGAGAAAGAGAGGGACTGTGTCAGAATTAGATAGACCGGGAACATGAGTGAAGCATAACGCGCGCGGTTACAGAAATAAACGGATGACCTTTGCGGCAGGTGTGAGGGGTTGAGCGCGCGAGGATCAGTCGGCTAGTGCTGCACTGAGATACCCGACACATCACACTAGGGTCGGTCAATTAGTACTGTAGCAAAGGAACTGGGATGTTACAGGACAAGAAGAAAAAAAAGGAAAGGTTTTCGATCTTTTTTCTCTTCCTCGTCTAGAAAACAGACCTATGCGACTTTGATCTGTTCATTCCGATTTGGAGCTCAACACCACCCCCCATATCTAAGATTTGTAATATTAAACCACTTGTTCTAAATCTGATATTTGTGTAGCGTTATTTTTCATAGCTACAAAACGCGACTCTATAACAGTTTTTCTCCTAGCAGAATAAGAACTATCTATGAAATCATTCCCCACCCCTGAATAAACTCTGTGTTTGCTATAATGCAAACCCTTTTACACGGGTAGAATATGATACAAGGTACTACCACTCCGGTTCAGAGTGGACCAGGGAGCAATGGTACTGAATGACTGCTCCACATTCCCCAAACCTCCAGAACTGTAACTTCACCATTCGATAGAGTTTAACATCATTCCCAGGACATGAAGACCCTCAGCCACCGCCTCCAAACACCCATATGATAAAAAGGGTTAGAGCAATCATATAGGGGCTAGGGCTTGACATGACCATGCGAATGGTCGGAAGGGGCCTCTCCGACCCTCGTCTATCCTTAGTAAGGGTCTAAGTGGAGCGTTGCATGTCATAATATTTTAGGAACGGCATCAATGAAAATCAGCCGTGCATTTCAAAGAATGACTCAATAATTCAAATGACACCTTCTTATTTGAGTGACGGATTGTGCCTTTTTTTTTCAATTACCCTTGGATGAATATGTGAAAATGGAAATTATTTTGCTCCTGTTTTTAACGAACAACAAAGAGATAATATACTACAACCTGCTGAAAAGAATCAATCATTTAATTACACATTTAAGTGATAATGTTAGAATGTTCATTCTGTTGGATTATTTTTTAGATATAAGTCGTGCGACAATACACCACTTAAATTTATAGACTAAGCGAGGTCCTGTGGTTTCAATCTCAGCCAATCAAACGCCCGAATGCCTGTCTGGTTGACTACTTAATCACTGATACTGATAGACGTCCATTTGCAATCATTGACGAAGGACTTGCAATGCTGAGGAGCACCAAGGAACAACCAAATGATTCTTTACCAATTATCGTACTCTGTTTAATTCAAAGAATCTCCGCTGGACAAGCGCTCTTGCTTGAAGCCTAAAGGATGGCTACTAAAATTGCAACACATTTTCATTAATCTCTGACAGACTCTTGATCTCTGCCACCAAAATTAACACTAAAAATAAATGGACTAGTCCAAACTATTTACTTATGCGACGGTCAACATGTAAAATTAAAACTGTCTCACCACATGTCTAAAATTGATTTTTATATATTTTTTTTATAATTGGTTATGTATTACATTATTGACTTTTAAAACTATACACTATATCGGACTTATTTTGGAAATTTTAATATCTCTTTACGTCTTATTAGTATTTACTATGTTATTCAATATATACCGTATATAATCGTCTAATGAAATACTTTTTACCTAAAAAAAACAATGGATCTTTCATTACACGCGATATGTTTTTGAAATGTGAAAAATTACTCTTTCTTCAGGCTTAATCAAGTCATAACTTCAATCAAGTCTATATGATTAGTTAAAACAATGATGATTTTACTTAACATTGCTTACTATTTATAATACCTGTGTATATATGTAAAAATATGGACCGTCGTGGTATTAAGATTAGAGTCGTGAGAAATGGATTCCTCCGCTGAGTTCAAATGCCATAGCGTTAATACTCTTGAGAAAGGTATGAATTCAACTACTCTCCCTCTAATTATGGGTAAATAATAGGGTGGACTGGGGTCTTTAACCTTGAGTAAGTAACCGGTCTATGAGATGGAAAACTCTGAATTCAAACCTGGTAAACTCTGCTGAAGAAATTGACCTTGTGTTACATCCTGCTCGTGTGGAGGGGTTGGTAATATATTATATATATATATATATATATATATATATATATATATATATAATATATAATATATATATAAATAGTAAATATGGTTGCGTAGGAACTTCATTATCTGATCTAAATTCCTTTGTTGGCTATTTTGATTGATTTTGAATGATTACAATAGAAAAAGTAGGAAATAAGTATTTTGGGGAGCGAGAAAACTTCTCGAAACATTGCTGCGCAGGATAAATCTCATCAAAGGAATAAACACCTCGACTGTGCATCTTGTAAGATTCCTGGGCCATTCATAGATTAGACAAAGAGGAACCGCAATAGATAGACCAAAGAACTAGGGAATTGATGACATTACAGACGATATGTACCAAGAAAAGAAGGATGAACAGAACTCGCCAATATTGAAGGTTCCGTGCATGTGATAATTCAAAGACTCAAAGAATACTCTAAAATGAGAAAAACACGTTACAGTGGCGAGT
This sequence comes from Doryteuthis pealeii, assembly GCA_023376005.1. NCBI lineage: Eukaryota > Metazoa > Mollusca > Cephalopoda > Myopsida > Loliginidae > Doryteuthis > Doryteuthis pealeii. Next base: position 132,115,060 of record CM042140.1, on the reverse strand, counting down.
AACATAAACTGCAACATTAGTACGAAAGGACAAACAACAAAAAACAGGAAAGAAAACAACTATATGGATGATTCAAGCGACAAACTGAAGAGATTGCACTCGAAAATACCTAAAAAGACAAAGAAAGGGAAACCTAAAAAGAGAAACTGAATCTCAAATAATTGCCATAAGAACAAACTTATATCAAAGTGAAAATAGATAACACGCAACAGAATAGTAAGTGTAGGATATGTGGAGATAGCAGTGAAACGTTATATATATATATATATATATATATATATATATATATATATATATATATATATATATATATATAAGGTGATCATAAAAGTGTCGAGTTTGAAGCTGTATTTAGCAAGATAGAAATGAACAATGAATGGAATGCTGATTCTTTCAGAATACAAGGTGTATCAAAAAGTACAAAAAATCTCAATACTTTTTGGACACACCTTTGACGACTGTTCAATTGATACCAAATTTTCTTTGGATCACATATATAATCACAGATTTAATGAAAATATTTATAAACTTATTTACTCATAAGTAAACACCCAACCAATCGCTTGTTAGAGCATATTATATTGGACAGATCTACAGTAAATACATAAATGAAATGATTCAAAATGCAATGATTATGTACACAACATGAATATGTTGGAAGTAAAAAAAAAACTGATATGAGAGAATCTAAACTTTGAATTTTACACAAGATGCTAGACGCTAGATTCGAAACACAGTAGTCACATAATTTCTTTTTTTTTGACAGTCACATAATTTTCTTTTTTTTTATGACAGTCACATATTTCTTTTTTTTATTCACATAATTTCTTTTTTTTATGACAGTCACATAATTTCTTTTTTTATGACAGTCACATAATTTCTTTTTTTATGACAGTCACATAATTTCTTTTTTTATGACAGTCACATATTTATTTTTTATGACAGTCACATAATTTCTTTTTTTATGACAGTCACATAATTTCTTTTTTATGACAGTCACATATTATTTTTTTTTATGACAGTCACATAATTTCTTTTTTTTATGACAGTCACATTTATTTTTTTATGACAGTTACATAATTTCTTTTTTTTTATGACAGTCACATATTTCTTTTTTTTATGACAGTCACATTATTTCTTTTTTTTTATGACAGTCACATAATCTCTTTTTTTATGACAGTCACATAATTTCTTTTTTTTTATATTAAATGTAATTATGACTTTTTCCGACAGAAATGTATCACTTAGTATGTTAGTCAATCTATAAGTGAAACTTTGTTGTTTTTCTTTTATTATTTGGGTTCTTTTAGTTTTTTTTCTTACACACACACGCATATATATGTATGTAATATTTCTTTTAGATGTTTTATTTTATTTTATATAGTAGATTATTTTTTTAATTTTGATTTATTATCCATTATTTTTGTGTTTTACATGAAGAAGAGTTCATAGCAAAATAACATTTTTCTCTACTAAGTTCATAGATATTTGGCGAAACTGGTCTCTTTTATAGATAGATCAGGTGAAATAGATTTATCATAGCTAAATGAGATTTTGTTTATTTTTTTAACTTAAATGGAAACATCCCCCATATATATATATATATATATATATATATATATATATATATATATATATATATATATATATAGAGAGAGAGAGAGAGAGAGAGAGAGAGAGATAGGGAGACAGCGAGAGAGAGATATATAGGGGGAGGGGCAGAGAGATAGACTGACAGAGACATATACATAAAAAATATGTTGAAGATAATTATTTCTACAATACGCTTCATATCCAATTTGTGAATATTATATAGTCATTCCAAATATCCAGTATTAGATTTCATTTCTAAATTAAATTACTCTTCAGGTTTTCTTTTTCACAATGCCACCCATAAATAAATATACGCCTACCATTTGTTTTTAAAATGTTGTCTTCTAAAAAAGGTCAGTATTTCATTATTTCTAATATAATCAAAACAGATATCATTGGGTTATATTGATTACAAAAAAATATGGAATTGAAACTCTATCACCAAAAATAAAATTGCATCATATATAGATAAATTATATGGCTTTTTTCTTGCTACATATTCATATATATTATTACTGAATATCAATCTTACAGAGTATGATTAAAAGTAATACCTGATACCATCTGAGTTTATGATATAGAATTGGTGAATACTGGAAAACTCGCACAAATGGCCTTGGGAAAGATATGAATCCACCTGTACTCCTTCCATCCTTGTGTAAATAGTAATGCAGACTTTATTCCATAATCTTTGTTAGGAAACACATTTATAAAAAGAAAACCTCTGATTTAAAACCAGCGGTATTCCACTTAAAAATTGAACTTGTGTAATCCTTGCTGGGACGGATGGGTTTCGTAAATCCATGAATTCTATGAATGAAAATTGTTTGTTAATATTGAAACACACTCTCCTGCATACACAGACACACAGACACAGACACAGACACACACGCACACACACTTATATATATATATATATATATATATATATATATATATATATATATATATATATATTATTCATGTTAGATGTTTCATTTCATCTTATATTATTCATTTTATTTTATATATTCGATTATTTTTTAATTTTAATTTATTATCCATTATGTTTGTGTTTTAAATGAGGAAGAGTCCTCAGAAAAGAACATTTTGTTTTTTTCTCTATCAAGTTTATAGCCATTTGGCGAAACTGGTCCCTTTTATAAATACATCAGGTGAAATAGATTTATGATAGCTAAATGATGTTTGTTGAGTTTTCTCACTTATATGGAAACACACACACACACACACACACACACACACACACATATATATATATATATATATATATATATATATATATATATATATATATAGAGAGAGAGAGAGAGAGAGAGAGATTTTAGGAGTACAAAATTATATAAATGTTATAAAAAGAACGAATATTTTGTTCATTGTCAATTAAAAGGAGATAAAAGCAAGAAAACAATAGAGGAGGGAAAAAGAGTTTATATATATATATATATATACATAACAAACATCATATGTTTTTTCAAAATGTTAAATTTCATACTGTCGGATTAATTTCCATCTATTTTTCATATATATATATATATATATATATATATATATATATATATATATATTATATATATAATATACCAAGCGTCTTGGTAGATCCTTGCGGAGAGAAAAAACCCGGCAGAGTTTGATTGTAAAAATATACTATCAAACATCAACCAGGAAGAAAAAAAATTTTGAAAAAAAGAAAAGACCAAGATATTCGTACCAACAAAAAATCTATTGGTATAGTATTTGGCCAAAAGAAAAAACAATTTATATGTATATATATGTATATAAGATATATATATATATTCATATAACCGCTAGGAGAAGCTAATTTGTAAAAGTGCTCGATACCTAAGTAGAGCCAAGTAATAAGATAATCTACTGAGTCAGACGAACCTACTATTAGTTTCGCATAAAGCTCTTCAGGGCTAAAATCTGACTCAGATTTTAGCCCTGAAGAGCTTTATGCGAAACTAATAGTAGGTTCGTCTGACTCAGTAGATTATCTTTATTATATATATATATATATATATATATATATATATATATTATATAATATATATATATATGGCTCTCTTGTACTTTTGTTCAGAGAACTGATGGACATCTAATGGACACACTTATCGAAGCTGATGTGATTTTTTCCAAATAAACGTATCTATTGTTTATAAATTTCGGAGGAATCATCAACATTCCAAATTTTATTCGTCTGACTTATTTATGGGGGCGCGTTGTGTAATGGTTACTATCGAAATAGTAAATGAACACGGCAAGACAAGTTCAAATCCTGGAAGAGGCTTTTTGCATTTGATATAGCGTTAATGCCCTTGGCAAAAGTATGAATCCCTCAAATCTGGATAATTAGTAGGCTAGACTGGGCTCATTAACCTTGGTTAGACAACCAGTGTAGGAGTAGGTGATTTTTTTAGATGAGCATTGATAATATGTATTATTTTACTTTTTGGACTGTTCTCCTCATCTTTATTAGGAAATACAATATACAACATTTCAGCCTATGTACACCCGGCCTTCCTCAGCTGTTTCTCCCAATCCATTAGGATAGATTGTTTTCATTCCATTATAAGATTTTTTAAATCCGAGTTTTGTAATTATTCAATTTGGAAAATCATTCCGGATAACAAAATCTTAACACTTGTAACGGAATGCGAACAGAAACACCTGAAGAAGGCTGGATGATACATCTGCTGAAACATTGTGGATTTCAGAATAAAGATGAGGACAGCAGTTTGAAAAATCAAAATAACAGATGTTCCAATCTTGTTATGAGAATATTCCTTAGTTGTTTATTTATTTATTTTGTTGTTTGATTGTTCGTTTTTTACAAACCCCTCCGTACGAGCAGCTTGCGACTCAAGGTCAATTCTTAAGCAGAATTTAACTGATTTGAATTCAGTGATTTCTTCTAGATCAGTTGACTAACCAAAGTTTAGGATCCTAGTCTGCTTTCCCAAACGTATAAACGTTACGATTTCTGTGGCCATCCTTAGCCTTCAATTAAGAGCACTCTCCAGCAGAGATCCCTTGTGTTAAGCAGAGTGCGGTCCTTAATGAAGAAACCTTTGGTTGCTCCTTGGTGTTCCTCAGTATTGGATATGATTCTTTGGTTGTTCTTTTGTGTCCCATAAGATTGGGTAAAATCCTTGCGTTCAGCAAAGTCATCATTTGCAGGTCCATTCGTCGATTTCAAATAAGGTGCAAATGAACGGCATAGTTAACAACCACGTATGCGAGCTGTTGATTGGCTGGTCTATAAGTTTAAGTGATGGATTCCAGCACATAACAAAATATTCCAACAATTATGTGAAATACAACAGCCTCGTCCAGGATGTGAACACGTGTCGCTGACTCCATTTCCTAACCATTATACGACGAGCATCTAAGTTAGTTTTTTTTGCGAGAACGTTTCGGGGGTTGCATTCTACAGCTTATTTTTAGCAAACAATTTGTAAGTAAATCATAATCATCAGGATCATTATTTGGAAAGTGCCGAGTTACACTTTATTGCCATTACTCCCAGTTCACTTTGATCCGGAGATGTAGTACCTTTCCGATCCCATCTATGGGTGAAACAGATCTCCCTAAAAATGATTATTATTCGATATGACTGCATGCAAATAAGAAACTCTTAAGTAACTACACAAAAATATAAACATGAACGTATAATGAGCGCTATTTCCTAACCTCTAGTTATAATATAACTCTAGACGGGTTTACATGCCGTTAAAATTAATGAGTAAACCTCCATCAAAAGTAATAAAGTGCTAGTGGTTTTATACAGATCCATGCAGCACAATTGAACTCTTGTGGCTTCGAAAGTAAGGAACAACCAGCAGCTGCACAAGTTACAGCCTTTGCCAGACTTCGGTCACTAGTCGTTATAAACCAATACGTTGTTTTCTTTTTCTTCTTTTTTAATTAAAACAAACTTAATTTATTCTAAACCAATGATATCAATATTTTATTATTTCGGTAGAAAGTTATGAAATCAAAACAGCTATCATAATTTATTACCAAACTCTGCAGCTTTGCAATTCTTTCACTAAATATTAATGCTGTTGTTTTTATTAATAAATCATAGTTAATAATACGCGTTTTGTTTGTATAATGTTAGAATAAAAATATTATTTGCTTAGAATAAAATTAACTTAAAAGTTGGATATAGTATTATTTATGTGAGACACTTTATTTTTTGCAGATATAAAAAATATTGAAGAATGTATGTAAATGTATTTATATACACATATACAAATACAGACACATACGCACAAACATATATTTTTGCACCGACTTTTATGTACCGATTTGAGAAAGAAAACAAATACACAAAGATTTTATGTGAATATTTCATGCTTGTATTCCCATTTATTTATCATTGACTCATATATTAGCACTTACCCATAACATATATACTTATTCAACTACAGATGTATATGGACATGTAAAGGTCTATGAACTGCATATATATATATATATATATATATATATATAATATATATTATATATATATCATATATATATATGTATGTATATACAGGATCATATAATATATATAGAGTATATATATATATATATATATATATATATATATATATATATATATATACAGAAACATATATATATAGAGAGAGAGAGACAGAGAGAGGGAGAGAGAGAGAAAGAGAAAGAGAAAGAGAGAGAGAGAGAGAGAGGACAGGTGTTTTGTCTAGAGACATTTTGCCTTCAAACTATCTCACGTTTTCGCCCAGGAACTTGTTCACATTCTTTCTTTATAGACTCTTAAAAACACTACTTTTCTGTTGCTTGGAGCCTGTTTCAAAATTGTGGATCTTATTTTTCTTTTTTTGTTTCTATAGATCTTAAGCATTCTCTCTTGAAGCGGCTAACTTTCTAGCAAACGTGCAGTTGAGACAAATGGAGCAACGCCTATAAAAAACACAAACCCGAAAGTCTTTTAAACGTAACTGAATTTACTCGTTTGTTCTTTGGGGTTTTTTTTTTGTTTTTTTTTTTTTGCTGAGCGAAAAAGAAAATAGATTTGATTCAAGAAGAAAGTGTACCCTCATTAAACGTTGACTGGATTTTATTGCATATAAATGTCACCGTAAAATACGTCAATAATTTCAAAATATTTAAGTGAGTGTTTGAAAAATCAATGAAATCATTAATGTCAGTACAAACAAAAGAAAATCTGATTTCTATACAAGTAGATTTTTTTATTGGAAAATGTCTAAATTTGGAATGTCTAGTGTGTTATAATAATTATATTTGATGACCCAGTTTCAGGTTTTTCTATTCAAATGTTTACTAGGCATTTAACTGTACTTCATATGATCTGTTTCTCTTCATACGTCTCAATTTCAAAACACTCAGTGCAGATAAATCCCACGGCAGAAATAATGAAATGTTAGATCACCTTACCAATATTCCACTATGTGATATTTTTTATTTCTATTGACTAGACAACACATAAACCGACTGGATTATCATTGTAACAACGATAATTTATCGTTTACGATTTCAGAGTCCACTATATATATATATATATATATATATATATATATATATATATATGAATTTAACATTTTTTAGAAAAAACAAATGATGTTAAAAGTTTGCTGACAGAATCTGTTTCGACCTTTTTAAAAAAGGTCGAAACAGATTCTGTCAGCAAACTATTAACATCATTTGTTTTTTTAAAAAATGTTAAATTCATACTGTCGGATTAACTTCCATTTACTTCATATATATGTATATATATATATATATATATATATATATATATATATATATAGTAAGTCGACGGGGCGGCCTAAAATCGGTATCAGCCAGTCAGCGAGAGAGTCTATCCTCTTTTCAATAACGCTAGACCAAGGAGATTGTGTTTGCATCTGAGGTGGAGCGCCATACCTACCATCAGCTCCTTACTTTACCGCACAGATCCCTGTGCTATTCATACGCTGAGTTGGGGAGGGCTGGTATCGAACTAGGAACCTTGTGGTTTCTAGCCGAACGCTCTATCGACTGAGCTAACCGCGCGCGCGCGTGTGTGTGTGTGTGTGTGTGTGTGTGTGTGGAGAAAATGTAGAAAAACATGGGATGTTATGATGGATGGAAATTCATAATCGATGTTCGAACATTTCGGTTTACAAAGGAAACCTTCCTCAAGACTATGAAATTATTTAAGAAGAAACAAGGATTTATATGGATAAAAGATAATGAATGTTTTGTATGCGTTGAATTTGGAAAATGTGTAGAACAAAAACTATATATTAATGGGTCCAAGAGATGTGGACTATGCTATGCAGAGAAATTCCGTATCCTACAAGGTCTAAATTCAATGCAAAAACACCTAAATACGAAATCAGAAATATTCAGTGCTTGTCCACAGAGAAATATTTTTTTATTAAGATCTTGGACTGAAATAGTAACAACAGACTAAAAGAAAAATCTTTCCGGACATTATGTTAACATCACGAACGCACGAGAAATACACACGGTATAATAAAGCGAGAATTCGGTTTATAACGGATATTTATTTAGATGTCATTTCTAAGGTGATACATCTGACGAAAGACATATGATGCCTTGAAACCGACGGTAATAATCTGCCAGTAATGTATAGAATATAATATAATATATATATATATATATATATATATATATATATATATATATAGAGAGAGAGAGAGAGAGAGAGAGAGAGAGAGAGAGTAAGGCTTCTGCGTAAAACATAATGAAAGCGAATGCACAAATAAAATTATCCGCACCTATCTTGTCCTGAGGAGTCGTAGAATTGACGGAATTCAGAGTAACCAAAAATCCGCCCTGTCGGCTGGGGCGTTAGAATGCACCGACTGCACCTCTGCAGAGGGGTAAGACTCCCCCAATGGGTCCACCTGTTGGCCGTGGGTGGCGACCCGTGATGCTTAAGGAGACAACCCAGGTGGGTGAGCGGTTCATGACTTGCAATACTCCACTTTGGTCCTATCTTGGGCTAGACAGGTGGTCGGGGAGGCCCCCTCCGATCAATCGGCTGGGCACGTCAAGCCCTAGCACCTATATGAGTTTCCCAACCCTATTGCCCTTATGGCAAGCCCCAACCCCTTTTTATCATATGGGTGCTAGAAGGTGGTGACTGAGGGTCTACTTGTCCTAGGAATGACGTTAAACTCTATCTGATAGTGAGGTTCCAGTTTTGGATGTTTGGGGAATGTGGAGCATCCCTTCATCACCATTGCTCCCTGGTCCACTCTGACCCAGAGTGGTAGTACCTGTTAGGGTCCCATCTATGGGTTAAATAGAAAAAACATTAGTTAATAAACAAAATTGTATTATCCATTAAGAATTGATTTATTTTAAAACTTTATCGGCATTAAATAACCCACTGAGGTTGATACACTGTAAAACAAAACGAACCAAAAAATGTCTCAATATAACGAATAAATCTAGCAACTTTCTGTTTGGAAATACTGTAATCTAGGTAGAATTCTAATTGAATATATATAAAATATATTAAATATATATGAATTTTAAATTAAAAGATTAGTTGAAAGACTATTGACTAATGGAATAAATTAATCATATGTGTATATGTAAACTAAATAAGATTTTGTCTTAACAGGTGAGACCCATTCAAAAGTGATAGGTGTGCGACAAATCTAAAATTTGATAAACCAGAGGAGCGAGCAGTGATGAAGTATCTGGGTTGAATGATCCTCGAAATCTTTAGAAATATTATGATTAAGAATCCTAATAGTCCTTTACTTGAAGATTCGTCTGATGCGCACAATTTGATTGAAGTGGCAAGTCAATAGTAGAGAGGAGGGAGTGGAGAGAGAGGGGGCGGAGAGAGAAATAGATAAATAGAGAGAGAAAGAAGACACACAGAGGGACTATTTTACTAATAACAAAAATAAGCAAACTACCGGATTCATTCAGTTTGACATTAAGGAGTTTTACCCATGAATAACAAAAACAAAAATATATTATACAATACCAGTAATGTCAAAGAATATATTAACACCAACAATGACAATTTAAAGATCCTCATTGATTTCCGAATTTTTCTATAATTCCTTATAGAAATTCCTTGAATAAAAGAAAACACAGTCGAAACATTTTCCTTAAATAATGGGAAATGAAATGCCTTTCAATCATTAAGAAATCGAGAGTAAAAGAGGGAAATAGAAGGGGGACAGATAAATGGAAAGAGTGGACAAGAGAGGCATATGAGGAGGAAAGAGGTGTACAGGAACAGAGAGATAGAGAAGGGGAGAGGGATAAATGGAGAGAGGGGGAAGATATACAGATGGAGATAGAACGAGATATAAAGGAAGAGAGAGAGGGGAAAGGATGTAGATATACGGGGAGAGTGGAAAGAGATAACGATGGAGTTGTAAAGGAACAGACAGACAGAGAGAGAGAGAAGAGAGAGAGCTAGAGAATGGGAGACATAAAAACAGAGTGAGAGGAAAGGGAAAGTGAAGGTGGGGTAAAGGAAGAGAGAAAGAGAAGGAGAGATTGATAAATTGAGAGAGAGAGGGGGTAAAAGTGATAGATGGGGATAGAAAGGTACAAATGAAGAGAGAGGGGGAAGAGAAAGAGAGAGAGAGAGAAGGAGAGACAAATAAATGGAGAAAGAGGGAAAGAGAGACAGATGGCATGAAAAAGAGACGTAAATGAAAAGACAGGGATGTAAAAGAAAGAAAAGAGAAAGAGAGAAGAGAGAGAGAGAGAGAGAGTTATGGATAGGAATAATGGGAGAGATAAAGATATGGACAGGAAGAGAGAAAGAGAGGGGGAAGAGAGAGAGAGAGAAGGAAAGAGAGAGAGAGAGAGAGAAAGAAAGAGAAATCAAAACAAATTTAAAATAAAATATTTCCAGTTGTAAAATATCTTCTTGAGAAAGGATTTTACCACGTATACATAAAAGAAAGGATTAATTACTCCACATATCTTTCATAATCTCATCATCAAATACCACAATCCATCAGCAAAAGATTATCCGATAATTCTTCGAATGAAAACATCTTTAACAACGTGAAAAAACAACTCTAAAGAACAGCGGACTATATGACACTTAGAGAATAAAGATAAACAACTGAAAAATAAATAACATTTGGCTCAATCCTCCGAACAATAGATGCATCAAAACTACAAGATATTTATTTAATCCATTGATACAAATCTCTCACAATCAAATAAGCACCGCAAAATATCCAATAGGAAAAGTATAGAATTATAATGACCACGTCACAAATCGTAAAAAGCGTACAAAACACAAAAAACACCAACATAAAACTTACACCAACATTCTTAATATGTAGACGCTGACCGAAGGTTCAATTTTCAAATCAAATATTTCCAACCAAGCTACTATCAAAGTTTTAAAAACAAGAAAAAAATTACAAGGCTGTAAAAAAAGCTCACTGAAAACAAAGGTGCTATTTCCATAAACTGTCGATCATTAATAAGAAATACACTCACAGAGCCTTTACTACAGGAACATGTATCCTATATCAAAATGAAGCTGGTCCGATGTGGATCATATCCCTACTTCTCCATTTCTCTCAATAGCAATGTTCCACCTTCGAATGAGAGCATGTATCCCTGCCCCGTTAAATTTATGTTCACTGTTCTTTGAGCCACTTCTTCACTACAGATTTCACTTCCTTGTCACTGAAATAATATTTGACTCTCAAATCCGCTTTCGTGGATCCAAAGAAATTATAGTCTGAAGGCGCTAAATGTGGTAAATATGGAAGATGCGGTAAAGTTGTCCACCTGAAGGAGGCAATTGTTCCTTTGTCATCAAATAATAAATAAATATATAAAACCTTTATATATTTATTTTATTATATTATATTATATTATATTATATATATATATATATATATATATATATATATATATATATATATATATATATATATATATGGGACATTTTAAACCATTTGTTGTTCACTTTTGCATATTCCTTGTGGCATATTCCAGTACTTATAGGAAATGCCTTTCAGGTGAACCGACGGGAAGGAATAAAAAAGATATGATGAAGTTTAATGTAGAGAGGAAGAAAGAGAAGGAAGAAAGAAAGATAAGAAAAAGAAAAAAAAGATAAGAAACTAAAAAGAGTAAGGTATTAGGTAACGAAAAGAAAAGAGAAAAAAGTTCGAATATTAGGTAAAGAAAAGAAAAAAGTACGAATATTAGTTAAGAAAAGAAAAGAAAAGAAAGTACGAATATTAGATAAAGAAAAGTACAGAGAAAAATGTGCCAATATTAGGTAAAGAAAAAAGTACGAATATGAGGTAAAGGAAAGAAAAGAGAGGTACAGAAAAGAAAAAAGAAAAAAGAAAAAAGTACGAATAATAGGTAAAGAAAAGGAATAAGAAAAAATTACGAATTCTAGGTAAAGAAAAGAAAAGAGAAGAAAGTACGAATATTAGGTAAAGAAAAGAACAGAGAAAAATGTGCCAATATTAAGTAAAGAAAAAAGTACGAATATTAGGTAAAGAAAAGAAAAAAGAGTACGAATATTAGGTAAAGAATAGAAAAAGTACAAATATTGGGTAAGAAAAGAAAAAAGAAAAGAGTACGAATATTAGGTAAAGAATAGAAAAGTACGAGTATTAAGTAAAGAAAAGAAAAAAAGTATGAATATTAGGTAAAGAAAAGAAAAGAGAAAAACGTACGAATATTAGGTAAAGAAAAGAAAGGTACGAATATTAGGTAAAGAAAATAAAAAGTAAGAATATTAGGTAAAGAAAGAAAAAGTACGAATATTAGGTAGAGAAAAGAAAAAAAGTACGAATATTAGGTAAAGAAAATAAAAAAAGTACGAATATTAGGTAAAGAAAGAAAGGTACGAAGGTAAAGAAAAGAAAAAGTACGAATATTAGGTAGAGAAAAAAAAAAGAACGAAGAGTAAGGTAAACAGTTGAGAAGAATACTGAAAAGGAAGGCTAGCCGCAATTTCCTGAATTAATGATTAATTCTAGTACAGTTGAATGCTTATCTTATTCAAGGGACACAGAGACACACAGCAAAATATATTAGCATAACAATTCTTCTTTTTGTTTCGATAAAAGCAAAGAAAACTTATAAATATATAAGAAGTGAAATAATCAATAAGCATTGTTTATTTGTTCACTCAAAGTGCACTTAGACGAAGTAAATATGGCTACGGGCACCATTGCTCCTATTTGGCCGAATGCTCACTGGCGGCCTTGGTTGTTTGTCCATGGAAAACTTATTTCTTTTTCTTTTCTTTATAAAAGGGGATATGTTTATCTTTTCCTGTGACAGTTCAAGGAGATGAACTTCAATATAGCAATGTATGAAGTGGTTGTGTATGTCATTGTCATACCTTAACACACACACACACACACACACACACACACACATATATATATATATATATATATATATATATATATATATATATATTCGTCCAGCGTAGGATATTGCGTGTCGAAGCCAAGATAAGACTCTTGTGATTTTATCTCTATAGAAAATGACATACGATTCTAATCATCACTAACCTTGGCTTAGTTTGAAACAAGGTGGAAAGAGTGTGTATTCTCTGAGGATCGAAAACACATTTTTTCTTTTCTTTTTAACATCAGGAATGTTTATCTTTTCCTGTGACTGTTCAAAAAGAGGAAACTTGAATATCACAGTGTGTGAAGTGGATGTGTAAGTAATTGTAATAGCTTAACTTATATATATATATATATATATATATATATATATATATATATATATATATATGGGAGTAAAATGAGGATATCAACCCGAAAGTATGTGGATAAATGTAGACAAGAATGGGATGTTTCAAAGGATGAATATTATTCTTGGTTGTAATGTTGACGCTATAACGTTTCAGTGTGTATGACCTTCTTCGGAACGTGAGATTGTTACGATTTTTGTGTCCATTTTTAGGGGGTGTAGATTTATTGTGTTCCAAAGTGTCAGATAGAATCCTTGTGTTCCTTAGTGTTAGGTAGAATCCTTGTGTTCCTCAGTGTTAGGCAGAATCCGTGGTTGTTCCTTAGTGAAGAATCCTCAGTTGTTCCTTAGTGTTAAACAGAATCCTTGGTTGTTGATCCGTTCGTCCGTGTTAACAATGAGCAACTGAATGTTTTTGGTGATCGGTGATTGAATAGTTAACTAACCACATATTCAAGCGTGTTGATTGGCTGGCTTTAGTCCACACGGCCACGCAGAGTCTATAAGTTTAAGTGGTGGGCTCCAACACACCAATAATTCAAGAATATTCCAACAGAGATGAGGTCTTGTGTTGGAGACTGAGTTCTCTTTTTGTCTGTAATGAGTATTCTTGCTCGCGTATAGGTAGAGGGTAGTAGTGATCGTTGTTCAGTGTAGCAGCTATTAATTTGGGTGGATATGTAAGAGAGGAGGGAGGAGTTGATAAAAAGGGACTATTAGGACAGTAGGAATTGGGTTGTACGGGAGTATTCAGAGGGAATTTGGGTAACGTTCGATACTATAATATGTAAGAAACCATATGAAGTGGGAGTGATGTGGGTTTAATGTTTCATTCTAAAGAACAGGTTCTGGTTTATGCATATACCACTTTGTTTCATGGTCAACATTGAGGTTTTTTCAAAATTCCCAGTGTATCATATTTCCAACGCAGTCGTGTTTATCCTTGTATTTTCGTTATGCTAGTCTGCTGCATTCGCTTCATATATGGTTGATTGTCTTATCTCTGTCTCCACACATCCTACATTTGTTGTTCAGTTGTGTCTTATCTATGTGTGCTTTGATATACTTTGTTCGTAAGGCATTGTTATGTGTTGCAATTATTTTCTCCTTGCAAGTTTTTCACATCAATTCTAACTGGATATTTTTCTCTTGAGTCTGAGTGACAACAAGGTTCTTAAAGTATAACAGTAATGCTGTGGTTTGGATATTCTTGATTCTTCCCCTGATTTCCAGTCTCTTTTCCTGACGTTTTGAGACATTTCCAACGACTCCAACCACATTGGTATCAGCGTCATTTACATGTTCCACATTTTATAGCTATTTTTCTTTTCTGTGTATGAAGAAATTTGGACCAAAATATATAATTACCGTTCTACTTAAAATAATACATGTGACCTTTAAATGAAAGATACTAAAACATAAAAGTTACCAAAACATGAATAAAAAATACTACAATTATTTTTTATACTTGGAACCAAGATCTATGTCTTAAATAAGCTGAGAGAGCAAATTTCAATTTAAGGTAGAATTAATTCCTGAATTTTCACTGAATTTTGCACAATACTACTTATTATTACTATCCCTATTACTTAAACACTATCCTGTATGTAATAACATGGCATATTTCCATACGCCTCGATATTAAAAACCAATAGCCGATATTGCTTGCGAGCAAATATTAAAATATGTTTATTTATATGAAAATACAAAACATTTTTATGTGTCCAATAATATTTGGTAATAAAAACGTTGCAGAATATCATCGAAAATATCAAATTAATTTTAAAAACAAATGACATATTTCACAAAGAGTTAATATGCTCAAGAAATGCATGAACCCAACTATTCACCCTCCAGCTATGGGTAAACAGTTGGACAGACTGCGCTATTTAACTTTGGTATGACATTTGGTCTAGTAGAAGGAAAACTGACCTTGTGTTACATTCTGAATGTGCGGAGGATCTAGGTAAACACACACACACACACACACATACACGCGCACACACACACACACACACACACACATATATATATATATATATATGTATATATATGTTAATGTATGAGTAGTAGCTTACCGGTGGGTACGAGTACGATCGTTGGAAGCGCACGGTATCCAGGGGTTAAGACAGAGAAAAAACAAATACAAATACAATGTAGAGCAAAATTTATTTATATAATGGATAAAAGTAACCTACTCGAGTTTCATCGTCTGATTCGTCAGGGTTACATCCGTTGAATTAATCAAGTTTTCAATCAATATCAGTTTTGTACAATACATGCCCGTTGAAATGAGTCTTATTTTCTATAGACGAAGCGTTCGTCTATAAAAAATAAGACCCATTTCAACGGACATGTATTGTACCAACTGATATTAATCGAAAACTCAATTAATTCAACGGATGTAACCCTGACGAATCAGCCGATGAAACTCGAGTAGGTTACTTTTATCCATTATATATATATATATATATATTAGATGATATCAAGTGCTATTTTCATAGGATTCAACCAGAATTCAGAACTCAAACAAAACTATAAAATTTGGGTATATATTTTTACATATACGGGGTATTATAAATAAATAGATAAAAGGATATATACCTTTACAAAATAAATTTATTTCTACATTATAGTCTCATCAGTTCTATGTATGTTGATTATTCTCTTTAATATTTCACCGTCGGTCTTACAGGTGTTATTTTTCCGTTTCTTTATTTTTGTTTTTTTTCAATTATATATATATTTATCAAATGATATATATATATATATATATATATATATATGTAAAAACAAAATTTCTTTTGCGATGAAACAAAGAAAATACAGTGCTCAATCACAGTTTGTAAGAGCTAATATTTATTTATTTTACAATGTTTTCATAGATCAATGTTCATTATCAACGACCGCGGTTTCATGCTAAAAGCAATCATCAGGTTGAGGAGCAAGATCCAATGGTGTTTGTTGGGGTTCTTTACTCTTCTTTAGGAGTAAAGAAGTTTAAAGTTCTTTACTCTTCTTTAGGAGTAAAGAACCCCAACAAACACCATTGGATCTTGCTCCTCAACCTGATGATTGCTTTAAGCATGAAACCGCGGTCGTTGATAATGAACATTGATCTATGAAAACATTGTAAAATAAATAAATATATATATATATATATATATATATATATATATATATCTGTATCTGTGTGTGTGTGTGTGTGTGTGTGTATTTAAGCATATATATATCAAATGATATAAGCACTTTTCATAAACCAGATGAGTGAGTGAAAATATTTGTTTCCCTTGTGAAAACAATTCGCAAAAAGGTATCAAATCGTAACATAAAATAAAACTGTTCTCAACTTTTGGAATTGTTTCAATGGCGCGTCCATATTTTTTAGTATACTTTTCGCTTTTTCTTCTTTTTTAAAGTTTGGATCATTAAAAATATATCTTTATGTTCACTTATGAAATGATTCCCTATACCAAGTTTCATTTACAATATCGACCTCCGTATGACAATTACATCTTGATATCATCACTCCCTATAAGTGCGTGTGATCTCTTTGATGTCAATCGGCACGCTTCCGGCTTCACAGAACGAGTATCACGTCTTCATTGTTGTCATGCAATACACCCCCGCCTCGCTTACTCGATGCAAGTTGCGTCTCGAATGTTAGATGTTCCGCGTGGAATCCTTCTGTCTCGATCATCACGTGTCTTCAAATGAAAACGATTGATTTACGAATTTGTTAACTGAGAACAATGGGAAATGTTACACCCAACAGCGCTTAGCACAGAAAACAAACAAGTTCATAACGGAAGATAAGCGAGTGATTTAATTAGAAATTCTTTTCGAAAGTCGAAAATGTCTTGATTAATAAGAATGGCATCATCACTACCTTTATTATGAAATGAAATAAAATAAACATTTGTTTTGGTTTGGCTCGGTTTCTTTGTTTAATGACATATAAACCTTTGTGGGTTATTTAATGCAATAAAAAAAGCCCATCCCAAATATGTGGGAAGAGATTTCTTTTTATCTACCATATTAAAACTCCTTACTTGTTTTCTATTGGCCACTAACTGAGTGACTGACCCTGTTGAAAATCCGCATCTCTTGTGTGATCGCTTCTCGCACTTACCGTAAGAGTTCTCAGTGTTGATATTTTGTTGTTAGACGGTCACCAAGTTTACTGGAAAAAGAAAGCTGCTACTACATTATGACAAATTAGGCGAATCGACTCTCGGTTATGGCAGGAAAAATTGTAATCCAATTCACACAAATACACTTCGCCGCCACGGAATAAATGGATCAACGTGCATCTACATTTTGGTTCCCACGTATATATATATATATTTACCAACCCCTCCGCACGAGCAGGATGTGACACAAGGTCAATTTCTTAAGCGGGGTTTAACAGGTTTGAATTCAGAGCTTTCCTTCTCCTAGACCGGTTGCCTAATCAAGGTTAAAGAGCCTAGTCTGCCCTACTATTTACCCATAGCTGGAGGGGGAGTAAGATTAATACCTTTCCCAAGGGTATTAGCGCTAAGTGAAATGCAATTACCACGTCCAGGATTTGAACTCGGGGCGACGAGTCTATTTCCAATGACTTTAACCATTACACCACGCGCTTCCTGATTACCACGTATATAAAGTTTTAATGGAGATGCGTGGTGTGATGGTTAGAGTCGTAGAAAATGGACTCGTCGATCCGAGTTCAAATCCTGGATGAAGCTGTTTGCATTTTACATAGCGCTAATACCATTGAGAAAGGTATGAATACATATATTCTCCCTCCAGCTATGGGTAAATAGTAGGGGAGACTGGGCTCTTTAACTGTGGCTAGGTAAACAATCTAGGGGAAGGAAAACTCTTAATTCAAACCTGTTAAACTTCGCTTAAGAAATTGACTTTGTGTCACATCCTGCTCGTACGGAGGGGTTAGTAAATACATACATCAAAGTTTTAATAATTCAAGCCGGCCATGTCAGTAACATTCAAAACCGTCGTTCATTCGGAGCAGAAAAGCATTCGTTGTATACTCTCTTTACTTCTATTATTCTTCCGCTCATCTTTGGTATCTTACGTTCTTCTTCTAGCGTCTGGACTTCGTCTTGGGGACTTCGTGTCTGGTCTTCCATTGGGGATTTCTCTTTATGAGAAGCCCTGTGTCATTGGTAGTTTTTAGATAATAACCCAAGACTTCGATTTGCTTTAGATCATATTTTATTCCGAAATCCCCACCAGATTACCTGCGCAGATTGAGTCGGCAGTGCGCTTAACGCGACTTACCACCTTTGTGGTTTGGCCGATACTGAACTAAACTCTCTTTCTAATCTAAACCGGAAGAGGGTCTTCTCCACCGATTCTCACGGTATCCCCAGAAGGAGGATCAGACTGGGGTCATGCCGAGTCACTCAATCCTTCAAGGCCGCCGGCTGCAAATTATAACAGCCATTTTGGTTTCTACACTAATGGTGCATAAGTGTTAGACATCTAATAATTATGTAACACATTTTCATCAGGGAAATATAGCTAAATAGAAAAAAAAACGCACCCACTCTAGTGTACAGTCTGATTACCGCAGCTAAGACTCTAAAAATAAACTTCCTCCACGCAGCATCTATTATCCGCACAGAGCTTATTGGTGTATCTTTTTTCCTGGTCAGCCTACACTGATGTTTCCTTGTGTTTGTGTTCACAGGAGAACGTTACGTATGAGTTGGTTTTGCTTCTCTAGCAGGTTCAATATGGATCGTTGACCCTACTTTGATGGTTTGTGGGGTTGAAGTTAAATGGCGGACCAGCTGCTTTCTGTGGAATGCTGCTCTCAGGATTTATTCAAGACACTAACAGCATCCTCTAAATATTTCGCCCAAGTAGTGCTGCCATACAGTAGCACTAACACTCCTACAGTGTGGACTTATTCACTCATTAGGAAGGTCAGATTTCCATGTGATTGATGATCCGTCTATAGCACACACGCATACATACACACACACACACACACACACACACACATATATATATATATATATATATATATATATATATAATGTTACAAGGTGAGACTCCAGTTCTAGATTGGGGTTTACCCTTTGTTGCCATCACTACCAGGTCTGTTCTGACACGGAGTGGTAGTACATGTGTTGTTCCCATCTATGGGTAAAATACAATGTGTGTCAAAAAAGTATCGAGATGTTTGTACTTTTTGACACACCTTGTATTCTGTAAAAAATAACGTTCCATTCATTCTTCATTTCTAAAATCTCTTGGTAAATACAGCTTTAGATTTGGTACTTTTTTTACACAACTTGTATTCTGAAAAAATAATTATTATTAATTATCTTTACTAATATTTTTCAGAATACAATGTGTGTCAAAAAGTACAAAAAAGCTCGCTACTTTTTGACACACCTTGTATATGTTTGAAATTTATTAGTATAAAGTAGATAGGACTGAAAAAAAAATCTTAAAAATCAACTACTGGAAAATGTAAATATGAACGTTCAATGAAAGCAATCTTCAAAGCTATATGTATAAAATAATACGAGACGTGTTGGCATGCCTTTAAAAATCAATCAATCTTATTTCATTTGCAAATGTGATTTTATAATCTTTTTCTCTCGGAATCATTCTCAAAATAACAAGAATGATTCAGTGGATAAAACAATAATAATAATTTGTTTGCTTTCTGGTTGATGAACTTTAATTAGGGCTCCAGGTTGATATCCAAACTGAGTAAAAAATGCGTGTCTTCTATCTCATTTTTCATCTCTTTAAATCCATCTTTCTGTCGTATTCAGCAGAGCGTAATAAATATGGTAAACGGACTTGACAAAGCCAATAAAAATCCTTGAGACGGAAGCAAATCTCAGTTATCAGGAAATAAATATGTTTGTGCATGTTCTTTCCTTTTAATTTCTTTGTATTTTTGTTCGTCTCTCTGAGATTTAAAGATCTCAACACTTAGTTGCACCTGCGCCAACAAACATAAAATATTGTGGACAATTCTATGTCCAAAGTTATGACAGCCTATATCCCACCCAATCTGCAGGTTCCATAGTTGTTTGTTTTTGTTGTTTTATGTACAAATCACATCACTGAACCCGCCCTGTCGGTGGGGCGTTAGAATGCACCAACTGCACCTCTGCAGAGGGGTAAGACTCCCCCAATGGGGCCACCTGTTGGCCGTGGGTGGCAACCCGTGATGCTTAAGGATAGAGCCAGGTGGATGAGCAGTTCATGACATGCAATACTCCACTTTGGCCCTATCTTGGGCTAGTCGGGCGGTCATATCAAGCTCTAGCACCTATATGATTGTTCGACCGTATTGCTCTTATGGCAACCCCCCGACCCTTTTTATCATATAATGTGCTAGAAGGCGGTTATTGAGGGTCTTAGTCTCCTGAGCATGACGCTAAACTGCATCGAGTGAAGTTCCAATTCTGGAGCATTGGGGATGTGGAGTACCCCTTTATCGCTATTATTTCCTCTGACCCGGAGTGATAGTAACTGTTACGGTCCCAGTTGTAGATTAAATGGATAACAAAAATGAGTTTTTAAAAGAATTTCGAAGAAAAAAAATGAGTTTATAAAAAAAATTGAATGCCCCAAAATAATTAATAAAACAAATCATCTCGACATAAAATAACACAAGATTGGACATACAGTAGAATCCAACCTACCAACCAACCAGCCAACTAACAAATCCTATGAAATTTAGAGAATTTTGGAAAGTATCCCACTATCAAAAACGATTTAACTGGGTTCCTGTGTCTCAATTACCCAGGCACAAAAATAAGTAAACACTTTCATCGCAAGTTGTAAGAGTAAATCAATGTACTATAAAATGCCACTATTTTCCATAAAACATTATAAGAATATATGTGATTTAAGAGTTATTCCTATTATCGACATGCAGTAACTATCTCGACCATGTCCTTTCTTTACTCTATTAGTCTAACGTCACTCTTTCACATTGTTTCGTTTTGCACACTCAAACTCACTGAAATGAAAACTAATTATTTCGACAAAATATTAGACTTTATATCCTCCTACCGCCTTCCCACAATGCCTCTCCTTTCCGGTATGTTCTCTATTAAAAAAGCCTCTCTTATCAGCGCCACTTTTTCTCCGAAGTAAGCGACATTCCATTCATTTTATTCAAACTGCATTATAAAAGGAACGAAAAAAATATTGTAAATATTGAACCCATAATTATGAAGGGAGTCCACGTGAAGAAGTGGGTAACTTATTGGACTGCAATATCATAGAAAGCAAGTTCGAACTTCAGTCTTGCTATTATGTTCACTTTTGGATGAATGACCTTGCGAAAGGTACGAATCCCTTCATCCCTTAAATAGTACCACTTCTGTTCTTATACAATATGGCATTAAATAACCTATGAAGTTTGATATGCCATTAAACAAAGAAACCAAACAAAACCCAAAATAATAGAATACATTACTTAGAAATTATGAAACTTAGAATAATAAAATACATTACTTAAAACCGTACGTACCAGATATATTCGGGAAATAAAACATTGTGTAATACTCTTAACAATTTATACCGACTTCAATGAGAGAAAGAGAACACGAAAGAAAGAAATAGGGGGGGGTATGAGGAATTGAGAGAAATGTATAGGCGTGTTTTTTCAATTAATACACACGACGTTTTTTTCTTTGCATTCTTCTATTGACCGTTGTTTAATCTTACGATGTATATTCATTAATTCACAACTAATGAGATTGCCAAAAAGAAAGCTACATGCTTTCTTTAAAAAGGCTCTCCGCAAATATTACCATGTTCTTATGTAAATTTGGGAAGCAGTTGATTTCGTTCTTACTTCCTTTTTGTTTTCATGGCAGTTTTCCCGCCGCTTGAAGCGACTTTTACTTGGCAAATTTCCGCTTCTATTCTTTTTTTATTTTTTTGGCCTTGTGCCCACGAACAAAAATAAACGAACACATTAAATATTAATGCATAACATAATAATATAAATGCGAGGTTTTTTTTTTTTTCTTTTTCTATCTTTTATTTATTCTCTTTATTTTATTCATCTGAGACATAAACACTCCAGAAAGAAAACTCTAGTTTAATTTTTTCCCGCTTTTTCATTATTTTCTTCAGTCGATGGTGTCTTACCCCCCCCCCCGCCTTTTTGGTCAACATTACACGGTTGCTGAGCGTTTGCAGCCATAAGCAAAAATCTAACACATAAATTGTTTATTACAAATAAAATAAAGCGTTCGACTTCCACTTTGTTGATCTTTTTTCTTTCTTTTAAGACGCTGCGTTCTTGTTACATCCATTATCTTTAATTACAAAATGGGTGTTAGAATTTAGTAAATTCTCGTAGTCTGACACACAACCCTAAGATGTCTTACCAGCTCAGTCGGCGAGGCTTAGAATACGTTGACTCCCATCCACCATTAAAAAGAAGAATACATAAAATACAAATAATGAGTATGGAAAGAAATGTAATAGTCAGTTAAAACAAATTAAAACCAGAGAAACAGAAGAGAT
Organism: Doryteuthis pealeii; assembly: GCA_023376005.1. Classification (NCBI taxonomy): domain Eukaryota; kingdom Metazoa; phylum Mollusca; class Cephalopoda; order Myopsida; family Loliginidae; genus Doryteuthis; species Doryteuthis pealeii. The sequence continues at coordinate 132,092,206 of CM042140.1, read as the reverse complement.
AAAAAAAGAAATAATATAATAAAGAAAAGGATATTAAAAAGAACGAAGTAACAAAAAGAGAGAATGGCATAAAAAAAGAGAAATTGAAGAAAGAAAAAAGAAAGAAAGAAAGAAAGAAAGAAAAGAAAAAAGAGAAAGAAAGGAAAGGAAAAAGAAAGAAAGAAAGAAAGGAAGAAAAAACAAAGAAAGAAAGAAAGGAAAAGAAAGAAGAAAAAAGAAAGGAAAAAGAATGAAACAAAAAGAAAGAAACAAAAAGAAAGAAACAAAAGGAAAAAAGAAAAAAACAAAGAAAAAGAAAGAAACAAAGAAACAAGAAAAAGAAAGAAACAAAGAAAAAGAAGAAAGAATCAAAGAAAAAAGAAAGAAGAAAGAAAGAAAAGAAAGAAAAACAAAGAAAGAAAGAAAGGAAGAAGAAAAAAGAAAGAAGAAAACAAGAAAGAAGGAAAAAGAAACAAAGAAACAAAGAAAGGAGAAAGAAAGAAAAAAAAAGAAAAAAAAACAAAGAAAGAAAGAAAATCAAAGAAAGAAAAAAGAAAGAAGAAAGAAAAACAAAGACAGAAAGAAAAAACTAAGAAAAAAGAAAAAAGAAAGAAAGAAAGAAAGAGAGGAAAAAAAGGAGTAGAAAAGGAAAGGACATGATGGTAAACAAAAGAGAATTTTGAAAAAAGTTGAAAAATATAAGACTCGTTCTATTGGTGGGGCTTAGAATATGCTGTCTCCGCTGCAGAGAGCCAAGAACCCCCTCTAAAAAAGCTGTGTCCTGGGTATGACACTAAACTGTACCTGATGGTGAGGCTCAAGTTTCTGTATTTAATTTGCTACTTCATTTTTCTTTCATTGTGTTCAATTGATTTTTTATTCTTTTTATATATGTGTGTTTTTTTACTGGTGTCTGAGTAACAACAAGTCTCATCGGGTCTCCAGGACTCTTCTGAGTATTCTTCCTGATCTTAACAATGCTGTTGTCTGGATGGTGTGTTACTGTGATTTCCAATTCCTCTAGTCTGTTTTCGAAACCTTTGTTGATCGTTCCAAGTGCACCAATTAAAATTGGTATCACTTTCACCCTCATATTCCACATTTTTTTTCAATTATCTGACAAGATCTATGTATTTGTTTATCTTTTCGTTTTCTTTCATCTTTATTCTGTGATCTGGCGGAACTGCAAAATCTACTAGTTAATAAGTTCTCTTTTTCTTGCTAATCAATACTATGTCTGGTCTTCTGATTGGGATAAGGTGGTCCATCTCTATCTTAGATAGTCTCATAGAATTTTATTCGTTTTATTCTAACGATCAGATTCTGGTTTATGCATATAACTTTTTGCGTTTTTGCACAATTCCAGTGGATCATCTTTCCATCTCAGTCGTGCCTAGGCTTGTATTCTTATTGTGCTATTTTGCTATATTTGATCATCTCATATCTGACTCTACATATCCTACATACGCTGTTCTGTCGATTATTATTAGTAGTATAATGTTTTCACACCTGCCGTAACTGGTGGTCCAGGGGAGGCTGAGTGAAGTTTGGTGGTATCTGAGAATGTGGAGTACCTCTTTCATTGCCATTACTCCTATGTCCACTCAGACTCAGGGTGGTAGAATCTGTTAGTGGCAAATAGTGGTCAAATAGATATGTTTAATATATTTATTCGTATTCAATAGAGAATAAATTGTCACAGAATACTGGTATTTGATATAGTCACAAAAAACAGTGAGCATGGATATCATGCCTGCTTACCTAGGATTCAAATACAAGTCGGATTATTATTATTATTATTATTATTATTATTATTATTATGTTCACTCTTTTTGAGTTTTTCACATCAGCGTTAGCTGATGGCATTTCACTGGTGTCTGAGTGACAACAAGTCTTCTCAAGTCTCCAGGACTCTTCTGAGTATTTAGGCAGATTGCAGCAGTGCAGTATTCTGAATGGTTTCAATTTTTCCTCTGATTTCCAGATTTTTCAAGCTTTTGGGACCGTTCCAGGTGCACCAACTACAATTGGTATCACTTTGACTTTCATATTCCATAACTTTTTCAGTTCTCTGGCAAGGTCCAGGTATTTGGCCATTTTTTCGTTTTCCTTCACCTTTACCCTGTGATCTGCTGGAACTGCAAAATCCACCAGTTGTCAAGTTCTTCCTTTTTTGGTTAATCAACACTCAACAGTCAGTATATTATACAGTCTCAACCGACTGGGCGAATGATGGACTGATTTTCCCAATTGATTCTTTTTCTACTCAAACATATCAACGAGTCTATAGAGAATATATGACAATGAAATAAGGCGTAAAGAATAATTAGGCTTAACATTTTCCAAAGGCAAAATATTGTGGTATATAACATAAAAATGAAAAGAACGCATATACATTGTATTTGTATGGAGGTGCGTGGTGTAATAGTTAGAGTCGTAGGAAACGGACTCGTCGACGCGAGTTCAAATCTTACGCGAGGTTGTTTGCATTTCATATAGTGCTAACACCCTTGGGAAAGGTATGAATCCAACTATTCTCCCTCTAGCTAGGGATAAATAGCATGGCAGACTGGTCTCTTTAACCTTGGCTCGGTAACCAGTCTAAGAGAAGGAAAACTCTGAATTTCAACCTGTTAAATCCCGCTTAAGAAACTGACCTTGTGTCGCATCCTGCTCGTACGAAGGGCTTGGTAAATATATATATATATATTATATATATATATATATAGTATTTCAAATACTTTGTGAGCTAATGTTAAAAAATCATTTTACGTAGAAAACATCCATTTTTCAAAATAGTCAAATTTCATGTCAATGCACTTAATCCAGAGATGAAACATATAAAATAAAAATTTCAGATAAAAAATTCGCCAATTACAAAATGTCAGATAACGGATTTATTGATCCAACGTTTTGTTGCATTGTATCCGGGGAGTGAATAGATAAGGTATCAAACGAGTTGACAGAGTTCAACATCTCTCCCAGTGGGATAGCTCAAACAGGATAATATTGATCTAGTACTTAGCATCGTTCTTGTCGAGGTCACCATCTAAGTGTCTCAAACTCGAGGCGAACCCCATTTTGTTCGTGAATGGCTGAATCACCATTTTCCAGAGAGATGGGTGGTTAGACGTGATCCGCATGAATAGCCGGCAGATGCCCTGATTTAACATCCTGCGATTTTCTTTCTTGGGAATTGGTTAAAATAGCAAGTCTACTCTACGAAATTAATGATTTTGGGAGAACTTGAAATACAGATACGAAAATTCATTTCTGCCGTTCCGCCTGAGTTCCTGGGATGATCAGTTGATGTTATCTTCGAGCGGCTCGAGAGGCTGGTGCACGTATAGAATTTTAAATAAAACTCTGTTATGTGTGTTCTACTCATATTCATTTTTTGTAAAAATAACGATTCAAAAATGAATTATAAGATTTTTTTTTAAATAGGGATGGGAATAACTTATCAAGCACCCTGTACATGCGTTTATTTTTGGTAAATAAGAAATGAAAGCAAGAAATTGATTAATCCCTGTTGATTGGGGCTTTAGAATACACTGACTGCACCTCTACAGAGGGGTAAGACCCCCGCCCCCAACTGGGCCACCTGTTGGCTGTGGGTGCTGACCTGTGATGCTTAAGGTGGATGAGCAGTCCAATGACATGCAACACTCTACTAACAACCTTAGGCTCGATGCGCGTTGGAGAGGCCCCCTCCAGTCAATCAGCTGGCATGTCAAGCCCTAGCACCTATATGATGACCCCAACCATATTAGCCTGATGGCAAGCCCCAACCCTTTTATCATTTATGTGCTAGAAGGTGGTGGCTGTGGGTTTTCATTACCTGGGAATGACGTTAAACTTTATTTGATGGTGAGGTTCAAGTTCTGGAGGTCTGAGAAATGTGAGTACCCTTTCATCACCATTACAACCTGGTCCACTCTGACCCGGAGTGGTAGTACCTGTTAGGGTCCAATCTATGGGTTAAATAGAAGAATGTGCTCATAAAAAACTGAGTATCCATTAAGAATGAATTTATTTCAAAACTTTGTCGGCACTAAATGATCCATTGAGGTTGATATGCCGTAAAACGAAACAAACCGAACCAAACCAAGAAATTGAGTGTGTCTGGTCTGTTTGAAACTGACCATTCTTTGAATTAATTCTGTCAGAGTGTTCGATGCTAAAAGACGGCTAATGAAGATGAAAATAAGATGATTTTGATGATAAAGGATAAAAAAAGTTATGTCGCTTTTTTGCTACTGCTATCTGTGATGGAAATGAAATAATAAAAAATATTTGTTTTGTTTTTTACGTCGACTAAATGGAACTTCTGTCGTTGGTCGATATCAAAATGACAAATTCGACTAATTATTTCTTGATCGCTGCAATGTATACTACAAATGTAAAAGTACTGAAAGCGTAATCAGAAAAATAATGACGCTGATGTTAGATAAAACCCCGAACCATTTCCTCGAATAGAATCTTGAATTTTCTTACTTATATTATCAACTATCGATTCAAAAGACCAACTCTAATTATGACAGGTAAGCCAGAACGAAAGTTCCGTCAAAATATCCTTAAAAATAGTAATTATAAATAATAAAAAGAGCAAAATGAGTCGATTGGTTGCAAATCTAAAAGATTTGAACTCAAGATATGGATAGATAAATATATATATATATGGATGGATGAATGCGTCTTTCTATGTGTTTGGTCGTGGGCATGCGTTTGTGAATGTGGATATTTTAAGCCATTAATAAAACTGTACTACTCAAATATAGAAATTGGGAAAAATAAACAGTACTTAATGATTGCGTTTTATTGAACTAATTTATCTGATGGAGATGTGAAAGAAATATTCATTAAATGATAAAATCTAACGTCGACAGACGTTGATTTTAACAGCATGTCATTCTAGGGAGTTGGATTATATATATATATATATATATATATATATATATATATATATATATATATATATATCACAAAAATGAACATTTATTTTTTATCCTGCTTCATTCTTTACTGCCTTCAACAGTGAGGACATATAATTTTTCAATATTTTCTTCAATTTGCGTCAGTTAAATATAGAGGTCAGAAGTTTGTAATTTATCTATCTATCTGTCTATCTATCTATCTATCTACTCTCAACATATATATATATATATATATATATATATATATATATATATATATATATATATATATATGGATGGCTTATGTGATAGGTGATAAGGTGGTTTTTCCTATCCTTTTTTCTCTATGCGTTTTGTTTCTCTCGCACTGTTGCCCCTGGCTTGGCTAATCAGAAGTCAAGGTTAGTTACTTACACGTCTAACTAAGAAACCCCTTAATCTGGTTATTTTTATTTCTACCTTTTCAATTTCCACATATTCGTCCCACGTCAATCACCGCTGACGTTATACCTAATCCGTCACTCTTTTTATGATGATCGATAACATTTTCTAACTCGACACAAAATTTCAGTCTCATGTACCTATCACAATTTGCAGGCATACTTATTTGATTCATGTGCATTCATTGTAATGGTTATCGTCGTAGGAAATCGAATCAACGACTAGATTTCAAAATATGCATTTAAGCTCCTCCTAATATACTTGGCAAAGGCACAAATAGATCTCTTTTCCCTCTAGCTATGGGTAAATAGAATGGCAGGCTGGGTTATTTAAACGTTATAAGCCAACCAGTCTAGGAAAATGAAAACTCTGAATTTAAAATTCCACAAAAACTTTAAACTTGATTCGCATCCTGCTCTTATGAAGGAGCTATATATATATATATATATATATATATATATATATATATATATGAGAAGTAAATACACAAACGATGTTTTTTCATATGGCTTTTTTTTAGCCGACAATTTTTGGGAGAATATGTGCTTAATTGAACTCGTACCTAATTTTGAAAGTTAATTAATTAATAATGGCATGTCCACCTAATTAATTAATTATTAATTAATTAACTTTCAAAATTAGGTACGACTTCAATTAAGCACATATTCTCCCAAATATATATATATATATATATATATATATATATATATATATATATATATATTTTTTATTAATTGGGGGAAGGAAAATATATTGCTCGATTACAGTTGTGAGAGGTGTGTTTATTATATTCTATACTAGCAGATTATTACCGTCAGTTTCAAGACATCATATACCTTTCTTCAGATAAATCACCTTGGAAGTGACATCTAAATAATATCCGTTATAAACCGCGTTCTCTTTTTTTAACGCGTGCATTTCTCGTGCGTTCGTGATGTTAACATAATGTTAACATTATATATATATATATATATATATATATATATATATATATTCAAACCAGCTTAACTCCGCTTAAAAATTGACCTTGTATTACATCCTCCCGTGGCAGAGGGTTTGAGTAAATACATACCGGAAAGGTTTTAACGTTGTTCTTATTATTTGATGGGGCCCCCAGCAAAGAAGGCTCTAAACTAACTACGGTTCATATCAATAGAAAAAAAATAATCTCGGGGAAGCCATGTTGTGTCGTATTGTATCAAATGTCCAACCTTCAAAAAGATAAAATTAATGAAATAACTTACTGAAATTTGATGTTCCTATTTTATCAAAAATTACTATTGAGTTTGTAGCTATCTCTTCCGGTTTAGTTCAGTCGGTAGAGCGTTTCGGCTAGAAACCACAAGGTTCCTAGTTCGATACCGGTCCTCGCTAACTCAGCGTATGAGTAGCAGGGATCTGTGCAGTAAAGTAAGGAGCTGGTGGTAGGTGTGGCGCTCCACCTCAGATGCAAAAACAATCTCTTGGTCTAGCGCTATGAAAAGGGATGAACTCATCGCTGACTGGCTGATATCGATTTTAGGCCCCGACGACTTTACTTTTTACTTTTTACTTTTTATAGCTTAGTGAGGACTAAAATTCCGAAAAAATAAAAAATGCTTGAATCGATAAATCACTAAAGTGTCACTCATTAATTTAAATGTAATTCATTTCTCTACAAAGCTGCATCAAATTTTTCACGGAAAAATATCAACTTCAGATTATCATCAACATCATCATCATCATCATCATCTCACAATAGGTTCACGAATTTCTCATGATTCTCTCTATATATATTTATCTATCTCCCCCACCCCATACACACAACATCACGTCCATATCGATCATTGCTCTATGCAGGTCTTCCGCTTGGCATCTAGAATCGCACAGATCTAATCTATGTACGTCTTTGTTGGATCACCTACACTAGTGTATCGATGTGTAGGTTTCTACTGAGAACGTCTCTTATGAGTTTGTCCTTGAGTCCCCAGGAGAGTCCAGCAGGTCTTGTTTGCTTCACATGGTTTCTGTAATGGAAGGCAGGTGAATTTTTTTATGAATTAGTTTTAGGATAAAACAAGGATAAATAAAATTATATAGCCACTGGACCCCGGTCGAAACCGGAGTTTGATATGTTGGACATATCTACATACTAGAATTTTACCACGTACCCCACGTGTACGGGTTAGGCACAAGGCCCTATTAATGTGGGACACCCACGAGCCAGACTCATGGTTGCGGGTGCAGAAAATGCGTTGATCCAGTCGGCATTCACGCAAGGGGGCGCCTTAGCACTGGGCAATAAATCAGTTTCTGCCCTTTAAATCAAGGGGAGGAGTTGCCTGGTGGGATGGCCCCTTGGATCAACGATGTTAGCTTGTAAGGTCCAAGGCCGAAGCCACTGGAAAACCCGTCGAACCGGAGTTAGAGGTTATCGCCTCTCATCTTAGTTATGATGGGGCGTGACACAAGGCCATTTTTATGTGGCCCACCCACAAACCGAAAGCTCATGGATGAAACCGGAGTTAGATATGTCATACATATCTACATACTAAAAAATGCAAGTGTATTTATATATCCAAAAATAGGGGTTTACAGTCTGAAATGGAAGTCTAATTTGTATTGATTTTAAATATTTGATTTTAATAAGTGTGCCTGGTATTATTCATTTCTAATGTTTTGGTTTTTTTAATAATATAAGTAAAAAATCTCGGGATAAATCTTAAAAGAATCCATTAACAAAAGAAATACTGTAGTTTTATTCATTACTTCCTAATTCAACTAAATAGTTAAATTAAGAAAAAAATAGCAATGAAAGACGGGAGTGATGAAAAAATGATCAAAGAGTTCGTTTCAAATTTGTTCTATCTTTCGATTTACCCTCCTGTTTCAAATCATTTTATCTGCATTCTTATTTAGTTTCGTTATGTTTCTCATTTGATACAATTTTATTACATCCAAAAATATACTTACACCCGGAGGGTGCATTGCTTTTCAGCAGTGTTCAGCTTGTCTTGTTCGTCTTACTTGGTGGCTTATGTGATAGAGATAAGTGGTCGTATACCTGCTTTGTATGGGCTGCTGCTTCCAAGCAGCACATAGCCCCTTGTGTAGCTCCCATCCATCCTTTTCTCTACGCATTTCGTAGTCCCTATGGTGCAGCCATTCAGTAGTACTGACATGGCTTCAACTTAGAATAATTCTTGCTTCGTCTAATCAGAAAGTCGGTAATTCTCTTTTCTGTTATGTGGATTTAAATTATATAATAAAAATTGCTGTCTTGATATCATTATGTAATTATTTTCACTAGCAAAATTTTCAGATAATCTACTGCAATCAAAATTTTAACTTCTAGCCCGGTGTAAGCGATTACTTCAGCTAGTATAGGAATAAGATAATTAGTTATAATGATGATGTAGATATTTACATAGATTGGAAGAGACATAGAAGTTAGGATCGAACACATTACGCTATCAATGAACAAGCTTGCAGACAATCGCAGTGCGACAGACGCCAAAAAAATGGCGTCATTTCGTATTTTTATTCAGGAATAAAATCAAAATGCGCGCTGTTTATTAGCACTTTTTTATGATCACAATCTCTTGTCGAACAAATCTTCTTTATGGTGTTATCACAACTCAAATAACAGTACTTTTTTTCTTAGAAACTGTTTTTTGTTTTTTTCTTTTGAGCGGTATGAGAACCTTTCCACTTGTATTTTTATCGTTCAAATTCCTGCATTATTTTCGATACGGTGAGCCTCCGACCCAATAAAGTGGAATGATTATCGCATCATTCCACGTAATGATCTAATTATTATTGACACATCATTTCTTCTCTTTAATCTCTTGTGTAATGTTTTAATAATTGTTCAATTTTTTTTCAAACATGGATTTCAGAGATCTTCGGTGAATACGACTGGAAGCTAATTATTACAAATATTCTCAAATTCTATGGGGAAATTAACGGCCTCAACATTTGGAAAATGCGGAAATTTTATGTCTTGGTTATTTGTTTACGGCATATCAACTCCTTATGGGTTATTTAATGTCAGAATTTGATATATTTGTAAATGTTTGATAAAAATATTAAAACTTTTACTTCTCACGTTCCATTTGAATCATTCTTTTTTTAAATCGCACTTGTTTATTGTTTATCATAGTCATTTTTGTTCACAGTTATATGGTATCAATTATTCCTATTGAATACTAAAAATTAGCACACATTTATATGGTTTTGCGTATTTCTATCTAATAC
>CM042140.1:132072634-132080134 GCA_023376005.1 Doryteuthis pealeii | reverse complement strand
ATTTGATATATATTTACAGATCAAAATCCAGAATAACCCAATGCTAAGATCAATTAGAATTAATTCATCAGATAGTTTATAAAAAAATTGCCTCTTAACGCGTTTACTACGTATTGGTGAACATAATGTATCTTTCTATATTACTGATATACGTAGTGGTACATACATGCACAATTGCAAATATTTCACTTTCCTTAGTTTTAAACTAATCTAAAATATATGCTTTCATAATAACATAGCAGTATCTACATATACTACTTTAAAAAGGTGAAAACGATGAAAGAATAAATGGAAGGTAATAATAGAACAAGGAAAGTAATCTCAATTACTTATTACATGAAGAGTTTTTTAATAGCATCCCTGGCATCTTTTTCTTGTTTTTTAAAAAACTGATAAAACGTGTTTAAATCGTTTTTTTTACTATTTTTTCTTGAAATCATTCCAAATTAATCTTACAATTTCATTACATTCTGTTGTTTATAATTCGATTGTTCATATACCTATAAGCAAAATTCAACTGACTAATAGACTTAGTTTTTGAAATGCTCCCTGGACAGTAAGTTTCCAGTTCCAAGAGAAAATTTTAAAAGGATTAGAATTTTCCTCCGAAGGATAACCACCTTAAAAATTTACAATCATATAAGACTTCTCTGGGTTTTTTTTACTATAAAAATGCATTGGAAATGATTTTTACTATAAAATGCATAGGAAATTATTTTTACTATAAAAAAAGGCCATTGGAAATGCTTTTACTATAAAAAATGCATATGGAAATGGATTTTTACTATAAAAATTGCATTGGAAAATGATTTTTTACTATAAAAATGCATTGGAAAATGATTTTTTAACTTATAAAAGGGGCATTGGAAATAGATTTTTACTTTATAAAAATCATTGGAAATGAATTTTACTATAAAATGCATTGTAAATGATTTGAAGAATCACCATCAGACATAACAACTTAAGAAACCAATATACAACCCAAATTCTCATCGATAAAACCCAAATCTTATATCAAACAGTAAAAAAGATTTTAAATACTCGGGACCGTTTACCCAATAATCTCTCACAGCAAAAACAACTCTGCAAATAAGATTTCTTTGAACAAAAAGCTGTGGTGGAAGTTCTAACACACCCTCTCTTCTCTCTCTCTCTCTCTCTCTCTCTCTCTCTCTCTCTCTCCTCTCTCTCTCTCTCTTTATGCGTGGTTTGTAGAAGTTCTCACCAGTTTGTTCGAGAATACTTATCGGAGTTGTTTTTGTGGGAGATTTATGGTAAAGGTAATCGAAGTATTTTAAATCTTTTTTTACTGTTGATATAAGATTTGGGTTTTAATCGATGATGAATTTGTATATTGGTTTTTTCTAGTTGTATGTCTGATGGTGGATTCTTCAAATCATTTACAATGCATTTTTATAGTAAAAATATTTCCCATGCATTTTTATAGTAAAAATCATTTCCAATGCCTTTTTATAGTAAAAAATCATTTCCATGCATTTTTATTAGTAAAAAATCATTTCCAATGCATTTTTATAGTAAATCATTTCGGCAATGCATTTTATAGTAAAAATTCATTTCAATGCCTTTTTTATAGTAAAAATAATTTTCCTATGCATTTTTATAGTAAAATCATTCCAATGGCATTTTTATGAAGTAATAAAAAACCCAGAGAAGTTTTATATGAATGTAATTTTTAAGGTGGGTTAATCCTTCGGAAAATCTTAATCCTTTTAAAATTTTTTCTCTGGAACTGGAACTTACTGTCCAGGGAGATTTCAAAAACTTAAGTCTATTTAAGTCAGTTGGATAATTTTGCTTATAGGTTTTTATATGGAAAATGCGAATTATAAACAACAGAAGGTAATGAAATGTAAAGATTAATTTGGATGATTTCAGAAAATAGTAAAAAAAACGAATTTAAACACGTTTATCAGTTTTTAAAAACAAGAAAAAGATGCAGGGATGCTATAAAACTTTTCATGTAATAAGTAATTGAGTTTTTCCTTGTTCTATTATTACCTTCCATTTATTCTTCCATCGTTTTCACCTTTTTTAAAGTAGTATAGTGTAGATACTGCTATGTTATTATGAAAGATATATTTTAATGATATTGTTTTTAAAACTAAAGGGAAGTGAAGATAATTTGCAATTGTGGCATGTATGTACCACTACGTATATCAGTAATATAGAAAAGTAATTACATATGTTCACCAATACGTAGTAAACGCGTTAAGAGGGCAATTTTTTATAAACCTATCTGATGAATTAATTCTAATTGATCTTAGCATTGGCGTTATCTGGATTTGATCTGTAAATATATATCAAAATTAATAATATCTATTATATTAATATGGTATGTTTTGTGCAAGGAGACATAAAAAGCAATTCACACACACACACACACACACACACATATATATATAATATAGATTATATATATATATATATATATATATATATATATATATATGTGTAAAGGATGTGAGTAACAAAAGAACAAAAAACTCAGACAAAGTATGTAGGGATATATATCTTGCTAGAGCTTTGACTCGGCATCATCAGTCGTTTTAATAAATTAATCAGGTTATCATACAAGTGTTTTATAGGCGGAGGAGTGGAAAGGAGAGGAGGTCAAGTGGGTGGGTAAGCGTTAGTAAAGTCAATACACACTTTGTCTGATTTTGTTCTTTTGGTTCCTCACATTTCCATCACATTTTGTCGGATTCATTCCAATCCTCTTTCCATATATATAATTTATATATTATATATATATATAATATATATATGTTTAATAATTATATATATATATATATATATATGTGTTTAATATATATATGTATAATTTGTGTTAATTCTTGTGAACGTTGTTTGTTTGGCCATTTGAAGCATTGAAATAAAGAACAAAAAACAAGAAAAAGAGAATCAAAAATCAGAGTTTTTATATATTCAACCCGTTGCTCTTCCTGGTTTAATATATTCAGATATTCCGGTAGAACCTTCACCCTTTTTCAAGGTATTAACAGACGGTCTGGAGGAAAAACAGATGAAATGCTGTATATGAAAGGCAAAAAGTAATTAATGAAGTGAGCGGATTAGGCATTTTTAGCCGTTAATTTTTTTCGAAATTTTGTGACGTAACTCATCCGAAATACGATCATGGTAATCGTTCGAAATGTTGCATGACTTTGATCGTGAAAATCATGTGCAAATTAAAGAAATTAAAGAATAAAAATAATAAATAAATAAATAAATAAATAAGAAAAAATAATATATATAATAATGTATGTATGTTATATATATATATATATATATAAATATTATATATATATATATTGTGTGTGTGTGTGTGTGTATATGTTTATATGTTATGTATATATATATATATATATATATATACATATATATATATATACATACATATATATATATATATATATATATATATATTATATATATATATATATATATTATAATATGTAGTTAATTTTGTTGTTTATGATTATTGGAGAAATGATTATAAAGTGCTCAATTACTTCTTTAAGGGCTGTATTTATTTCTGATGACGGATAATCGCCTAAAAGTGATGTTCCGAAACCATTGGTAAGACGAACTTTTAGTTGTATTGGTGACTATATATATATATTATAATATATATATATATATATAATATATATATATATATATATATTAGTGTTTGTGTTTGTGTGACATTGTAAACTGGGTTTTGAAAACTATAGACGGAATATATTGTTTAAACCGTTATCTTTACTTAACTGGTAATTTGTATTCATTGCTCTCTTGTTGAGAAAGAAAACGAAAATGGCTGCTGACAAATATACGTGCGACAGTGCATGTTGTTACATTTTAACTGAGTCAAAGACTATTGGAAGCGAAGAGAGTGATTGATGAAGCCTATAGAGATTTGTTTCGTTTTGGAAGCAAGTTCAAGTAAGATGAATTTCTCTCGGAAGACAAAGTGCGTAGCGGTCGGCCATAAGAACAGAGCAGTGAAGACTCGCGAGCACTTTTGGTTGATGAACATAAATCAATCAATTCTGCGATTGGCTGAAAAAAATCTGTGTCGTTCACTCCACAATTGCAGGGTGCGTTAAAAAGTAAAAATGAGACTAAAAAACTGAGAATGGCTTCCACACAAATTATCAGCAAGATGCAATGCATTGGATTACTATAAGCACTTCGTAAGAGGACGAGGCTGTCTGCATTTCATATAGTGCTAATACACTTACGAAAGTTATGAATCCCAATATTCCTCTTCGAGCAATGGATAAATAGTTGGGTGGATGGGCTTTTTAACCTTGCTTAGGAACCAATCTAGAAAGGAAAAGTCTGAATTCAAATTCTGTTAAACAACGCTTAAAAAAATGACCTTGTGTCACACACACACACACACACACACACACAATATATATATATATATATATATATATATATATATGTGTGTGTGTGTGTGCTAATGACGAAACAATCGCATGACTTGCACGCTTTGTTTTTCGTTTTGAATTTAAATTATTTTCTGCTTCTCTCTCAATGTATCGGATTAAAAACAAGCTCTGAAGGTGATTTTTATAAATCGAAATTTTTGTTCAATATTGCTATGAATATGATATAAAAATATTTTCATTTCAACAGCATTGTGTGTTTTCATATCCTTTAGTCTCTCTCTCTCTCTCTCTCTTCTCTCTCTCTCTCTATATAATATATATATATATATAATATATATATAAGTCCGGCTGCCCTAAAATCGATATCAGCCAGATATCGAGGGAGTCTATCTTCTTTTCACAACCTGTTTGGGTCCCCTCTATCGGTCAAATAATCCGTTTTGAAAATTATTAGTATTGAATAGAAATAACGCAAAACCATATAAATTGTGCTAATTTTTAGTATTCAATAGGAATATTGATACCATATAACTGTGAACAAAAATGACTATGATAGAACAATAAACAAGTGCGATTTAAAAAAAAAGAATGATTCAAATGGAACGTGAGAAGTATAAAGTTTTAATATTTTTATCAAACATTTACAAATATATCAAATTCTGACATTAAATAACCATAAGGAGTTGATATGCCGTAAACAAATAACCAAGACATAAAATTTCCGCATTTTCCAAAATGTTGAGGCCGTTAATTTCCCCATAGAATTTGAGAATATTTGGTAATAATTAGCTTCCAGTCGTATTCACCGAAGATCTCTGAAATCCATGTTTGAAAAAAATTGAACAATTATAAAACATTACACAAGAGATTAAAGAGAAGAAATGATGTGTCAATAATAATTAGATCATTACGTGGAATGATGCGATAATCATTCCCACTTTTATTGGGTCGGAGGCTCACCGTATCGAAAATAATGCAGGAATTTGAACGATAAAAATACAAGTGGAAAGGTTCTCATACCGCTCAAGAAATCAGAAAAAAACAAAAAACAGTTTCTAAGAAAAAAAAGTACTGTTATTTGAGTTGTGATAACACCATAAAGAAGATTTGTTCGACAAGAGATTGTGATCATAAAAAAGTGCTAATAAACAGCGCGCATTTTGATTTTATTCCTGAATAAAAATACGAAATGACGCCATTTTTTTGGCGTCTGTCGCACTGCGATTGTCTGCAAGCTTGTTCATTGATAGCGTAATGTGTTCGATCCTAACTTCTATGTCTCTTCCAATCTATGTAAATATCTACATCATCATTATAACTAATTATCTTATTCCTATACTAGCTGAAGTAATCGCTTACACCAGGTTAGAAGTTAAAATTTTGATTGCAGTAGATTATCTTTAAATTTTGCTAGTGAAAATAATTTACATATTCAAACAGCAATTTTTATTATATAAAATAAATCTACATAACAGAAAAGAGAATTACCGACTTTCTGATTAGACGAAGCAAGAATTATTCTAAGTTGAAGCCATGTCAGTACTACTGCATGGCTGCACCATATGAACTACGAAATGCGTAGAGAAAAGGATGGATGGGAGCTACACAAGGGTGTTGTGTGCTGCTTGGAAGCAGCAGCCCATACAAAGCAGGTATACGACCACTTATCTCCTATCACATAAGCCATCCAATTAAGACGAACAAGACAAGATGAACACTGCTGAAAAGCAATGCACCCTCCGGGTGTAAGTATTTATGTTTGGATGTAATAAAGTATTGTATCAAATTAGAAACATTAATGAAACTAAATAAGAATGCAGATAAAATGATTTGAAACAGAGGGAGGGTATAATCGAAAGATAGAACAAATTTGAAACGAACTCTTTAATCATTTTTCATCACTCCCGTCTTTCATTGCTATTTTTTCTTAATTTAACTATTTAGTTGAATTAGGAAGTAATGAATAAAACTACAGTTATTTCTTTTGTTAATGGATTTCTTTTAAGATTTATCTCCGAGATTTTTGCTTATATTTATTAAAATAAAACCAAAACATTAGAAATGAATAATACCAGGCACATACTTATTAAAATCAAATATTTAATATCAATATGCAAATTAGACTTCCATTTCAGACTGTAAACCCCTATTTTTTGGATATATAAATACACTTGCATGTTTTAGTATGTATGACATATCTAACTCCGGTTTCACCCATGAGCTTCGGTTTGTGGGTGGACCCACATAAAAATGGCCTTGTGTCTCGCCCTCATAACTAAGATGAGAGGCGATAACCTCTAACTCGACCGGGTTTCCAGTGGCTTCGGCCGTGGATCTTACAAGCTAACATCGTTGATCCAAGGGGGCCATCCCACCAGGCAACTCCTGCCCCCTTGATTTAAAGGGGCAGAACTGGATTTATTGCCCAGTGCCGAAGGCGCCCCCTTGCGGGGTGAATGCCGACTGGATCAACGCATTTTCTGCACCCGCAACCGATGAGTCTCGGCTCGTGGGTGATCCCACATTAATAGGACCTGTGCCTCACCCGCACACGTGGGGTACGTGGTAAATATCTAGTATGTAGTTATGTCCAACATATCAAACTCCGGTTTCGGCCGGGGTTCCAGTGGCTTATATAATTTTATTTTATCCTTGGTTTTTATTATTTAACAATAATTCATAAAAAAATTACCTGCCTTCCATTACAGAAACCATCCGGGTGAAGCAAACAAGACCTGCTGGACTCTCCTGGGGATGCAAGGGCAAACTCATAAGAGATGTTCTCCAGTGGAAACCTACACATCGATACACTAGTGTAGGTTCACCAACAAAGACGTACATGAATTAGATCTGTACGGATTCTAGATGCCAAGCGGAAGACCTGCCTAGAGCAATGGTCGATATAGACGTGGTGTGTGTGTGGGGAGAAGATAGATAAATAGATATAGAGAGAATCATGAGAATTCGTGAACCTAATTGTGATGATGATGATGATGATGATGATGATGAATATCTGAAGTTGATATTTTTTCTGTGAAAATTGAATGGCAGCTTTGTAAGAGAAATGATTTACATTTAAATCTAAATGAGTGACGCT
>CM042140.1:132067324-132072534 GCA_023376005.1 Doryteuthis pealeii | reverse complement strand
AGAGGAGATAATTGAAAAATTGTTCCATTCACCCTTGTCATCGAATACATTTTCATTTGTTCTTTTCACCACAAATGATTCATATTATTAAAAAACAAATTGAAAATAATTTCTACATTTTCACAAAACGATAAATTTGTTATGCTGTTTTTCTTTGCTATTGTCACTACTAATGTTGCTACTTTTAATGAATATAGTCAGTAAATCATTTGCGGATTAAAACTGTCACTCTCTTTGGGTTTTTTGCTGCAAGGCAGATTATTTTATTAAAAAAATCATCAACACCACATAGTAGAATTAAGTGTAGTAGTTATGTAAAGAGCAATAATAATGATTTTAAATAAGGAAGGTGGTGGTATTAGTAGCAAGTTGCAGGAGCAGTAGTAGTAATAATATTAGTAGTAGAAGTAGCAAGGGTAGTATATTTAATAGTTGGAGTATTTTCCTTAATTTCTTTCTCAATTTCATTCTAACATGTGCATTTAGTCGAATAAAGACTCCAAATTCCTTGTAGTAAATTCCGTTCTGTTGCAATACCTCTTTACCGGCACTATATATCTATATGTTATATACTTTCTTCTTCTTCTTTACATCCAACTATTGAGAGCCATAGCCCACACAGACTGGGGTGCTGATAGAAAGACCCTCATCAAAATATATAGAACCTTAATAAGATCAAAACTTGATTATGGCTGCTTCATATATGGAGCAGGCCAGAAAATCCTACCTACAAGCGACTGGAAACCATACCATCAAGGACTCCGCCTCACATTAGGAGCCTTTACTACTCTCCAAAGGAAAGTCTGTACTGAAGCAAATGAACCCCTCTCTATTTAAAGAAGACCAAAATTAGCACTACAATACTACATCAAACTCATCTCCTGTCCAAAATCCTGCTTATGACTGCACCACCAAAACAAATACAAAGACTTGTACCAAAATAACTAAAAAAATCAGACCCTTTAACTTAAGAATAAGTGATCTCCTCAATGAAATCAAAATCAACACCAAATATAGTACACCATACCATACTCTCCAACACGGCACCATGGACCATAAAGCACCAGCTATAAACTTAGAACTGACTAAATTACCTAAAACAAAACACACCCTATCACTTACCAAAGAGAAATTCATTAAAATACAAAATAAGTACCAAGATCATCATCACATCTATACAGATGGATCCCAAACAAAGGAAAAAAAGTTGGTCGTGCCGCTATTTCTCAAAAAACCAAGAATCCTTAAAACGCCTACCAAATGAAGCCTCATCTCAGTGCAGAAACTACAGCCATTGATCTAGCTATGAATATCATAGCAAATCACAAAGCTTCCAAATTTATTAATGCACGGACTCTAAATCAGTCCTATTAGCACTAACAATAACAAACACATCATCTCCTCAGATCACGAAGCTCCTAAACCACTAAACACCCTCTCTGAAAATAATAACATTATATTCTTCTGGATACCAAGTCACATTGGTATCCAAGGAAATGAAAAGGCAGACAAAGCCGCAAGAAAGGCACTTCAGACACAATGGCAAATCTAAATCCCATATACAGATCTGAAACCAACCATAACAAATTTATATTAGACAATGGCAGAAATCATGGGACAATCTGACTCAAAACAAGCTCCATGAAATACAGGAAGTTATTGGATAGTGGCCGATAGCCCACAGAAGTATTAAAGAGAAGAAAGTAATACTCGCCAGATTGCGTATTGGGCACACCCACATTACCCATTCGTACCTGTTAAAAGGGGAGGGTGCCCCGTGTGCCAACATGCAAAGTACAACTTACAACCAAGCATATCCTTCTAAATTGTAACAGACTTAAAACATATCCGCGCAAATTACTATCAAGCTAGAAACCTGAAAGACATCTTCAAGAATACAAACCCTGAAAACATTTTAAATTTTATTAAAAAAAGCAACCTTTTCAACAAAATATAACAGAACATTACCAATTATCTCCATAGAACTACTTAAAGTCTGAAATCCAAAATAACCTTTTGGCATTAAATGACCCCACAGGGGTTGATATGCCCGTTAAACAAAACTCAAAACCTAACTTCCTCTTTGGTCGTCTATCTTCTGGCCGGTCTGCTTCTTCTATCGTCTATCATCTATCTCGGTCTGGTCTCTTGGGATTCCGGGTCTGGTCTCTGTTATATGGGGATTCCTTGTTATCAGAAGCCTTGTGCTATTGTTAGCTTTAGTAATAACAACAAGACTTCGATTTACGATGATGTTACTTTATTCGTAGAACCCCAGACCAGACAATGCGCGCGGATCCTTACATATTTGCTAGCTTCGCTTCTAAGTCCAACTCTCTAACTGACTAACTGAGTTGCTTACCTTCTTAAACCGGAAGGGCCTTCTATCGGCTTCCGATTCTCACGGTTCTATCCCGCAAGGCAAGGTCAGAGTGAGGTCAGCATTGTCACTCACTCTCAAGGCCATCAGCTGCACTAATATGATTTTCTACACTATTGTCATAATCATTAGGTTCTAATGATTATGTAACAGTTCGAATTCCCCAAATTACAAATTCTATCAATCTTGAGTATCTCTGTTTATGTTACTGAACAAAGTATTCTTTTCTTAAGAAAAAAATACACAAAATTAACATTTCGAAATTTATAAAACATACTCTATCTTGAAAAATGAAAACATATGTAGAAATATATCGATGACAGTTGTGAATTAAAAATTTATTTAATTATTTATTTCTTGTTTAATACATGAAAATTCATCGCGATCTACCATTGAAATAGCACAGCAAGAAGGCAGGTTATTTTTGATGAAATAAATTAATTTAAAAATTAAAAATCTGAAACGCTTCAAGAATTTGCGTGTCATCCTTGCGCAGGGGCCATGCTAATCTTCTAGTAGTAGTAGTAGTAGTAGTAGTAGTAGTAGTAGTAGTAGTAGTTTTTTTCTAATTTAATATGATAATTTGTTATATTAAAACCTAAATAATGGCACCCAGAGAGTGCATATATTTGCTAGTTTATTTGATATAGCTCTATCTAGTCCATATTTGAATTATTAGATTCTGCTACGTGAGTGTAAAGGTGAAATTGGATTATTCAGTGTACCTACGAGGTTAATAATCGTTCACCAATTCAAAAGGTGCTATGAACCACTTGCGTTACACTGGTACCTAAGTCTGTAAGTTAACAAAAAAATTAACTGTAGCCCGAGGGCCGGTGACACGTTTTAAAGACAAAGTCTCGTATATAATTCTTCACACTTAGATAGACACACTTATGTCAGCAGCTAAACGGAAGAACACAGGCCTCGTGTTCTAAACACCTACCCACAAAGATTTTTACGTTTTTAGTTTGTTTTTTTTTTCTGTGTTTTTTATCTAACCAAATATTGGTAGTGTAGTCGTTTCGCGCGTTTTTCCAAGAAAAGAATTAAAAATATCGAGTACATCTTATTATTATAATAGAGATTGTGCGTTTTTCTGTCTGTAACCAAAACTATATTACTTCTCAAATCACAACTCCCTTAGTTATTAACATCAAATTCTCCATGATTTAGTTTTATTTAAACCTCAATTATTGATAAAATTGTTTTACATTATTAATACCGTTGACCATATCTACATACTAGTAACATGCAATTGTATTTATATATAAAACAAAATAGCGGTTTACTGTGTGAACGGGAAAACTAGTTTGCATATTGATATTGAAAATTTGATTTTGATAAATATGTGCTTAGTATTATTGATTTGTAATAGTTTGATTTTATCTAAAGAGAAATCCATTGACAAGAAGAAATAACTGCAGTTTTATTATTTAATTCCTATTAACTAAATTGTTAAATCAGGAAAATTTAGCAATGAAAGATGGGAGTGATTGAAGAGTACGTTTCAATTATTCTATTTTTCGATTATACCCCCTCTCTTTCAAATCTTTTTATCTGCAATATTAATTAGTTTCATTAGCCTTTCTAATTTAATATGATATCTTATTACATTAAACCTTTAAAATTTGCACCCGGAGGTTGGATATATTTGCTAGTACAATTAATATATATTTCCTAAATACAAGCCGAGAGGTATGTATACATCTGGATGAGGTTTAATTATGATAGGCGAAGAGTGGAGATTATATTAGAAAGAAAAGATTGCATGAATTTGGCAGGCTCAAAATATCGGTTTCTTTATTACCGAAGTTAAGCAGTTTTGAACCCGATTAAAACTTAGAGGCATCACTATCAAGGCGCACCTGTTGCCTTAGGCCGACATGAGTCAGTGCTAAATAGATAGAAAGATATGTGCAGAAACTGACAAAAAAGGGGACGATAGGATACGTGATTGTCGCTCACTTATCTTTTAGTCTAGTGCTTGCCAAACATTTTCAGATCAAAGAGGCGTGAGCCTGCTGAGTTAAGGAGTTATAAAAAAAACAACATAGAAACCTGAGTTGGGCTGATCAAGATCGAGATTGTTCACAGTCAGAACTTGCAATGACTCCGGTGTATGTGCATTCTCTAGTGATGAGTCTCAGTCTACACACAATCGAAGAATAAAAATATAGGTTTATATATATATATATATATAATATATATTATATTATATATATGTGTGTGTGTGTGTGTGGTGTGTGTGTGTGTGTGTGTGTGTGTGTGTTCTGTGTCCTTTGTCGGATCCAGTAACGTATATTAACAGTACTACCGTAATCAGTGTCGATCTAGGACTAATGCCAATGAAAGGGTAATGCTGCATAGCGCTTTTCCATATCTATTGGTATACTACTCATTTTCCATCGGGGTTCTTCGCTGTTCGTATCGGGGGTGGGACTTCTCTTTTTCTTTTCCGGTTGGAATTTCAGGTCAGACATCTCTCTGTATGCGGGGGTTCCATCTTGGTCTATTATTTTCAGAAACAACACGGAGACATTTTTGTTGTACATACTTTTGTCCACCCGATACATTCTTTAATCCGCACGCGCACGTAGGAGCAGAGACAAAAGCACCTCTACCAAAAACGGCCGTTGAACTAAACTCCTCTAACATTTAATTCTTCTTTCCCAACTTGCCTGATCACTTAACTCTCTAAGCCTATCAGACACCCGTCCAGATGAATCTGGGTGACACTTTTCAATCAAACTATTAAATCACGGTGATTTTCCATTGTTTCATGTTAATTTTAAACTACGTAAAGTACTTCACTAAAAATGATAGGCTA
>CM042140.1:132047324-132062324 GCA_023376005.1 Doryteuthis pealeii | reverse complement strand
TCTCTTCTTCCACCCCTCCCAATTACCTTTTCAGCATAAAAGCAGACTAGAATCTCAGTTGTATTCGATTAAATTTGACAAAGCTTCGTGACATACCGAGGAGAAATATCATTTGAACGAAGTTGTTTTGAGTTTTATCCACATTTTCCTAACACACACACGCACACACACACACACACACATATATATATATATATATATATATATATATGGTGGACTCTCTTATAGTGAACGATAGATGAGGGTCAGCAGTGAGTGATTTGTTTCCTCCTATGTTGTGCATGCTATCAAGAAGACATTTGGTGTTTTCTCGAGTGTGATAGCAGTCCATCCTTACTGCGAGCTATGAAGCCACACTGACAGATGACATTTTCTAAAGCGGGAGTCTGCTGTTTTTGTTTTAAAGTTAGACGGAGCCCGATCACGTTGTTTCAATCTATTTTCTTCAATATATTTTTTCTAATATATATATATTATATATATATATATATATATATATATATATATATGAGGGAAGATGGAGAAAGAATGAAAAAAGAGGAAAGTTATCAATGTTAAAATCAATGTTAATCAGAAAAATGTGGACAACCGTAGTTTTTAGGTCATTATATAACTTAATATAGAATCATGCGTTTACTCACCGTGAAGAATTAATATACCATTCAAATATAAAATATAGATGAAATATAAATATCTCTCTGGATTTCTGGTTATTACGAGTGACTGTTTGATCTGTTTTATATTTTGTGTCTATTTAATTTTTTATAACGTATTTTGTAATATCGATCAGATATTTTCCAAGAATATAACAGTTGATACAAAATCGATTCTAAAACTTTGTTAATTGAAGTTTGAAGTAAATTCTTGCAATACTAGTCCTTGTGCATAAAGAAATATTTCTGAAGTACAATCAAATTCATTTGTAGAATATTTGAAAGAAAGATTTTAGTGGTCTTTTATTATATTCAGATTTAACTCATACTCATAGAAATAAAGACAGTTAAAGGAGGAAAGTATTTTCTTTCAGTCGTATTCGATATGTCTAAAAAATAATGAGATTGACATTTTTCAGGCTTATAACCTTGATTATAAACTAGGTGATAAATTTTGACCTTGATCTCTTGTGAAAAAATGTACTTCCTGCTCGCTTCTCAGAAATTTGGACGCCCTGTCGTTCGAGCTTAAAATATGCTGAGAGTATTACATGCAGGAAGAGACTGTTACAAAACCATCGCTGCTGAATCACTTACATAATTCCAAGGAAGTGTAGGGGAGTAAACCCCAAAAACAATCCGGAGCCGGAGTCCCTAAGGTGGAGTAACGCTGAATTTCAGTGCTACACAGCAACTCCTGAGACACTGCCGTTACCAAACTGCATTGGTTCCTTACCTTTTCTTTGGACCACAGCGGCAGTTCGGACAAGAGGGGGGATCTGCTGCTTGGGCAACAGCACATCCTCCATATCAACCCGCCCAAGCTACGTAGTTCCAAAACAAAACAAAAATTGGACACTACTCCATCGTCTTTCGCAGACGAAAGGATGCCAACAATCACCTGCATAGAGGTAAGACCCGCTCCTCAAATAATCCGTGCGTCCTGGGTACGATTGAGAGGTTTCAGTTTTGGAAATATGTGAATTGTTGAGAGCCTTTTCATTGCCATTACTCACACAGTCTGATCCGGAGCAAATATATTTGCTTAAAAATTATTTGTATTCGACAGGATTGTATGCAAAAAAGCTTTTAAGAAACAACCACACAAATTATTCATCTGAGGTGATGACAGGGCCAGACACACGAGCCTACTAATAAAGAGATGGATCAAAATGCAATAGAAATTAAAATGTTTGATTAGGTAAGTAAATACTGCAATACATTGACTAACAAGGTTAATATTTGTAACATAATTGATGGGTTATCTATCAATCGGGTGCGGTAGTTTAGTTAAAAATCAAACTAACGGTTTTATGGAAAAGTAATGATTTAGTTGATTGACAAGATTGAACCCATTTTCTCACCTCGACTTTGATTCGCCAGAGTGAACGTGGGAAACTTAGAAGATCGGTTTTGGCTGGGTGACGAGACGAGACGGATGTTATGTAATCGCCGCCCAGCACCTATATTTGTGGCCTTGTGCCAGACTTAGAAAAAAAACCTTTAGAAAAATGTACTACTGATTATCTTATATTACTGGGTGGTCTTTGTGGAATCACCGAAAAAGTAGTTAGGAAAGATAACATCTTTTAACGAGAGAAAGGAGACAATTAGTCTAGGTTTAACGAAAAATTAGGATGAGTGACTCCAAGAAGTCTTAGATCTTAGGCTGGTGAACTCTGGTTGACCAGTGAGAATAGAAGGAATCGAACATTCGATTCGGTCCAGAAAGAGCTCGAACTTTCTAAAAGTAGAATCTTCTGGAAGATTATTTAGAAATACTATTTAAGAGACCCGTCAATAGAATCACGATCAGTTGCAGTCGGTGGTCGGAGAGAGTCAGAGGCAGTCGGTGATTCAGAGTCAGTCAGAGATTGGGGCCAGTCAGTGATCGTACGAAGTTAAGCTGTTGTCGCTGAAGACGATAAGGAAAGGCCTGTTACTGCTAAGAAGAGCTTGTTCACCGAGAAGTTTACTAAGGACTGAAAACTCGAAGTTGAATCCAGTTAGAATACAATTAATTAATTATTAAGCGCAGAGAATATTAGAGACTCTCTCTCTCTCTCTCTCTCTCTCTCTCTCTTCTCTCTCTCTCTCTCTCTCTCTCTCTCTCTCTCTCTCAAAAGTAATAGAAGTTTTGAATATAATAAACTTCTGAAAAGTAAACTCGGAGTTATTAATTTCCTCTACTTACGACGAAAGATACTACAACAGGTTTTATGAATGAACCTGCCACGAACAAGAAATAGTAAAGTAACTATCGTAAAGGGGGCGACCCGTGGATAAAGTCAATTGGCCGTAACGAAGAAGCACGCGGCCGTGAAACGTGATACCTTTCGCTTGACTATAAACGAAAGGAGTGTGGAAGAATTTTGGGGCCACAGACGATACTGCTACTGGTCTGTTTGTAAACAAACGACCATACGAATATACAAGAGACAATTTGATACCGTGAAAGGAATAACGACCGTACGTACGAAGATACGAATCGTAGTGCCGTGAAAGAAAAGGCACTACGTTACGTATATTACGAATCGAAGCCATAACGTCACACGGATTGCAAAAAGGCATTTTGTCCAAATATATATTTCTCACGCGGATTTGTTTTGGATTTAATATTGAAATAAAAGGCCTCTATGAAAAAAAAAGAAACTAAACAACGGACCAAGACACAAGACGAAAAACCCAAGTGAAAGACAGGAAATCAACAAAGATCCCAAGACCAGAAGAAGAGCAACCCAGAGGTAGACGATAGATACCCGCTCAGCTACGAATGATAACAAACAGCCCAGATCAACAGAAAATACTAGAGAAGTATACGTCCACAGGTTTGCGTATTGTTGGAATAGTTTTGTAATATAAGGTGCGCTGGAGCCCATCACTTAAACTTATAGACTCTGCATGGCCGCGTGGATTCAATCAGCCAATCAACATGCTCAAATACGTGGTTCGTTAACTATTTAATCGCCGATGATCAAAAGCGTTCAGTTACTCGTAGTTAAGACGGACGAACGGATCAACAACCAAGTATTCTGTTTAACACTAAAGAACAACTAAGGATTCTTCACTAAGGAACACAAGGATTCTGCCTAACACTAAGGAACGCAAGGGATCTCCACTGTAAAGTGCTCTCACCTGCTGCCTAAAAATGGCCACAAAAATCGTAACAGTATATATAAACGGGTATACTCTACAACATACGTTAATACGTTTCTATTAAAAAAAAAGTATGTAACATATTCTCACAAATTATTTGGAGATTATAAAACCTCAATATTCATTGTGTTCCAATGAGAATGAAGAATTAAGGGTTTCTTAAATAGTCTAGTTTTGATTTGTCCAGTCAAAGTGTTTAGAACAAATGAAGCACATTATTCATTAATGATTCCCCTCCTCCAAATAATCTGCTGGTCACGTCAAACCCTAGCATTATACCCTTTTATCACATATGTGCTGAAAGGTGGTGACACAGGGTTGTTAAACTGCATATAGTGGTGAGGTTATAATTCTGAAGTTCTGGGAGTGTGTAATCCTCTTTTATTGCCATTAATCCCACGCCCCCTCTGACCCGGAGTGGTATTACATGTAAGGCTCCCGTTTATGGGTTAAATTGATCAACAATAAGTTTTTAAAATGTTTAAAAAATGAGTTTTAAAAAATGAGTTTTAAAAAATGAGTTTTAAAAAATGAGTTTTTAAAAACGTGAATACCCAACAAAAATTGATAAAACAGAAACGTCTTCGGTATAAAATAACCCAACATAGGTTGCCATGCCGTAAGATCCAACCAACCAACATCATTCATGATTGATTGATTTTAACGGCATGCCAACTAGTATAGGGTTAAATTATGCCTAGATCTTGGGAAATTACATTTATTGTACATTTAGATTCAGATTGTTTGTCTAGTTCTTTCGTAAGTGTTTTACACAGCTATAAATCAAACATTCCTATCAAATACAAATAAATTGCACACAGTTGTATGGTTTTAATTATGTGTAAATTAAGTGTATTAGATAGGAATACATGATATCATATATTACGGCCATGTCACTCTGAAAGAATCGATTCCCGCTAGATCAGCGAAATTAAACAGCGATGACCCGATTCAGTACTTAACTGGGTAAATACTTAATCAATAGCAGGTACTGTAAGCAACCTGTTTCTTTTGTTTATGAAAAATGTCTTGATTCGGAATTAACTGACACGGAAAAGGGTTTATATGCCGTAAAACAAAAGAATAGCGACTTGATATCATATACATATTTACCAACCGCTCCGCACAAACAGGATGTGACACAATGTCAATTTCTTAAGCGGAGTTTAACATGTTTGAACTCTGAGATTTCCTTCTCCTTGACTGGTTGCTATAGCAAGTTCAATGAGCCTAGTCTACCCTGGTATTTATCCATAGCTGAAGAGAGAAGTTGAATTCATACAGTTCCGAAGGATAGTAGCACTACTAACAAACATATGCGCCCTCCGGTTGTAAGTATTTAAGTTTTAATGTAATGAAATATATTCAATTAGAAAGACTAACGAAATTAAATAAGAACGCGTATGAAAAGATTACACCTATTTTAATTTTATTTTAATTGGTTTCTAAATGAAATCATTCATAGGAATGATTTTAATACGTTGGAGAATAAAACAATAATATTAGAGATTAATAACACCAAGTAATTATTTATTAAACCCGGTTTTGTTAAAACCAGTATAGAAATTAAACACACCATATATTATGCAAACCTTTATTTCTTAGGGATATGCATGGCACATTGCAGGGTTTTAAACGCATTAATAACATGGACTGTTTTGATGTAAATCTAAGTCAGATTTTTATAGAGACGTTGTTAATAATTAAGTTTTTTTCTATGTATTAATGATTTTGACTATAAATTAAACACTCAATGATAAACGCTCGCTATTCCTGGGGATATTTTGACCGAATCTGTTATATTGTTTCGGTTACAGACAGACACTGCATGTTCATTATAATAAAATCGGAAATGCAACTAGCCTCCTCCAGGATTTGAAGTCGTCTTGCTGGGTCCATTTCCTACTATGGTAACCATTACACCACGTGCCTCTAATTGATATCCTAAAAGTGAGTACAAAAAAGTCTTACGGACTAACAATACGAAAATGTAAATTCAAATGTATAATGAATGCGATTCCTAAAAGTCTAAGCATAAAATAACCATAGACACATTGACATGCCACTAAAATCAATTGATTAAACAGAATTCTGGTTCAGCTGAGTAATTTTGGATAATTTAGTTCAAGTGTGTTTGATTAAGTGTCATAAAAATAGAACAGAATAATATCCAGTAGCGTTATAAGATCAGATTGTGTTAAAGTGTTTGGGGCCAAAATGCATATTTCTATCTTAACACAGACCCCATACTGCACTGATCTGAGACATTGTCGCTATTTCGCGCTGTAAAAAAAAAAAAAAGAAGTAAAAATCCAAAAGGTTGTCATTTAGAAGCTGTTTATCACATGCAACAGGCCGTGACGATGCAGCTGAAGGCAGATACCTTCAAGCACTATTTTCAGGAACGGAAACCACGTCAGTATGTGGCTTCCCAAGCGAACTATTCTGAAGTAAATAAAGTTGATAATAAAGAAAAAAAAAATATCTGACACAATCAGTTGCATTAGTTTCTAAACAGACGTCGTATTCTTGTAAGATTTCTATGATGCAGCTTGAAATTTTGTATAGTAACTTAACTCACCTTAAAGAAAGGTATTTGACTAATCTACTTACAAAAACATAAATAAAGCAGTTGTAAGATGGCAAAATGAAAAAAAAAACGTCGAATATGGCTGAAAATCTATGTATTGAAAATGGAAAACATCTGCACTTATGGAATGATGCAAAGACAATACATAGGGAAAAACATTGGATAATAATACGTCTGAGAATGAGCAGATGTGTTAGGTTATAGCGAGGCCTGTGTTTACGGAGGCAGTGGTTATAGTGACCTCTTAAGTAGACCAAGTATAGAGATGAATACACTACAGGAACCAGTAATTAAAGTAGCTACATTTTTTTAAATCGCAAAATGAGTAAAGGTTAAAAAAAATTATACATAAGTATAAAATGTAAATATTCTACGTAAAAAAATATTAGGATTATAAGTTCCAAAACTTCACTCTGGCTTGTCCGGTTGGACACATGACACAACGGTTAAGTTAAGACAGGTCTAAGTGACAATCATCTTTTGGTTGCAGGTTCAATCCTGACCACGGGCGATAATAACATAGAATACTTAACATAGCTTAACACTTGTACCCGGTCATGGTTAACGGAATGAGAAAAATCTACACAGGTGGGTTGAATAAAGGGTTCGGTTCGAAGTTCAGTGAAGTTTAACAAGTTCGCCGAGAAATTTCAATAAGAAAAACCTGAAGAAGGTCAGAGGGCACATCGGCCGAAACATTGTGTACGTACCAACAAAGATAAGGACAATAGTCTGAACTATCTAAATAAATTATCAAGCCTCATCTTTAGAGAAATACACATATATATATTTACCAACCCCTCCGCACGAGCAGGATGTGACACAAGGTCAATTTCTTAAGCGGAGTTCAGCAGGTTTGAATTCAGAGTTTTCCTTCTAGACCGGTTGCCTAACCAAGGTTAAAGAGTCCAGTCTGCCCTACTATTTACCTATAGCTGGAGGGAGAGTAGGATTCATATTTTTCCCAATGGTATAAGCGCTAAGTGAAATGCAATTACCACATCTAGGATTTAAACTCGGGGTGACAAGTCCATTTCCCATGACTTTAACCATTATACCACACGCTTCCTATAAATACACATATAAAGGCTTGTTTTATTTTGTTTTCTTTTACAAAGAATTGAATATCTAGAAATCCATTAGCAGATATGTCATTTTAGAAGGCATGTCAAAGAAGGGGTAATCCCCGTGGGGTAGTCACTAATATGCTGGACCTCGATATCGTAGTGAGTTCAATGTCCAGTCGGGCTATTACGTTCACTTTATGACTAATACCCTTGGGAAAGGTGTGGACCAATTCATTGCCTCAGCTATGGGTTAAATAGTACTACTACTGTTTCGCCCTGTCGCTAGATCTAGTGGATTCAGTTCACCTCTGAATTTGTTGTCAGACATCAATTTTCTGATATTGGGTCCAATGGAAATTCTTGTTTTCAGTTTTACATAACTTTTCCATGAGCCACTTTTAGATTTTAGAATCTAAAACAACCCGTTATAATTTATTTTTGGACTTTCTTAACGGGGATCATTTCGATACTGTGAAACGCCGTGTGTTTCTGCTAGCGCTTACTATTTATGAACAAGAAAAATGTTGTTTTCTTTTTGTAAATCAGAGTAAGTAATTTTGTTAAAATGAAAGACATTAAAACTCAACTTTTAGACAAAGGTTAATGTTTTTGACAGTGTTTACAAATCTAATCAAAGGTCACTGCAGCTGCTAAATTTATAGGTTTATTCAAACTATCAAATATCCCAGGAGTGACTCTCTTGGCACGCATTTCCTTGCCTTTTTTCTGAATCCGGAAAATTGTACCAGTTGACGTTAAAATGATCCATAATTGGCTGACCAATCAGAGGTCTTTGGAGCTACAATTTTCTTCTATAAAATAAGAACGAAGACAATTAGAGAGGGGTAAAATGAGGATTGTTTACGAATCCAAGAGTGGCATATTTTTATATTTCTATGAAATTATTAAGCGCTAGAAAATTTCTAAGTACAGATTCGAAACCAGTTCATTCGATTTGATCTAAAAGTCACGTTTTTATCTCAGTTGCAACACACTTTGTTAACTAATGTAACAATGTGTTTTTGTAATATGAAAGCATTCTTCACGTTTTTTTTACGTTTCCATGTAGTAAGATGAATCTGGCAGAATTCCAGAAGTATAGGACATCCAGGGAGACAGTCGAATTCTCTATTAGTAGTCTGCGTGCCTGACAATTTCCCCATCAATCTTAATTAAGATATATGTCATTGGTTCAAAGCTGGTTAGCTATCTTAGATTAGAAATTTAATGTGGAAGGAAACCATCAATACCATTAACGATACATACGCCCATACACACACACACACACACACTCACACACACACACACACATAAACACAGTCACGCACATAAACACAGTCACGCACCTACGCGTGTCCAATAGAAACTGAACTTTGTAAAAAAGCTGATTTTTATTGTATAAACAACTTCGTGGTGTAATGGTTAGCAAACTTGTCTTACAGATCCATTACAACTGAAAAGCGAGTTAAATCCTCGCTGGATGCCTCATACTTGTTACATCCTATCCGCAGTGAACTGGTTGGATAAATATCTATAACTGAAATTTTGCATTGCGCTAATATTGATATTTTGTATAAAATATCATCACGTTACGTTGGTTAGTATTTTGTTACTCATGCAAGGATGAACATGCGTATCGAGGTGTTCGTCACATTTTCCCAAAGTTCAAGAAAAAAATCTCAAAATGTTTATAAGATGCGCTGTATTTAAATGAGATAAATGCCTTGTATTTAAATGGGATAGAGTTCCATAATCGTCCAAAAAAAAATTAAACGTCTTTTTAGCGTCTATTGTTGGTGGTTGTACCAGAGTTTGATCACCTCTGAAAGGGTCAGCAGGGTGAGGGAAGTCTGATGTTGGAAGACCCGAAACTTCCCAATGAACCTTGCGGATTACATCACTGACGACAACCACCAGCGCCCCAAATGTAGGAACGTATATTTAAAGTATGAAATTCCCTTTTGCTTTGGCCACTGGATTATTAGTGTTAAATTAACGGCGTGATCCCAGGGGGCTATCTCCTCAGGCAACATCTGTCCCCTGGGTTTGTTGCCAAGTGCCTGAAACGCCCCCTTCAGGAGGACTATCGACGGAATCGACTTATTTTTAGCACCCGCCATCCCATGAGCTTCGGCTTGTGGGTGGTCCCACATTAAAAGATCGTGTGTCATACTTGCATACATGGAATGCGAGGTAAAATTGACCCTATATCTTTACGGCCTTCCGCGACATCGGATGAGGATAACCGAGAAGGTGCGTGATATGATCCGTGTAAAGTGACACTTGACTCTCCGTAAAGTTTCTGAAGATTTTAGATTCTGTAAAGCTTCAAGTCTTGTTGTTTCCAAAGAAAAATATCATCATCATCATCATGTCACGCTGAAAGCACAGATTCCCACTGACTTTTGTGAGCTAGAACTACTATATTAGAAAAGGAGGAAGAAGGAAATAAGTGAGAGAGTAAGGTTTAAAAAATAGTGATGAGCAAAACAGGATGAACGATGGTTTGACCGTAGCGTAAGGTCGAACGGAGAATTGGGTGTCAACCGGAAGTTTCGGGTGTTGACCGGAAGTCGCGTGGTGACGTGGAACAACGAAGAAAGGGACCGGCCTCTTTTCGATTTGGGACAGCGTAGGGTTAAGACGTGCCCTTGGTCCCGTGTGGGATGACGGTAGTTTATTAGTTCTCTCTCTCTCTTTCTCTCTGCATTTCCTTCTCTCTGATACGAACCCATGAGACGAGCTTACCCTGGAAATAAAGGCTAGCAGTTGTGACTACATATTTCTCGCGTTGTAATTTTTATCAACAAGAAGACATTTTTAGTACCGTGAATATATCGCCACCTCCGCCGCCACGTTACGTATATATGCTTTGGGTCCTGTGACCAGATATACGACAACGTTACAGATATCGTTTTAGTTCCCGGAAAAAAAGGCACAACGTTACACTCTCACCACCTGTCCCTATCAGTCGTCGAACATGGCAGGTCTTCCCCGCGCGACATCTGGAATCTGCACAGAGCTGATTGGTGTAAGTCTTTGAATGTGAGCCACACTGGTGTCCCATGTGTAGCTGTCTACAGGATAATGTCACCTATGTGTTCGGCCTTATTTCTCCATCCATCCATCGTGTCTTACTCGTCTTACTTGGATGATTTCTGTTAAATTCTGCTTTTTGTGTGGTACTGTTTCCAAGATTTGTTCAAGAAAGCCTGCAGCATTCTTGTGTACCTCCAATCTAGCTTTTTTCTCTAAGCGTTTAGTTATAGTTTAAGTAGTGCAGCCATATAGCAGCTCTGACACGGCTACAGCTTGGAAATATCATCACTATCTTATCAGAGAAATCATATTTCCATATGATCGATATCCTGTCTATAGCAGTCCATCATTTTCCCATGGCTTCTGTAGATGATATATTACTACATAGGTATGTAAACTTGTCTACTAATTTCAGAGGATTACTTAAGCTTTTCTAAATGATACGAGCGGCATCAGCGTTTCAAGTCAGAAAAATACTTTCACCAAAATTGACCTTAAGTCTTTACGGCCTTCCGCAAGAATGGATGGTTTGGTTTGTTTTATGGCATATCAACCTAAGTGGGTCATTTAATGCCGATAAAGTTCTGAAATAAAGTCATTCTTAATGGATAGTCAATGTTTTTTATAAACACATTTTTCTATTTAACCCATAGATGGGACCCTAACAGGTACTACCACTCCGGGTCAGTGTGGACCAGGTAGCAATGGTGATGAAGGGGTGCTCCCCATTCCCCAAACCGCCCAAACTGGAACCTCACCATCAGATAAAGTGTAACGTCATTCCTAGGATATGTAGACCCTCAGCCACGGCCTTCTAGCACCCATATGATAAAAAGGGTAATATGGTTGGGGCAATCATATAATTGCTAGGGCTTGACGTGACCAGTCGATTGATCGGGGGGGGACTCTCCGACGCCCGTCTAGCTTGAGAAAGGGCCAAAGTGGAGTATTGCAAGTCATTGACTGCTCAGCCACCTGAATTCTATCTTTAAGCATCACGGGTCGCCACCCACAGTCAACAGGGGGCCCATTGTGGGAGTCTTACCCTCTGCAGAGGTGCAGTCTGTGCATTCTAACGCCCAAGCCGACAAGGCGGGCAAGAATGGACGAGTGTGTGCTGTGATCTATGCTAATTGTCTCCTTACGTCCACAATACTTTTAGGATTGTAAAATTTTATGCCGCGTTGTTTTAATGAAAAATAAACAGTTGATCATTAACTACCGTAAATTTTGAATGCATTTGCTAATAGATTATCACATCAGCGAATTGTCACATTCAGGCAGTAAAGGGTTAATTACTCTGGAATCCTGATTCGGCCCTACAGACTTATGTACTCTTCAAGATTACATGCAATCTGGAAATTGGTTCATTTGGGATCATAGAAAAGAAGAAGAAGAAAACGCTTCTAGACTTGTACACTAATCTTCAAATTACTTCTGAGATGCATACTAGGACATCGAATGTGCTGAAATACAAGGTGTGTCAAAAATTATCGAGATTTTTGTACTTTTTTGATACACCTTCTTCTGAGAAAAGAATATGTTCCATTCATTCTTCATTTCTATCTTGGTAAATACTTGTACTTTTTTGACACACCTGAATTCTGAAGAAAATTAACGAATGGAACGTTATTTTTTTTCAGAATACAAGGTGCGTCAAAAAGTACAAAACATCTCGATACTTTTTAGACACATCTTGTAAATGTTTTAGCAGTGGAAGGAACCATTTGGAATTAGTTCATTCAATTTAATCTAAAACACGTTTTTACTTCAGTGGGGAAAACTTTGTTAAACAGTGTAATATTTCTTGTACCAATGATTTTATGTTATTGAGGCGAAGTGTTTCACTTTGAACCTAAATTTATTTTTTAAACCAATATTTTTTCCTTATGCAATCATCGTAGCAACAAGTGGTAAATAAAAGTCAGCAAAACTCATAATTCTTTTGAGAAAAAAAGAACACACAGGAAAAATACAAAATAAATTTGGAAATATGTAGTTAACTCTTTGCCTACTTGAAACCACTCACAGAGGCTCTTCCAACACTGATATCCTACAGTAAGCCGCTGGCAGCGGCTCTCGCAGGTGCCACTTGTTTACACCGAAAAGGATTCATATTACAATGATAATGGGACTTTATTTTAATAGAATGTGTTCTGAGGTTAGCGAACTTTAAAAAAAAACATCATACAGGTAAAAATAATACCTGGTAAAAAAAATACAAACTTGGAAGAAATTTGGTAAGCAAAGAGTTTAAAAAAATGTTCAATTTCAATAAGTATTAACCTTGAGAAAATTTAGAAAACAACATCAGTTGAAATAATTATTTCATTAAATAGTTATTCCAGTAAATGAGCAAAACGAAAAAAAAAAAACATAGGTCCGTAATGTTTTCAGAAAATACTATTTTTGTTCTATGGAGAGGGAAATGTTAGTCCTCAATTTCTTTACGGATACGACTATTTTTTTAATACAAAGGAGAAAAAAATAAATAAGCATCAGTGAAATTTTTTTCCTTCTGGGAGAGAAAACATAATTTCATATTTATTCTGCAAAATAACTCCCAGTTAAATAAATGTTACTGTCTCAACAGTTTCCAACCCAACAGTAGCAGATAGTCTCTCTCTCTCTCTCTCTCTCTCTCTCTCTCTCTCTCTCTCTCTCTCTCTCTCTCTCCTTCAAAAAATCTTCCACAAACTTCTTTCAATTTTTTTTCATCTTCTTCAATCTCTCTAAGTGGTCGTCCATTTCTTCAAAATCTTTCTCTGTCTGCGAAAAAAACAACCTCTCGTGTCTTCAATAATTGTTAACTAAACATTTCAAGGTGGTAACTCTTTCTAGTTTAAACATTTGATAACATTTTAAAATAAAATAAAATATTGCAACTTCATTTCTTTTTCTTCTTCTTTTAACTATTCATAGACTTGTTAATTGTATGAACTCTTTTTGACAAGTGATGGCAATTCTATGAAAAGATTCTAATCAATTTTC
Organism: Doryteuthis pealeii; assembly: GCA_023376005.1. Lineage (NCBI taxonomy): Eukaryota > Metazoa > Mollusca > Cephalopoda > Myopsida > Loliginidae > Doryteuthis > Doryteuthis pealeii. The sequence goes on along the minus strand of CM042140.1, from coordinate 132,048,828 downwards.
TTAATATTACTTGTACTAAAATTAATATTTCACAAGTATGTTGCATCCAGAGATGGCGAACTCACTAATAATTGTCTGCTTGCCTAACTCGCTGGTATACACACGCGAATTTCCCATCAATCTTTATTAAGATATACGTCGTTGGTAACGAGCTAGCTTAGATAAGTAATTTAACGTGGAAAGAAACAATCAATAATACCATCGATTCACAGGTACATTCACCAGAAACAGACACACGCACACATACTAACCCACACACACACTCACAAATACACACACATACACTTATACACACACTCACACACAAGTGTGTCCAAATGAAAACTGAACTTTTTACAAAATACTCTAATGAGAATTTCAACCGTGCTTACAACTGAAAGGTTGTATTACGCTGATGTTGATCATCTGCATTAAATTACATCACGCAATTAAGCTACACATTTAAGATTAACGATTATGTTAGAGGGTGGAGGAGGTGCTTTTCATATTTTCCAATTTTGAACAAAAGAAGTGCATCCTCTCTGTATGCGTTACATAATTTGTGGGTAGCCAACGAATTATGTCCTTAACTATAATAAAATTTAAATAACGGTATGGTAAATGGAAACTTACCATTGACCGTTATTGGAAGTTTAAAAGTTATTGACGACCTTTCGCTGACCTGTGCGGTATTGGCTAAATGGCTAAAAGAAAGCGTCTTAAAGGAAACTGACTTAGTTTGTTAGATTTTGGCTGTTAGTAGAAAGGAGCAGACACAAGAGTTTTGCTTCAAGATGCCAGCTTCTCATTGCATGGTTGAAAAAATTTAGGGCTTCTGTTTTTTTTTAATAAAGACATTGTAAAACAATTAAGTTTGTTTAATCATTACCAACAACAAGAAATAAGCACCGACAACCCAGTCCAGCAGAATTAAGGAATCTGTCCAGAAGAAGATCGCAGTCGAAGAAGCAGAAAGAACACATCTCAACGCATCTCTTTTTCTCTAGCCAATTATATACCATAGAGGGATTCAAGGTAATCCGTGCAGTCGGCACTTCTTGATGATGATGATGATGATGAGGAGGAGGAGGAGGAGGAGAGAAGAAGAAGAAGGAGGAGGAGGAGGGGGGATTTACTTGTACATATAAATGTACATATCTTTCCTAAATCCAAGTCTGAATTATATTCATATACACATGAGTCGTGACAATGAACCTGAAAGAACGACCCATATTTACTCCGACATCTTCATTGATACAACGTACAAACACGCATTAATAGAGAATCGCTTATTCTTGGTTTGGACAATGGACTCTTGTCTAGAATTTCAACTAGAGGTCACACTATCAATGGTACATTGTTGCGAAAGCCTTTATTTATGAAAGGAAAATGGAAATCTATAACTAGTCTTTCATATATATCATTATAATCGCACAATTTTTTCGTCTCTCTGTTCGTATACCGCAAGGATGACGTGAAGAAATTGTCACCAATTTTCTAGGATTATATGGTGGCAGTATGACTG
>CM042140.1:132008322-132047224 GCA_023376005.1 Doryteuthis pealeii | reverse complement strand
CAAAGAAAGAAAAAAGAAAGAAAGAAGAAAAAACAAAGACAGAAAGAAAAACTAAGAAAAAGAAAAGAAAGAAAGAAAGAAAGGAAGGAAAAGGAGTAGAAAGGAAAGGACATGATGGTAAACAAAAGAGAATTTTGAAAAAAGTTGAAAATATAAGACTCGTTCTATTGGTGGGGCTTAGAATATGCTGTCTCCGCTGCAGAGAGCCAAGAACCCCCTCTAAAAAAGCTGGTCCTGGGTATGACACTAAACTGTACCTGATGGTGAGGCTCAAGTTTCTGTATTTAAATTTGCTACTTCATTTTTCTTTCATTGTGTTCAATTGATTTTTTATTCTTTTTATATATGTGTGTTTTTTTTTACTGGTGTCTGAGTAACAACAAGTCTCATCGGGTCTCCAGGACTCTTCTGAGTATTCTTGCTGATCTTAACAATGCTGTTGTCTAGGCATGTTACTGTGATTTCCAATTCCTCTAGTCTGTTTTCGAAACTTTGTGAATCGCTCCAAGATGCACCAATTAAAATTGGTATCACTTTCACCCTCATATTCACATTTTTTTCAATTATCTGACAAGATCTATGTATTTGTTTATCTTTTCGTTTTCTTTAATCTTTATTCTGTGATCTGGCGGAACTGCAAAATCTACTAGTTAATAAGTTTCTTTTTTCTTGCTAATCAATACTATGTCTGGTCTTCTGATTGGGATAAGGTGGTCCATCTCTATCTTAGATAGTTCATAGAATTTTATTCGTTTTATTCTAACGATCAGATTCTGGTTATGCATATAACTTTTTGCGTTTTTGCACAATTCCAGTGGATCATCTTTCCATCTCAGTCGTGCCTAGGCTTGTATTCTTATTGTGCTATTTTGCTATATTTGATCATTCATATCTGACTCTACATATCCTACATACGCTGTTCTGTCGATTATTATTAGTAGTATAATGTTTTCACCCTGTCGTAACTGGTGGTCCAGGGGAGGCTGAGTGAAGTTTGGTGGTATCTGAGAATGTGGAGTACCTCTTTCATTGCCATTACTCCTATGTCCACTCAGACTCAGAGTGGTAGAATCTGTTAGTGGCAAATAGTGGTCCAAATAGATATGTTTAATATATTTATTCGTATTCAATAGAGAATAAATTGTCACAGAATACTGGTATTTGATATAGTCACAAAAAACAGTAGCATGGATATCATGCTGCTTACCTAGGATTCAAATACAAGTCGAGTTATTATTATATTATTATTATTATTATTATTATTATTATTATTATTATTATGTTCACTCTTTTTGAGTTTTTCACATCAGCGTTAGCTGATGGCATTTCACTGGTGTCTGAGTGACAACAAGTCTTCTCAAGTCTCCAGGACTCTTCTGAGTATTTAGGCAGATTGCAGCAGTGCAGTATTCTGAATGGTTTTCAATTTTTCCTCTGATTTCCAGATTTCCAAGCTTTTGGGGACCGTTCCAGGTGCACCACTACAATTGGTATCACTTTGACTTTCATATTCCATAACTTTTTTCAGTTCTCTGGCAAGGTCCAGGTATTTATCCATTTTTTCGTTTCCTTCACCTTTACCCTGTGATCTGCTGGAACTGCAAAATCCACCAGTTGTCAAGTTCTTCCTTTTTTGGTTAATCAACACTCAACAGTCAGTATATTATACAGTCTCAACCGACTGGGCGAATGATGGACTGATTTTCCCAATTGATTCTTTTTCTACTCAAACATATCAACGAGTCTATAGAGAATATTGACAATGAAATAAGGCGTAAAGAATAATTAGGCTTAACATTTTCCAAAGGCAAAATATTGTGGTATTAAACAATAAAAATGAAAAGAACGCATATACATTGTATTTGTATGGAGGCGGCGTGGTGTAATAGTTAGAGTCGTAGGAAACGGACTCGTCGACGCGAGTTCAAAATCTTACGCGAGGTTGTTTGCATTTCATATAGTGCTAACACCCTTGGGAAAGGTATGAATCCAACTATTCTCCCTCTAGCTAGGGATAAATAGCATGGCAGACTGGTCTCTTTAACCTTGGCTCGGTAACCAGTTAAGAGAAGGAAAACTCTGAATTTCAACCTGTTAAATCCGCTTAAGAACTGACCTTGTGTCGCATCCTGCTCGTACGAAGGGCTTGGTAAATATATATATATATATATATGTATATATCATATTTGTATTTCAAATACTTTGTGAGCTAATGTTAAAAAATCATTTTACGTAGAAAACATCCATTTTTCAAAATAGTCAAATTTCATGTCAATGCACTTAATCCAGAGATGAAACATATAAAATAAAAATTTCAGATAAAAAATTCGCCAATTACAAAATGTCAGATAACGGATTTATTGATCCAACGTTTTTGTTGCATTGTATCCGGGGAGTGAATAGATAAGGTATCAAACGAGTTGACAGAGTTCAACATCTTCTCCAGTGGGATAGCTCAAACAGGATAATATTGATCTAGTACTTAGCATCGTTCTTGTCGAGGTCACCATCTAAGTGTCTCAAACTCGAGACGAACCCCATTTTGTTCGTGAATGGCTGAATCACCATTTTCCAGAGAGATGGGTGGTTAGACGTGATCCGCATGAATAGCCGGGCAGATGCCCTGATTTAACATCCTGCGATTTTCTTTCTTGGGATTGGTTAAAATAGCAAGTCTACTCTACGAAATTAATGACTTTGGGAGAACTTGAAATACAGATACGAAAATTCATTTCTGCCGTTCCGCCTGAGTTCCTGGATGATCAGTTGATGTTATCTTCGAGCGGCTCGAGAGGCTGGTGCACGTATAGAATTTTAAATAAAACTCTGTTATGTGTGTTCTACTACTCATATTCATTTTTTGTAAAAATAACGATTCAAAAATGAATTATAAGATTTTTTTTAAATAGGGATGGGAATAACTTATCAAGCACCCTGTACATGCGTTTATTTTGGTAAATAAGAAATGAAAGCAAGAAATTGATTAATCCCTGTTGATTGGGCTTTAGAATACACTGACTGCACCTCTACAGAGGGGTAGACCCCCGCCCCCAACTGGGCCACCTGTTGGCTGTGGGTGCTGACCTGTGATGCTTAAGGTGGATGAGCAGTCCATGACATGCAACACTCTACTAACAACCTTAGGCTCGATGCGCGTCGGAGGCCCCCTCCAGTCAATCAGCTGGCCATGTCAAGCCCTAGCACCTATATGATGACCCCAACCCTATTAGCCTGATGGCAAGCCCCAACCTTTTATCATTTATGTGCTAGAAGGTGGTGGCTGTGGGTTTTCATTACCTGGGAATGACGTTAAACTTTATTTGATGGTGAGGTTCAAGTTCTGGAGGTCTGAGAAATGTGAGTACCCTTTCATCACCATTACAACCTGGTCCACTCTGACCCGGAGTGGTAGTACCTGTTAGGGTCCAATCTATGGGTTAAATAGAAGAATGTGCTCATAAAAAACTGAGTATCCATTAAGAATGAATTTATTTCAAAAACTTTGTCGGCACTAAATGATCCATTGAGGTTGATATGCCGTAAAACGAAACAAACCGAACCAAACCAAGAAATTGAGTGTGTCTGGTCTGTTTGAAACTGACCATTCTTTGAATTAATTCTGTCAGAGTGTTCGATGCTAAAAGACGGCTAATGAAGATGAAAATAAGATGATTTTGATGATAAAGGATAAAAAAAGTTATGTCGCTTTTTTGCTACTGCTATCTGTGATGGAAATGAAATAATAAAAAATATTGTTAGTTTGTGTTTTTACGTCGACTAAATGGAACTTCTGTCGTTGGTCGATATCAAAATGACAAATTCGACTAATTATTTCTTGATCGCTGCAATGTATACTACAAATGTAAAAGTACTGAAAGCGTAATCAGAAAAATAATGACGCTGATGTTAGATAAAACCCCGAACCATTTCCTCGAATAGAATCTTGAATTTTCTTACTTATATTATCAACTATCGATTCAAAAGACCAACTCTAATTATGACAGGTAAGCCAGAACGAAAGTTCCGTCAAAATATCCTTAAAAATAGTAATTATAAATAATAAAAAGAGCAAAATGAGTCGATTGGTTGCAAATCTAAAAGATTTGAACTCAAGATATGGATAGATAAATATATATATATATGGATGGATGAATGCGTCTTTCTATGTGTTTGGTCGTGGGCATGCGTTTGTGAATGTGGATATTTTAAGCCATTAATAAAACTGTATACTCAAATATAGAAATTGGGAAAAATAAACAGTACTTAATGATTGCGTTTTTTGAACTAATTTATCTGATGGAGATGTGAAAGAAATATTCATTAAATGATAAAATCTAACGTCGACAGACGTTGATTTTAACAGCATGTCATTCTAGGGAGTTGGATTATATATATATATATATATATATATATATATATATATATATATATATATATATATATATATATATCACAAAAATGAACATTTATTTTTTATATCCTGCTTCATTCTTTACTGCCTTCAACAGTGAGGACATATAATTTTTCAATATTTTCTTCAATTTGCGTCAGTTAAATATAGAGGTCAGAAGTTTGTAATTTATCTATCTATCTGTCTATCTATCTATCTATCTATCTCTCAACATATATATATAATATATATATATATATATATATATATATAATATATATATATATATATATGGATGGCTTATGTGATAGGTGATAAGGTGGTTTTTCCTATCCTGCTTTTTCTCTATGCGTTTTGTTTCTCTTCGCACTGTTGCCCCTGGCTTGGCTAATCAGAAGTCAAGGTTAGTTACTTACACGTCTAACTAAGAAACCCCCTTAATCTGGTTATTTTTTATTTCTACCTTTTCAATTTCCACACATTCGTCCCACGTCAATCACCGCTAACGTTATACCTAATCCCGTCACTCTTTTTATCTGATGATCGATAACATTTTAATGCTAACTCGACACAAAATTTCAGTCTCATGTACCTATCACAATTTGCAGGCATACTTATTTGATTCATGTGCATTCATTGTAATGGTTATCGTCGTAGGAAATCGAATCAACGACTAGATTTCAAAATATTCATTTAAGCTCCTCCTAATATACTTGGCAAAGGCACAAATAGATCTCTTTTCCCTCTAGCTATGGGTAAATAGAATGGCAGGCTGGGTTATTTAAACGTTATAAGCCAACCAGTCTAGGAAAATGAAAACTCTGAATTTAAAATTCCACAAAAACTTTAAACTTGATTCGCATCCTGCTCTTATGAAGGAGCTATATATATAATATATAATATATATATATATATATATATATATATATGAGAAGTAAATACACAAACGATGTTTTTCATATGGCTTTTTTAGCCGACATTTTTGGGAGAATATGTGCTTAATTGAACTCTACCTAATTTTGAAAGTTAATTAATTAATAATGCATGTCCACCTAATTAATTAATTATTAATTAATTAACTTTCAAAATTAGGTACGACTTCAATTAAGCACATATTCTCCAAATATATATATTATATATATATATATATTATATATATATATATATAGTATTTTTTATTAATTGGGGGAAGGAAAATATATTGCTCGATTACAGTTGTGAGAGGTGTGTTTATTATATTCTATACATTACTAGCAGATTATTACCGTCAGTTTCAAGACATCATATACTTTCTTCAGATAAATCACCTTGGAAGTGACATCTAAATAAATATCCGTTATAAACCGCGTTCTCGTTTTTTAACGCGTGCATTTCTCGTGCGTTCGTGATGTTAACATAATGTTAACATTATATATATATATATATATATATATATATATATATATATATATATTCAAACCAGCTTAACTCCGCTTAAAAATTGACCTTGTATTACATCCTCCCCGTGGCAGAGGGTTTGAGTAAATACATACCGGAAAGGTTTTAACGTTGTTCTTATTATTTGATGGGGCCCCCAGCAAAGAAGGCTCTAAACTAACTACGGTTCATATCAATAGAAAAAAAATAATCTCGGGAAGCCATGTTGTGTCGTATTGTATCAAATGTCCAACCTTCAAAAGATAAAAATTAATGAAATAACTTACTGAAATTTGATGTTCCTATTTTATCAAAAATTACTATTGAGTTTGTAGCTATCTCTTCCGGTTTAGCTCAGTCGGTAGAGCGTTCGGCTAGAAACCACAAGGTTCCTAGTTCGATACCGGTCCTCGCTAACTCAGCGTATGAGTAGCACAGGGATCTGTGCAGTAAAGTAAGGAGCTGGTGGTAGGTGTGGCGCTCCACCTCAGATGCAAAAACAATCTCCTTGGTCTAGCGCTATTGAAAAGGGGATAGACTCCATCGCTGACTGGCTGATATCGATTTTAGGCTGCCCCGACGACTTTACTTTTTACTTTTTACTTTTTATAGCTTAGTGAGGACTAAAAATCCGGACAAAAAATAAAAATGCTTGAATCGATAAATCACTAAAGTGTCACTCATTTAGATTTAAATGTAAATCATTTCTCTACAAAGCTGCATCAAATTTTTCACGGAAAAATATCAACTTCAGATTATCATCAACATCATCATCATCATCATCATCATCACAATAAGGTTCACGAATTCTCATGATTCTCTCTATATATATTTATCTATCTCCCCCCCCCATACACACACACATCACGTCCATATCGATCATTGCTCTATGCAGGTCTTCCGCTTGGCATCTAGAATTCGCACAGATCTAATCTATGTACGTCTTTGTTGATCAACCTACACTAGTGTATCGATGTGTAGGTTTCTACTCGAGAACGTCTCTTATGAGTTTGTCCTTGAGTCCCCAGGAGAGTCCAGCAGGTCTTGTTTGCTTCACATGGTTTCTGTAATGGAAGGCAGGTGAATTTTTTTATGAATTAGTTTTAAAGGATAAAAACTAAGGATAAAATAAAATTATATAAGCCACTGGACCCCCCGGTCGAAACCGGAGTTTGATATGTTGGACATATCTACATACTAGATATTTACCACGTACCCCACGTGTACGGGTTAGGCACAAGGCCCTATTAATGTGGGACCACCCACGAGCCAAGACTCATGGGTTGCGGGTGCAGAAAATGCGTTGATCCAGTCGGCATTCACCCCGCAAGGGGGCGCCTTAGGCACTGGGCAATAAATCCAGTTCTGCCCCTTTAAATCAAGGGGGCAGGAGTTGCCTGGTGGGATGGCCCCCTTGGATCAACGATGTTAGCTTGTAAGGTCCAAGGCCGAAGCCACTGGAAACCCGGTCGAAACCGGAGTTAGAGGTTATCGCCTCTCATCTTAGTTATGAGGGCGTGACACAAGGCCATTTTTATGTTGGCCCACCCACAAACCGAAGCTCATGGATGAAACCGGAGTTAGATATGTCATACATATCTACATACTAAAAACATGCAAGTGTATTTATATATCCAACAAAATAGGGGTTTACAGTCTGAAATGGAAGTCTAATTTGCATATTGATTTTAAATATTTGATTTTAATAAGTATGTGCCTGGTATTATCAATTTCTAATGTTTTGGTTTTTTCTTAATGAATATAAGTAAAAATCTCGGGGATAAATCTTAAAAGAAATCCATTAACAAGAAGAAATAACTGTAGTTTTATTCATTACTTCCTAATTCAACTAAATAGTTAAATTAAGAAAAAATAGCAATGAAAGACGGGAGTGATGAAAAATGATCAAAGAGTTCGTTTCAAATTTGTTCTATCTTTCGATTATACCCTCCCTCTGTTTCAAATCGTTTTATCTGCATTCTTATTTAGTTTCGTTATTGTTTCTCATTTGATACAATATTTTATTACATCAAAACATAAATACTTACACCCGGAGGGTGCATTGCTTTTCAGCAGTGTTCAGCTTGTCTTGTTCGTCTTACTTGGGTGGCTTATGTTATAGGAGTTAAGTGGCCGTATACCTGCTTTGTATGGGCTGCTGCTTCCAAGCAGCACATAGCACCCTTGTGTAGCTCCCATCCATCCTTTTCTCTACGCATTTCGTAGTCCATAAGGTGCAGCCATTCAGTAGTACTGACATGGCTTCAACTTAGAATAATTCTTGCTTCGTCTAATCAGAAAGTCGGTAATTCTCTTTTCTGTTATGTGGATTTAAATTACATAATAAAAATTGCTGTCTCTGAATATCATTATGTAAATTATTTTCACTAGCAAAATTTTCAGATAATCTACTGCAATCAAAATTTTAACTTCTAGCCCGGTGTAAGCGATTACTTCAGCTAGTATAGGAATAAGATAATTAGTTATAATGATGATGTAGATATTTACATAGATTGGAAGAGACATAGAAGTTAGGATCGAACACATTACGCTATCAATGAACAAGCTTGCAGACAATCGCAGTGCGACAGACGCCAAAAAAATGGCGTCATTTCGTATTTTTATTCAGGAATAAAATCAAAATGCGCGCTGTTTATTAGCACTTTTTTATGATCACAATCTCTTGTCGAACAAATCTTCTTTATGGTGTTATCACAACTCAAATAACAGTACTTTTTTTTCTTAGAAACTGTTTTTGTTTTTTCTTGAGCGGTATGAGAACCTTTCCACTTGTATTTTTATCGTTCAAATTCCTGCATTATTTTCGATACGGTGAGCCTCCGACTCAATAAAAGTGGAAATGATTATCGCATCATTCCACGTAATGATCTAATTATTATTGACACATCATTTCTTCTCTTTAATCTCTTGTGTAATGTTTTATAATTGTTCAATTTTTTTCAAACATGGATTTCAGAGATCTTCAGTGAATACGACTGGAAGCTAATTATTACCAAATATTCTCAAATTCTATGGGGAAATTAACGGCCTCAACATTTGGAAAAGCGGAAATTTTATGTCTTGGTTATTTGTTTACGGGCATATCAACTCCGTATGGGTTATTTAATGTCAGAATTTGATATATTTGTAAATGTTTGATAAAAATATTAAAACTTTATACTTCTCATGTTCCATTTGAATCATTCTTTTTTTAAATCGCACTTGTTTATTGTTCTATCATAGTTATTTTTGTTCACAGTTATATGGTATCAATTATTCCTATTGAATACTAAAAATTAGCACACATTTATATGGTTTTGCGTATTTCTATCTAATACTAATAATTTTCAAACGGATTATTTGACCGATAGAGGGGACCCAAACAGGTTGTGAAAAGAAGATAGACTCCCTCGATATCTGGCTGATATCGATTTTAGGCAGCCGGACTTATATATATATATATATATTATATATATATATATATAGAGAGAGAGAGAGAGAGAGAGAGAGAGAGAGAGACTAAAGGATATGAAAACACACAATGCTGTTGAAATGAAAATATCTTATATAATATTCATAGCTAATATTGAACAATATTTCGATTTATAAAAATCACCTTCAGAGCTTGTTTTTAATCCGGATACATTGAGAGAGAAGCAGAAAATAATTTAAATTCAAAACGAAAAACAAAGCGTGTAAGTCATGCGATTGTTTCGTCATTAGCACACACACACACACACACACATATATATATATATATATATATATATATATATGTGTGTGTGTGTGTGTGTGTGTGTGTGTGTGTGTGTGTGTGACACAAGGTCAATTTTTAAGCGTTGTTTAACAGGTTTGAATTCAGACTTTTCCTTCTTCTAGATTGGTTACCTAAGCAAGGTTAAAAAGCCCATCCACCCAACTATTTATCCATTGCTCGAAGAGGAATATTGGGATTCGTAACTTTCGTAAGTGTATTAGCACTATATGAAATGCAGACAGCCTCGTCCTCTTACGAAGTGCTTATAGTAATCCAATGCATTGCATCTTGCTGATAATTTGTGTGGAAGCCATTCTCAGTTTTTTAGTCTCATTTTTACTTTGAACACACCCTGCAATTGTGGAGTGAACGACACAGATTTTTTCAGCCAATCGCAGAATTGATTGATTATGTTCATCAACCAAAAGTGCTCGCGAGTCTTCACTGCTCTGTTCTTATGGCCGACCGCTACGCACTTTGTCTTCCGAGAGAAATTCATCTTACTTGAACTTTGCTTCCAAACGAAACAATCTCTATAGGCTTCATCAATCATCTCTCTTCGCTTCCAATAGTCTTGACTCAGTTAAAATGTAACAACATGCACTGTCGCACGTATATCTTGTCAGCAGCCATTTTCGTTTTTCTTTCTCAACAAGAGAGCAATGAATACAAAATACAGTTAAGTAAAGATAACGGTTTTAAACAATATATTCCGTCTATAGTTTTCAAAACCCAGTTTACACTGTCACACAAACACAAACACTAATATATATATATATATATATATATATATTATATATATATATATATATATATATATAGTCACCAATACAACTAAAAGTTCGTCTTACCAATGGTTTCGGAACATCACTTTTAGGCGATTATCGTTCATCAGAAATAAATACAGCCCTTAAAGAAGTAATTGAGCATTTATAATCATTTCTCCAATAATCATAACAAACAAAATTAACTATATATATATATATATATATATATATATATATATATATATATATATTATATATATATATATATATATATATATATATATATATATATATATACATATACATATACACACACACACACACACACATATATATATATATATATATATATATATATATAAACATACATACATATATATATATTTTTTTCTTATTTATTTATTTATTTATTATTATTTTTATTCTTTAATTTTCTTTAATTTGCACATGATTTTCACGATCAAAGTCATGCAACATTTCGAACGATTACCATGATCGTATTTCGGATGAGTTACGTCACAAAATTTCGAAAGAAAATTAACGGCTAAAAAACGCCAAATCCGTTCACTTCATTTAATTACTTTTTGCCTTCATATACAGCATTTCATCTTTTTTTCCTAGACCGTCTTGTTATACCTTGAAAAAGGGTGAAGGTTCTACCGGAATATCTGAATATATTAAACCAGGAACAGAGCAACGGTTGAATATATAAAAAATCTGATTTTTGTTCTATTTTCTTGTTTTTATTCTTTATTTCCAATGGTTCAAATGGCCAAACAAACAACGTTCACAAGAATATAACACATAATTATACATATATATATAAACACATATATATATATATATATATTATATATATAAACATATATATATATATATATATATATATATAATATATATATATATATGGAAAGAGGATTGGAATGAATCCGACAAAATGTGATGGAAATGTGAGGAACAAAAGAACAAAACTCAGACAAAAGTGTGTAGGATTTACTAACGCTTACCCACCCACGTGACCTCCTCTCCTATCGACCTCCTCCCGCTATAAAACACTTGTATGATAACCTGATAATTTATTAAAACGACTGATGATGCCGAGCTCAAAGCTCTAGCGATATATATCCTACATACTTTTGTCTGAGTTTTGTTCTTTTGTTACTCACATCTTTACCATATATATATATATATATATATATATAATATATATATATATATATATATATATGTGTGTGTGTGTGTGTGTGTGTGTGTGTGTGTGAATTTGCTTTTTATGTCTCTTTGCACAAAACATACCATATTAATATAATAGATATTATTAATTTGATATATATTTACAGATCAAATCCAGATAACGCCAATGCTAAGATCAATTAGAATTAATTCATCAGATAGTTTATAAAAATTGCCCTCTTAACGCGTTTACTACGTATTGGTGAACATATGTATTACTTTCTATATTACTGATATACGTAGTGGTACATACATGCACAATTGCAAATATTTCACTTCCTTAGTTTAAAACAATATCTAAAATATATGCTTTCATAATAACATAGCAGTATCTACATATACTACTTTAAAAAAGGTGAAAACGATGAAGAATAAATGGAAGGTAATAATAGAACAAGGAAAGTAACTCAATTACTTATTACATGAAAGTTTTTGTAGCATCCCTGGCATCTTTTTCTTGTTTTTAAAAACTGATAAAACGTGTTAAATTCGTTTTTTTACCATTTTTCTGAAATCATCCAAATTAATCTTACAATTTCATTGCCTTCTGTTGTTTATAATTCGATTGTTCCATATAACCTATAAGCAAAATATCCAACTGACTAATAGACTTAGTTTTTGAAATCTCCCTTGACAGTAAGTTTCCAGTTCCAGAGAAAAAATTTTAAAAGGATTAAGATTTTCCGAAGGATTAACCACCTTAAAAATTTACATCATATAAGACTTCTCTGGGTTTTTTTTACTATAAAAATGCATTAGAAATGATTTTTACTATAAAAATGCATAGGAAATTATTTTTACTATAAAAAGGCATTGGAAATGATTTTTACTATAAAAATGCATTGGAAATGATTTTTACTATAAAAATGCATTGGAAATGATTTTTTACTATAAAAATGCATTGGAAATGATTTTTACTATAAAAAGGCATTGGAAATGATTTTTACTATAAAAATGCATTGGAAATGATTTTTACTATAAAAATGCATTGGAAATGATTTGAAGAATCACCATCAGACATACAACTAGAAAAACCAATATACCAAATTCTCATCAAAAAAACCCAAATCTTATATCAACAGTAAAAAAAGATTTAAAATACTCGAGACCTTTACCATAAAATCTCCACAAAAACAACTCTCAATAAGATTCTCTTTGAACAAAGCTGGTGAGTTCTACACCCCCCTCTCTCTCTCTCTCTCTCTCTCTCTCTCTCTCTCTCTCTCTCTCTCTCTCTCTCTCTCTCTCTTTATGCGTGGTTTGACAATTTATTTTTATTGACGTAACAGATTCGCTTCTTGTCAGGTGTCGCTGTGTTTATGTTTAGGTGAATTTGAAAGCCCTAAGCCTCGAAATGGTATAAACACTTGACGCGCTATAAAACGAATGGTTCCTTTCTGCACATCAAGTCTCTCCGATACAAACAATAAATGCGTTATTTCTGTATTATCACCACAAGTGACCACTAATTTTCAAATTCCACCGCTTTCCATGAGCTGACAAAAAGGAAATAATAATAAGAAGAAGACATGCTGTCATTCGGTCACCAGGGAACAACCGGCTAAGGCAGGTGTGAAAAACTTTAATGGAGTGAAATAATGATGTCGTTTGAACAGCCCCAAAGTGTTTGGAAAAGAGTCTTCATGAGTTTCAATTCCGAGGAAGAATCTCGACTACCCCCCAAAAAAGCATTGTTAAAATCGGCTGAAATATCAAGAGCCCTGGAGACCTGGGGAGAATAGCTGTCACTTAGCCTCTTGTAAACCACCAGCTAAGGCGGGTGTAAATAACTCTGATGGAGTCAAATAATAATAATAATAATAATAATAATAATAATAATAATAATAATAATAAGTGTTGATTAACACAAGAAGAGAACGTGCCAACTGGTGAACTTTGCGGTTCCAGCAAATCACAGGGTGAAGATAAAGAAAAACGAAAAGATGCACAAATACCTGGACCTTGTCAGAGAATTGAAAAATCTGTGGAATATGTCAAAATGATACCAATTGTAGTTGGTGTACTAGGAACGGTCCCAAAAATCTTGGAAAAAAGACTGGAGGATCTGGAAATCAGATGAAGAATTGAGACCATCTAGTCTACTGCATTGCTGCAATCGGCTAAAATACTCAGAAGAGTCCTGGAGACCTGAGGAAACTTGTTGTCACTCAGACTCCATTGAAATACCATCAGCTAACGCTGATGGGAAAAACTCAAAAACAATAAATAATAATAATAATAATAATAATAATAATAATAATAATAATAATAATAATTGAAAGTCAAGTGATACCAGTTGTAGTTGGTGCACTTGGAACGGTCCCAAAAGGATTAGAAAAGGGTTTGGAAAGTTTGGAAATCAGAGGAAGGATTGAAACCATTCGGAACACTGCACTGCTGCAATTTGCCAGAATACTCAGAAGAGTCCTGGAGACCTGAGGAGACTTGCTGTCGCTCAGACCCCAGTGAAAGACCATCAGCTAACGCTGATGTGAAAACTCAAAAGGAGTAAATATTAATAATAATAATAATAATAATAATAATAATAGGCTCGCCGATTTTTAGTGCTGATTGGATATCCCCACTAGACGATCAGCATAGTGGTTGGTTTACTTACTAAAACTGTCTGTCATGCACAGTAAATTCAACCGCACCTACGATAAGCAACTTCCCTTATGCTACAAAAAATTATTTCGGTTATTTTTTATATTTGTATACATTTTCTCTGTGCACTTTATATTGATATAATTTCTTCTTCTTCTTCTTCTTCTTCTTCTTCTTCTTCCTTCTTCTTCTTTTAAAGGGAAATCACTCTTTATTGCAAGATGGTATCTCGATTTCTTTGTTTTTCTTTCGCACTGTGTAAAGAAGCGTGATGTTTTGCCGCTAATTAAACTTTTTTTCCTTGTGTTGCATTGTAATCGGATTAGAAAGACAAATACATCGACTTCTTCCGCCGAATGGTCAGTCTTTTAGAGAGACCGACAAATGATGGGATTTTTAATAATAGCAAAAACATTAATCAGTAGGATTATTGGTCTCTCTAAGTTATATTATCCCCCAAAATAAACAATCAGGACAAAAAGAGAAAAATATTTTGGCAAAATCTGTGCAGGAAAGAAAAGAAAAATTAAAACAAAGATGGTAAGGCGGACATACATCGAAAAAATATGTCGTTTGAAATGATATTTAGTCAGCAAAATTATCAGATCAATAATCTTTTTTAATTGTTTAGAGAAAGAATTTCGGAATCATGGTTAGAAAGTCATTCTCTATTGCCGTATTGTGCACACGCATATCAGCTATTCACACCTATGTTGAAATTTATTAGAGAACAAACTTTCAGTTACACCGGCCAGCATCAACAGGCAGTCCCTTAGGGTCACATAGGCGAATATATAAAATGGAAATGCGTGGTGTAATGGTTAAAGTCATGGGAAATGGACTCGTCGCCTCGAGTTCAAATCCTGGACGTGGTAATTGCATTTCCCTTAGCGCTAATACCCTTGGGAAAGGTATGAATCCTACTCTCCCTCCAGCTATGGATAAATAGTAGGGCAGACTGGGCTCTTTAACCTTGGTTAGGCAACCGGTCTAGGGGATGGAAAACTCTGAATTCAAACATGTTGAACTCCGCTTAAGAAATTGACCTTGTGTCACATCCTGCTCGTGTGGAGATGTTGGTAAATATATATAAAAGCAAACCTCCACCCCTTCTTCGCCCTCTTACTCCTTCCATTCTTGTTAAGGCAACAAGGTGCGCCTCTCTCTGCTCCTTGCTGGGACGGGGTAGCCTATTAGACTTACTGAGCCTGCGACTACTAATTCTCTGCTTCCCCGCCCCCACATAGCAGGCATCTATTATCTCACACCCTTGAAGGACGATAAAGGTTACTTCCACCCTAGGACTTTTAGCAAACAACTTGGTACACAATAACCTTCGGATAAAACCTACCAAAGAACATTTGTTGCAAGAGGAATTAGTTATCCAGAAACTATTCTTCCGCAGAATTAACTCTAGTAACACAAACCTTAAACGACCTCTACACAAACCCTAAAACAACCTAATTATCAATTTATCAGTAGCCTATTCCAACTTAAACGAAATGAACATTGAATTCAACTCTCACTAACCACTTGTTGTACCTAACGTTTTATTGTATCCATATATTGTGTACATTTAACGTATATTAAACCATTGTAGTAGCACATATATTTTGCCCTCCTGTGTTTGTCCTTTCAACCTTATCGCCTATCTTTCTCTCTGCTTTAGTTATTCGTTAATTACTCCTCAAAAACATTAGGGGTCTATTTCTACTCTCTTTTCTTTACCTACTAAAAGGGAAGACACACTAATATGTTTGACATGTAAAGTACCCTTCCATAAGTGACAGTTTCAGACAAAATTGTTTAAAATACTACCGGACAAGAATTTAAAGGGCATTTTCAAAAACACCAAACCAGATTTAGTTTTCTAAAAAAGGCAACCGTTTCGTCAAGATCTGCCCGAATCAACCTTTTCCCCTAAAAACTGACTAAATATTATGAAATAATACCGTAAAAAGCCCCAAACCCATATAGAAAACAGCCTACTACTGTAGACGGTCACTACTAAAATAAATTTGATACTGACAGATGAGTAAAGAGACTTGTGTTCGATTCTCTTTAACACGGCTTACCACAAGAAATGAAAAAGACATAATAAGGGGCAATGTTACAACACGTAAGAGTGTCGTAATGCAACAAGAAGAAAAGATTTGGTAAGGCAACCAGTCTCTGAAAAGGAAAACTCAATTCAAACCAGCTTTACTCTGCTAATGAATTGACCTTGTGTTACATCCTGTCCAAGGCGAAAGGTTTGGCCAAATACATACAGTCGATTCTTGCTTAAAGTAATAGCTACTCTTTGATTACCAAGCCTCATCTCAAGAATTCAGTATATCTCTTCGTCTATAAATGTTTAATATGATTAAAGTCTGGCTCAAGGCCAAATAAGGCTTTCAATAGATGCTAGTATTTTTGTGCCTTAAAGTGATCGTTCTATGGGTTGCGCCAATCATATGCGTATCTCTATGTTTCTATGTGTTTGGTATTCTTATGTATTTATATGTTTGTTGTGAGTGATTTGATGCCATCCATTTTAATAACATCCTAAATTTTTACGCTCCGTTTTATTACAGCTACTCTCACAAATTGTCTGTACACGACTAGTACCAAAAACGACATTAATGACACGCTTCCTTCTCTTCAGATTATTCCAAAGACCAACACTCCTACCCACCCTAACACATTTACAGCCGACACCAATTATAATAAATATCATTCCTGAAAATAGAAAAAAAGAAAGAAAGAAATCGAGCAATTAGAACAATTAAAACCAATTTTCCTAAACAATACACAATTAAAACTGTATGAGTCATTGAAATTAAAACGAATAACACATTTCAAGCCATAAGTCAAGATTTAGTTATTAGCTTCGAAAAAAAATGGAAGATCTCTCAGACAGTGAATGACACTCTTTTAACAGGAGAATAAAAATGAGGAATATGAATGAGTGATACAGTTGTCACAACTTTATCCATCATTATCGTAAAACATTGAAAAGGAACCAGAGATTTTGTAACCGTCCCTTTCGTGTCATTAATAAAAATCAACTAAAACACTGAGATTGTTTGGAATACTGAATTTGATTTGTTACTTAATCTCAAGGGAAACAATCTAGATTCTACTTGTATGGAAACTTAAAACCATATGAAATAAAACAAATACAATGAAGGCAAATAAAAGAATATTTAGCAATAATTATAAGTGGGTTGGTTGGTTGGATTTTCCGGCATGTCAAACGTTTTTGGGTTAATTTACGCCGAAGACGTTTTGTATTCTTAATTCTTAATGGGTATTCATTTTTTAAAATTTTATACTCAATTTTATTTAAATTTTTTTTTAAACTCATTGTTTTTTTTTCTATTTAATCCATAAGTGAGTCCTTAACAGGTACTGGGAGCAATGGCGATGATAGTGTAGGGGATTATCTTCCCTTTGCCAGAAGAGTTATCTTATCGCTGCGTTGCTGTTTGTTCCCACTAGGGGAGCTCTGGTAGTTAAGCGCGTTCATTGGAACTTGTCTTCCTCTTTTTAGCTGGATCTTCTCAAGAACTGCTATGGGCTAGAGTCTATCTACCCCCCTTCTTGGTGGGGTTTTCGCCCCCCCCCCTTTACATTACTGTAAGTCCTTTATACAGCATGGACTATCATTTAGTTCCATGTCTGTAACATTTATATGTTAGGTACATTTGGGTATCTTGTTTATACCTAAATATTGAATATGTATTTACATGTTCTATTCTCCTGTACATTATGTATCTGATCGTTTCCATGTGCTGTTATATATATTAAATGTTTTGTCTCACAACGTGTCGGAATTGTATGTTCATTAATTAACTTTGAATCTTACAATAGGATACTCCACACGCTTTGAGTTCCAGAATTTGAACTTTGCCATAAGATAAAACTTAACGTCATACACAGGACATGTTATAAGTGGGTGTTTCTCTCTTACGACATTTGGATATGCAGAGTGTGCCAACACACATATAGCGAATCATAAACAGAAGACGACTTCACAAATCACGTGACATGCGCCAACTTTTAATATATCAATTTTATTTTTAATCATTTTTGCAAGTACAAATGTCTGTTTGGTAACCGTCTCTAATTAGATGACTAGTTACCGTTGCTAGTTAGAATATCTCGTCTACAGATAGCGGTGTCAATATACCTATAGGAAAGCATGGACTGCTATAGAGAGATTATCGATCATATGGAAATCTGATCTCTCTGTTACGATAAAGCGAGACTTATTCTAAGCTCTAGCCGTGTCACTGCGACTGTATGGCTTGACCACTTGGATACTTGTGTACGCCGACCAGCAAAAGCCTACATCAATCATCTATTTGCGGATTCTGGTTGCTAATATGGACGGTTGGGTATCCATGTTGTTAGTGCGACATGATGATGATGATGAGTATGATGATAAGGATGATGATGATGATATCTTTCTTGACGGCTACCCCTTTGTATTCTGCTTGGGCGTTCCGTCGTGGTGTAATGGTTATCAATCTAGTCTCGCATATTCATTACTACTTAATTACTGGATGCCCCATACTTGTGACCTTCCTATTCTACTTTTATTATTCTATTCATTTTATTGAATTATATGAATCGTGAGATATTATTTCATTCATTTATAACTGAATATATTCTAAAGCAAGAAACAATCGTGTTGGGATATAATTTATCTTAAGCCTAACAAAAAACAAATATATGAATTAAAACTTAGTTCAATTCTAACGGTATTTTAAACAACAAAACAATGACGCTTTATCGTAACAGAGAGATCAGATTTCCATATGATCGATAATCTCTCCATAGCAGTCCATGCTTTCCTATAGGTATATTGACACCGCTATCTGTAGACGAGATATTCTAACTAGCAACGGTAACTAGTCATCTAATTAGAGACGGTTACCAAACAGACATTTGTACTTGCAAAAATGATTAAAAATAAAATTTATATATTAAAAGTTGGCGCATGTCACGTGATTTGTGAAGTCGTCTTCTGTTTATGATTCGCTATATGTGTGTTGGACACTCTGCATATCCAAATGTCGTAAGAGAGAAACCCCACTTCATGTCCTGTGTATGACGTTAAGTTTTATCTCATGGCAAAGTTCAAATTCTGGAACTCAAAGCGTGTGGAGTATCCTATTGTAAGATTCAAAGTTAATTAATGAACATACAATTCCGACACGTTGTGAGACAAAACATTTCATATATATAACAGCACATGGAAACGTTCTTCCTATATATAGAGAGAGAGTCAAGTTAGAGAGACCAATCAGTTCGATGAAAGGGAAATTGAGGATATTTTGTAACTTCTATTTGAGTCAATCTTCTCAGATATCATTTCTGTGAGAATGGTCTGGGAACAGGTCCAAAGGTGGCTATTGAATATGGTCACCAAACCTCAAAGTGTGTCATGTGATTGCTATAACCAATTACAGAAAGGCTCTCCTTAACTTAACTCCATACATAGAAATAAACGTATTTTACTTACCCAACAGAACCATACTTTCTCGTTATCATCCCACTAAATGAGAATTTTAAAATAACAATAACAGATATACGGTAATTGATATACATACTGTTTTACCTTCTAAACGACTTTTCATCTTTTTTTTAATCACCTATTTTCATTTCTGTCGCTACTACAACTAAATGTCTATTTTTATAATGTGTCAACGTACTTTTTTTTTATCGATTTAAAAATATTTTGCTGTTTTCCTAAGAATTAAAAATCTCGTCTTCCACTCAAAATTATTGGTCACTATTCTACGGACTGACTGGCTGCTTTTAGTTCTAAATTCATTCCAATGAAAAGATTACCAATGATTGGTAAACAGTCTTTCTTTTTATTTATATGCGCCAAATTTGAATATATTAATTTCATATTTCGATGTATTAAGCGCATTAGCATGACATATTTCAATTTGAAACAGGAAACAAAAAAGCACTTCGTGCTCGAGATACTAACTAGCCAAACTTTATTTATTTAAAAAAAGCGTAGCAGTTACTTGAGGTCATAAAATCAGTTTTTATTCTGATAATTATCATTAATCGTTCAATTGCAACACGTTCGTGTAAATGAGAACGTGGTGGGGATTTTAACATTTAAGCTGTCTGAAGGTCTTTAAGCTTTTTTATGAGTCATCATCATGTCGTGCTATTAGCACGGATATCTATGACAATCTCTCTCCAACTGTCCCTATCACTCATTGTTCTCACGAGGTCCTCTGTGCAATATCCAGTATCCGCGCAGAGCTAGTTAATGTACGTCTTTGGTGGACGGCCCATACTGGCGTGCCCACGTGCTGGCTTCCAAAGAGGACGTCACGTATGAGTTCGTTTTGCTTCCCTAGCAGTGTTGTGCGTGTCTTATTCGTCTTAATCGAGGTTACACCCTTGCAACTTTTTGCAAAAGTTTGATATATCAGATTGGGTGTCATTTTACTATACAGAGTACGCTCGATATTTCGAACTGAAAGCTATTTCATTCTATATACTAAACTCGAAAATTCGGACTGGGTGCTATTTTACTCCATACTGTAAACCCGATATTTAATATATATTTATCGAGAGCTATAGTTGGCACTGAGCCCTATTTTATTCTTATAGAGTAAACTCGATATTTCAAAGTAAAAGCTGCTTTACTCTTTACAAAAACCCAATAATTCGGAAGTGCTACTTTCTATACAGTAAACTCAATAATTTGGACTAATAGCTATTTACTATATACGTAAACTAGATAATTCGGATTTTGTGTTATTTTTCTATAAACTCAATAATTCGGTCAGAGGGCTATTTTACTATATATTAAACTCGATAATTCGGACTGAGCGCTATTTTACCGTAAGCTCAATATTTGGAACTGAAACCTATTTGACTCGAAAATGTAAACTCGAAAATTCAGCAAGGTTATATTTTACCGTAACCGTAGACTCGATATTTGAGGCTGATTGCTACTTTACTATACATTGTAAATCTGATATCTCAGACAGGTGTTATTTCACATAATATGGGAAAACTGCTATTTCTATATTTTTGATATACACTGTAAATCTCATATTTTCGTGTGTTATTTTACTATATAGGGCAAACTCGATATTTTGTTTTGAATATCATGACAGAAACAAAAGGATAAGTTTTGTTTTATATCGATTATGTCCAAGCTTTATCTAGTAGTAACAATTTTCGCCCTGGTGCGAAGTTTGAATTGGTTTTGAGCTCGATTTGCTTCAGAATGTTGTGAGTTCAGATACAGGTTACCCTAAAACTAAAGACCTTTTTGTTCAAACATATTACTGACTAATAATAGCACATGTAAATTAGAGTCCATTACAATACATAAATGAGAATGAATCGTCTATTTTTTTCAATAGATAATGTCTGACGAAAGCTCAGAAGAGAGTAACAACAAGATTTCATGGGACATGTCAGTTCAATCTAGCAATTGCTAATTATTTGTTAACCTTGTATATTTGCTTTGTAAACCTTTTTCCTTGTACTTAATACTCTTTATGTTTCTTCCTATTATTTCTCTGTTAGCTTAAATTCTCGCGTTACAACACTTATGAATAAAGATAAAAATCTGATGTTTCTGTTCAGTGTTTGTGGGGTTTTTAAATGATAAATAAGAAATTAATATTTTTCTTCTTTGGTTTATTTATATTTTAACCCAATAAATTCCTGGTATTAAACTAAACGGCGTCTAATGGTTAAGCTCCAATTCCTGAGATGTGGTTTGTATGGAGTAATCATTGTTTGACATTACTTCCACATCCACTTTAGCATGGAGTAGTAGTACTTGTTAGGGTCTCATCTATGGGTCAAATGGATCTGTTCGAAAATTATGTGTTTGATACAAATACGTCTTAAATATAACCCTGTGCAAATTATTTGCATCAAGATAGTTATTGAAGCCGTAATTATTTACAAAAGGTTAATAATAATTATTTGAACTTCTGTTTTTTAAGCTAATAAAGTAATATATTTTTGCAGCAAATCAGATCAAAAACAGCAATAGTGTACAAAATTGTAAAATTGATTTGGATGATTTCAGTAAAAAATGGTCAGAAGAATGATTTAAGAGAGCATTTTTGGGAAATATCGCATGAATTAGGAACAGAATTTGATCTGAATATAGATATTGTATTAATATTGCATATATTCTGTTCAAAGATGGCCTGTTTTATTTTCAAAGGTTTTAGTGAGAAGAGAGAAAAAGAAGGGAGATGTCCAATGAGGCATAACAATAAATAGATTAATAAAATAAACGAACATAACTGTGTGCAAACAAATAACAATTATTGAATGAAAAAATCTACATAAAATCTTAGGATTGTCTTGAAAATCTCAGCGTTTCATGGGAATATCTGATATTATACAACAGTATGAAATTTATTTGTATTGTTTAGGAATATTTGGTATCAAACATGATTAGATGAACTGCATTTTAAAAAATGCAATGGAACATGTTTGTGATTACAATCAAAAAATGTTTAAGAATGTGCTGACTGTACCCCACCCACCAAAGAAATAAGATTCCTTGGTAGGAAACTAAACTGCATTTGATAGTGAGGCTTTATTTCTAAAGATAGGGGGAGTGTGAAATACCCTTCCTTCCTATAGCTCACAGGTCCATTGTAACCTAGATTAAGAATACTTTTGTTTGGTTTAACGGCATATCAACCATGTGGGTTATTTAATGCCTAATATTTTTGTATATATGATTTTATGGAAATAGTTTGTAGGTAAAGAGTTTATTTTTAAATAAGTTCTTAAAGTGTGAGACAACAGTTGATAATCAAATTTGTTTTACATGTGCATTTTTAGAAATCATTTTTATTATTTAATCCATAAATTGGACCCTTAAATGCACTACCACTCCGGGTCACCATGGACCTGGGAGTAATGGCGATGAAATGGTATTCAATACTCCTCAGAGCTCCAGAATTGGAACTCCTCAAGTAGATGCAGTTTAAGGTTTACCCAGGACACTAAGTAACTAAGCCACCACTTTCTAGCACGTCTTATTCATAAGCAAACGAAGTAAGAATACTTGAACATAAAACTATGTGAAGACAAATGATTACAGACAAATAAAATAAGAGCAATTTTACCATTGTTTTTTTTTTTCAATGTCTCGTATTTTTTTAATACAATGAGACATTTATGATTGATCAGAGGCGGCCTCTCGATCACATTCTATTATAAATAGGGCCAACGGGTGTTCCATGTCATGGACTGCTCAGTCAGCAGGATTCTGTTCTTAAACATCACAAGTCGCCACCCACGGCTAAAAGGTGGCCCCTTTGGGGATTTATCCCCTTTTCACAGGCGCAGTCAGTGTATTGTACAGCCCCATCCGATAGGACGATTACATTTCTAAATAGTTTCTTAAGTTTCATAGTTATATGATATCAATTATTCCTATGTATGTTTTCCCATACGTTATTCTTTTTCAATGTCTCATTGTATATTTCAATACAATGCGATATTGAAAAAAAATAACCCAATGGTGAACATGCCGTAAAATCTAACCAACCATCCTATTTCCTATGCTTTTGTTAATTCTAGATGTTGGCTATTGGTTGTGTAGCACATGAGCGCCTTTCCTCATACTATGGTATACTTAAATTCAGTTCCTTGATTAAGTCAAATCAGAGTTCCCTTCATCGACCTTTGATGCAAAATCCTTGTACGTGCCAGATAAACGCAATCCTTTATGTACAATGAACTTAACAGCATATTGACAGGCAATATCCCGTTTCTACATCATCTGACACAACATCCACAAATACCACGTGACCTTATCCCCAATATGCACACCTTACGTTATAATACATGAACAAAAAGTTGCGCCTCTAAATTAAAAAGCGGGAAATCTTTACCTCTAAAGCCGACTGGAGGACGAGCGACGAGATGCACATAAAAAGAACAATCCTAGCGACATCAGTTCCGAGAAAACTGATTGATCACTTCTGGAAATGATCGAACAATGTGAGGAGAGAGAGATAAAATGATTGTGCCAACTGAAAATAAAAGCATATGCTGTATCGCTGGTCCTGTATCGATTGATGAAGATGAGTTATTGATTTCTCTGTTAGCAAGTTGAGGTTCACCGGGGGAGAGGGGGGTTAACAGAATATTATTGTCTGATTGTATCCTTTTTGTGCTTCCATATATAGAGAATTCAATTATGCTCATCTTTCTTCAATTATAAGGAAATATTTAAATTGATTTTATTAGCGTTGGATTATAATTAAAATCTGCATCGGTGAGAAATGAATACGTACTCACATTCATAGGTATGTATAAACAATATATATATATATATATATATATATATATATATATATATATATGAAATAAATGTCCATGTCAGTTTTATGACTATTGTTATTTTATGACTGCTTGGTTGGTTGAGTTTTACGGTATGTCAACACTTGTTGGGTTATTTTATCCCGAAGACGTTTTGTTTTATTATTGGTGTGTATTCAATTTCCATTAATTCATTTTTTTCTATTTAACCCATAGGTGGGACCATATCAGGTACTAACACTCCGGGTCAGAGTGGACCTAGGAGCAATGGCGATAAAAAGTTGCCCGATTGAGGCGTTCCAGAATTGAAATTTCACTACTAGATTCAGTTAATGTCATACCCAGAACACTAAGATCCGCATCAACAGCCTCCTAGCACATATGTTATACAAATTGTTAAGTGTTGCCATGAGAGCAATGAGATTGGGACAATTATAATATTTACCAACACCTCCACACGGGCAGGTTGTGACACAAGGTCAATTTCTTAAGCGGAGTCCAACAGGTTTGAATTCAGAGTTTTCCTTCTCCTTGACCGGTTGCCTAACCAAGGTTAATGATCCCAGTCTGCCCTACTATTTATCCATAGCTGGAGGAAGAGTAGGATTCATACCTTTCCCAAAGGTATTAGCGCTAAGTAAAATGCAATTACCACGCCCAGGATTTGAACTCGGGACGACGAGTCCATTTCCCATGACTTTAACCATTACACCACGCGCTTCCACTGGGACAATTATACAGGTGCTAGGTCTTGGCGGGACCAGCCGATTGATCCAAGGCATAATAAGGCCAATAAATAAATAAGGGCCAAAGTGGAGTGTTACATGTCACGAACTGTTCAGCCAGTAGGATTCTGTTCTTAAGCATTACAAGTCGCCACCCACGGCTAAAAGGTGGCCCCATTTAGAGGATTTTATCCCCTTTCAAAGGTGCAGTCAGTGTATTCTACATAGTATTACCGCGTACCCCACTTGTCCGGGTCAGGCACAAAGTCCCTATTAACGTGGGACCACCCACAAGCCGAAGCTCATGGAGTGGCAGGTGAAAAATTGCGTCGATCCCGTCGGCATTCCCCTCAAGGGGGGCGCCTCAGGCACTGGGCAATAAACCCAGCCTGCCCCTTTAAATCGACGCCGCACACACAACAATGGCCAGAGGCCACCTGTTGACATTATCCACACCCCAGCCGATAAACAATTTTTATATATAAGTTTCTGCACATAGTTATATGACATCAAGTATTCCTATGCAATAAAAAAAACAAATCCACATTAATGGCTAAATAACTAATAAGTAATAAACTTTGCGCTAGTGCGTTCACTTTCGGACTAATACTAGGAAAATGTATGAAATAATTATGAAAATAGTAAAACACTGACATAGATGCCTTTGGCAAATAACCAACAATGTTTATATTAAAACAAAAGAACCGAAACAATACGCAAACACATTTTCCATATACACCAAAAAAACAGACAACCCAGGAAGCACCCGGTAAATGAATATATATATATATATATATATATATATATATCTATATATATATATAGGCGTAAAAAATAAAGACAAAAAATGTTTATATGTCTTTTTTTTCTTTATTTTTTAGCATTGTATTGCAATTTTAAAATAACATATTAACAATGCTTCAAGCAAATTACAAACTTTTATATATATATATATATATATATATATATATATAGGGTGGCCCAAAAAGACAGACCTGACTTTTTTTAAGTAATGAAGGGCTATTCCATACTCCCCAGAGATCGAGAACTGGAGCTTCACCACAAGAAATAGTTTCGTCTCATATTTAGGATACCTCTGCATTCAGCGTATTTTGACATGGCTTACGAGCAGTTAGTGAAAATCTGCAGGGGAAGTTTATTGACAACATTCAACTGCTATAAAAATCCATGATATCAATACTATAGTTTGAGGTGGGTATTTTGGGCTGTTAAGTGTTAGCTAGGATCTTCACTCAATACTAACGGATATTATATGAATTAAGGCTCTATTGATTATTCATTACTGTTTTCCCATCCTATATAATATATATATATATATATATATATATGTGTGTGTGTGTGTGTGTGTGTGTGTGTGTGTGAGAGAGAGAGAGAGAGAGAGAGAGGAAAGAGAGAGGGTGGATAGAGAAAGAACACGAAATGTGGAAAGAGAGAGAAAGAGATACATGGCTAAAATAACGTCGATAAGCGTAGGGCATTATAATTAACACGCATTCAACTGCGAAATTATCTTTATATGGATTCGGCCTTATATTTATGCTGCCTAACTTGTGCTTTGTTGTTTTCACAAACTAATGTAAGTAATGAAATGGAAATCTCTATTCCAGCCGGGATTCCAACAATTGCTATCTCCTTAAAACGTCTAAAACAAAACAGGCAATAAACTCTGCCCATTATTAAAAAAAAAAGGCAAAACGATCTCCTCATGCATTTTTTGCTCGATTACGGAAGATCGGCATGCAGTAAATTGAAAAAAAAACAGATGGGTCTTAGAAACATCAGAATTTTGCAATAAAAAAAAGAACAAACAAACAAATAAAACAAAGGAATAAACAAACATAGACTCCCGTCAAAAGTAATTACTACTCTTTCTGAATCTGTTGATTCTGCCAATGTAGTAAAGTCTTCCTGAAAGTTTGAACCTCATTTACACAGCGGTTTAGCACAGTCGGTAGAGCATACGCCTAGAAATCGCCAACTCAGCGCATGAGTAGTACAGCTTGAGTTATCTAATATATGCGGTGGAAGAGCAGTTCATGACATGCAACACTTCACTTAGACCCTTTCTTAGGCTAGACGATCAATCAGCTGGTCATGTCAAGCTCTAACACGTATATGATTGCTCCAATCCTATTGTGCATATGGAAAACCCCAATATCATATATGTGCTAGAAGGCGGTAGCTGAGGAATGACATTAAACTCTAACTGATGATGTGGTTCCAGTTCTGGAGGTCTGGGAATGTGGAGCACCCCTTTTCACCATTGCTCCCTGGTCCACTCAGAACTGGAGTGGTTGTACCTATTAGGGTCCCATCTATAGGTTAAATAGAAACATGTTTATATTTGAATTTGAGTCTCCATTAAGAAAGAATTTATTTCAAAACTTTGTCGGCATTAAATGGTCCACTGTGGTTGATATGCCGTAAAACAAAACAAACCGAGCCAAACCATAATGCAGCAATTGCTTGCACTATCTCAAGTTACCGTTCATTATTGAGAGATAATTCTGGCGCTCGTAAGACCAGTGTTGTTATTTAAAGGGTTAATTATTGAGAGTCATGGTGCATACATCATTGCACTGGCGACGAGAATCTACGAACATGAAGAGAATATCGAATAAACAATTCAATAAGTTCATAGCAGCACCGAGATCACCAATATGAAATAGCCTAACTCTCCTTGGACCCATGCAAAGTTGCAACCGAGGAACTAACAAAACTATACGTCAATGGAATTTTGAAGAATAGCCGGAAAAATCTGAAAGCCAAATGGAATTCATGGGAACCAATAACAAGCAGAAAAAAACTCCGCTAAACTCACAGGCCATACATGAGTTAACGGGATTTATGAAAACAAATTCCTGAAAAAAAAAATATTGAAAATATTTTAGTGATTTGCTTTGTGCGGATTCTGATTGCCGCACAGAGGAATTCCTGGGGTGGGGGAAATGACTGATAGGAGCAGTTGGCAAGATATAGTCATAGATATCCATGCTACCAGCCCGACCTGATGATAATGAATTCTTATACTAATTGTACATGTATTTTATCAAATGTCATCGTCTGATTCGAAATCCCACCAATGGATACCTTAGTGAAGTGTAGCGTAATTATTATGGTCTACGGAGAATTCGGGGATTGCAAAGAAAACGGTAATCGGATTTCTGGAGAAAGAGAAGAAAAAGAAATAAGAATAAAAAGAGGTTAAAGTTTGTAATTGTAAACACTCAACGGGAGCCAGCCATTGATCGACCAATGACCCAGGAACTAGATTTAAAAATAAAAACGGAAGTACCAGTTTCTGCGGAGGAGCGAAAGTGAATCTGACCCCACCCCCATGAACGTGATTTACGATAGAACAGCATGATCTTACTCTCTCGCTCTCCTTCTCTCTGAAAAGGAACCCACGAGCCTAGAAAGAAATTAGCAACCCCTTTTTGACTATACGACTTCCATATGTTGTTACTCTGAACTAACAACGGTTACTACTAATAAAGACTGCTACAACTCAGCGTATGAGTAGCACAGGGATCTGTGCGGTAAAGTAAGGAGCTGATGGTAGGTGTGGCGCTCCACCTCAGATGCTAAAACAATCTCCTTGGTCTAGCCCTATTAAGGGGGATAGACTCCCTCGCTGACTGGCTGATACCGACTTTAGGCCGCACCGTCGACTTTACTTTACTTTATATAACCCGACTTGGCCCCTACGCAACAATAAAAAAAAGTCGACGGGGCGGCCTAAAGTCAGCGAGGGAGTATATCCCCTTTTCAATAGCGCTAGATCAAGGAGATTGTTTTTAGCATCTAAGGTGGAGCGCCACACCTTCCATCAGCTCCTTACCTTACCGCTCAGATCCCTGTGCTACTCATACGCTGAGTTGGCGGGGACCGGTATCGAACTAGGAACCTTGTGGTTTTTAGCCGAACGCTCTACCGACTGAGCTAACCCGGCCCCTCATGGATATCCGTGCAGCCAGCCCGATCTGATGATGATGAATTCTTATACTAATTGTATTTTATCAAATGTCATCGTCTGATTCGAAATCCCACCAATGGATACTTTAGTCAAATTCCGATGGCGTTCAACTCCCTCGAGCTTCTTTTATTTTCCTTTAATGGAACTAGAAATAGATAAATACATTTTCAGTATCTATTTCCCTATTCATGTATGCCTCGGATCCCCAGATGCTTTTGGCCACCATATTAAGTAATATGGGAATCCTGTTGAGATGTTGATATTAGTTTGGGGAAATTTAATGAATGGTGAGCGTATTATGTCACATTACGTGAGTTTTGAAAGCCATTGAAACATTCAAATGGAATCAGTCAGTACGGGTTATGCTTGGATTTCAATTATTTCCTAAGATATTGGGATTGTTATTTAGAAGCCATTCGAAGAGGACATTAGGACCTTTTAATGGATCTAATAGCCTCTGTATTCTTAAAAGCATTTATATGCAATCATACTTAACTACATACAATCATAAAAAAACACACACACCTGCACACGCACACATACACGCAATATATATATATATATATATATATATATATATATATATATATATAGCCATTGAAACAGGTACACATGTGCATGGTTTTTCATAACCTAATAAAAGCACATGAATATACACAAGTCATGTGTGTACATCCGTGTGAATACATACAATTATACAAGCTCTTATCCACGGGTAGAATTTGACAAAAGGTCAATTTATAAGTTGAGAAAATCTGGTTTACATTCTCCCAGACTGGTTGCCAAACAAAAGCTAACAAAAACAGTCTATAAAAATGTCTATAGTACCAGCTACATACAAACATAAAAACACACGCACACATTCACGTAATATAATATATATATATATATATATATATATATATATATATATATATATATATATTGATAAAAGGTGGCTTACCGGTGAATATGGGCACGATCGTTGGAGGTGCACAGAATCCAGGGGTTAAGTCCAATAAAACAAATACAAAGTGCTCAATACAAAGTAGAGCAAATTTATTAAAGAAATGGATACAATAGAAACCTACTCGAGTTTCACCATAAGGATCTTCAGGGTTAAATCCACTTAATTAATCACGTGTAATCGGCTGCAATTAATCGGTACCTCGATTAATTCAGTGGATTTAACCCTGAAGATCCTTATGGTGAAACTCGAGTAGGTTTCTATTGTATCCATTTCTTTAATATATATATATATATATTATATATATATATATATATAGTATCCAATTGGTGCTTTAACTTTTCCGTCGAAGTGGCATCAGTCAATATTCCAAAAGTGCTCAATATATTAAAGATACAGAGCAGTAATAATACCAATAATATTATTATTAGAGGAAAAATAAAGGGTCTACAATGGTTTCAATCAAATTGAAATGATTTCTTCAGGACCCTACCCTACGTTAACTAAGTCGATGTAATTCCTTAGTTAAATGTAAATATTTAATTAATATTCAATATAATTTAACTAAGGAATTATTAGTATGATATATATACATATATGGGATACTATTCTGTGTCGCAGGCCCCAAATGTGATTGTATGCTGGTCACTGTATGAATTATTTCCGTGACTACCACATGAGCCTCCGGACAGCTGCTCTTTCAATATCTTCTGCAGAAATGGGATCGACGCAACTCGGGCGGAGTGTCTTTGTGACGGGTTGAGAAATTAGAAGAAATGAGCTGCCGGGTTTGCTGGGAACTCTAAAAAATCAGGCAACACACCATCAACTATGACAACTGTTTTTATTCATATATAATGAATAGGAGTAATATATGAGTATGTTTTGCACACTTTTTGGGATAAATAAAAACACGAGGAGCTTTGTTTGGCGTTTTGTTTTATGTGAAATTATGGAATTCATTTTTGCAGCAAAAGACAATTTTTACTAATGGCAACCCTCTTATTTTAGAAATTCCCGTAGCCTGTGACAAATTTCGTTTTTTCGATACGAACTCGGTTATCCCCGTGGCCTGACTCTGAATCGATCAGTGTCGGTCTCTCCGTACCTGACTCTAGCTGACTGTCGGTTTCTTTTCAAAAACGTCAATTTTATTTTAAAAAGGATTCTAACTCTATCTTTTATCGGACGGGGTGAACTAATTGCGAAACCCAAGGCCACACTTTTGATGGCTAGATAAACATTTCATCTCAACTTCAGGTCAGCAATGCAACCTTTTCTTAAACAATACGCGAAACCAAAATGCATATGATATTCTGATTTTTACATCCCAACTAACAATGCTAACACAAAAAATATTCCACACTTTTCTTTTACGTTAAAAAAAATTAGCTGATACCAACAAAAGAACTCATCGTGTCACACACACACACACACACACAGCCAGGAACCTTATTATGCCTAACCGAACACTCTACCGACATATATATATATATATATATAGGGTATTCGGTATAAATTTGACAGTTTCATAAGGAAAAAGAAAAAGTGCTTGGTAACTACAAAATTTAATGGATTATAAAAAATTCAACAGCCACAGACATTACACTGCTGTCAACAAGTTTCACTCAAAATAACTGCCATTACCGTCGATCACAGCCTCAATCCTGCTCCGTAACCTGGAGTAAGCTGATGTTAGAGTTTCTCTGGGAAGGGTCTCAAAAACTACCTTAATTCTGTTGATCAACTAGGCTTTTGTAGTACTGGCATAGCGATTGGTGTCTTTCTCAACAGCGCCACATACATAATAATCCATGGGGTTAAGATCTGGGGAGTTCAGAGGCCAAACATTGGGACTGGTGTCGTCGTAAAAATTCGCCAACAACCATTTTTTACTTTTTCCAGGGATGTGGCAGGGGGCCAAATCCTGCTATCATACACATGACCTACCATTAGCTACCCTTAGCAACTCCAACACTTTTTTCTGGGGATTTTCGAGGAATTCTGCTGTACGAATGCAATCAGATTGTCTGTTATGTTGCTTTCTTCTAGCTACAGCCTCATAGTCTCCATTGGAATTCTCCAGTGCATGCTTGATTGTTTTTACAGTGTTCAGGGAGCATTGGGCAGCAACCATAATCTCCTTATTTTGATGGCCGGGGCAGATCATGATACAAGTTATTCTCTTCCATGATTCAGGTGGCTTCTCGTCATCCATTCTATTTGCCATCGCGTATATGAATGAAGAAGGATCCAAGTTTTTAAATGATGCATAGTGTGTGTCAATACCTCCAACCTAAGGAGAAAAATAACCAAACATAAGTATATCAAATTTATCCCGAACACCATATATATATATATATATATATCTTATTTAAATGGAGATTGTGGGTTGTCTGTCTGTAACCGAAACTATATTACTATTCAAGTCACAATTCTCTTTGTTATTTACCTCATATTCTCCATGATCTTATTTTTATTTAAACTTCAATTATTAATAAAATTGTTTTACATCATTAAGACTGTCGACCATATCTACATACTAATAACATGCAATTGTATTTATATATACAACAAAATAGCGGTTTACACTGTGAATGGGAAGGCTAATTTGCATATTGATATTAGAAATTTGATTTTAATAAATATATGTATAGTATTATTGATTTCTAATTGTTTGGTGTTATCTTAATGAATATGAGCAAAATTCTTAGAGATAAATCTTAAAAGAAATCCATTAACAAGAAGAAATGACTGTAATATTATTCTTTACTTCCTATTTTAACTAAATAGTAGAATTAGGAAAATGTATCAATGAAAGACGGGAATAACGGAAAATGATGGAAGAGTTAGTTTTAAAGTTGTTCTATTTTTCAATCATACCCCCTCTGTTCCAAATCTTTTTATCTGCATTCTTATTCAGTTTCATTAGCCTTTCTAATTTAATATGATATTTTATTATATTAAAACTTAAATACGTGCACCCGGAGGGTGCATATATTTGCTAGTATAATATATATAATATATATATATATATATATATATATATATATATATATATATAAGAAGATATTGAAACAGATACCCTCGTGCACCGTTTTATATAATATGATGATAAAAGCACATATATATATATATATATATATATATATATACAAGTTATGTGTGTATATGTGTGTGAGTTTATGTATTTACCCAATCTCTAATCCAGGGACATGATTTGACAGAAGGTCAATTTTAAGTAGAGTAAAGCTGGTTTGAATACAGAGTTTACCTTCTCATAGACTGGTAGACAAACCAAGGCTAAAAAGAACAACATGTCTTCCTATTTAATAGAAATAGAAATAGAACTGAGGGATCAATGTCTTTAACAGGATCATTGGTGCGAAAGTGAAACACAGTCTTCTCCAGAATTAAAACATAGATCAGCAATTATATATTTTACAACGATAACCGTTTCACACTCATGTACATGTTTATACGTGTGTGTGTGTGTGTGTGTGTGTGTGTGTGTGTGTGTGTGTGTGTGTGTGTGTGTGCGAGTGAGAATTTTATAAAAAAACAGATTATATTAAAGTGAACGAATATTTAATTTAGTTAAATTTTATCTGGATTTTAACGACCTCAAAAACCCATTTTTTTTGGGGGGGGGTCGTTAAAATCCAGATAAAATTTAACTAAAATTAAAATATTCGTTCACTTTTACAAAATGTAAACAAATCTTAGCGTCGGACAGGCACAGAAAGTTACATAACAGGATACTGTTAAGTATACAAATCTCTTCAAATTTAATGTCAAATGAGAATATATAGAAATTTCATCCTGGTAAATAAATTTTTCGTAAACTCGAAAGGTTAGATAAATTTAATATACATCAAAGTGAAAAGTGAAAACTATATATAAATCCATAATATCATGCATGTATTTCTTGAAACTTCTTTCAAAAGACACATTGAACCATATTTTGTGCATTCTTAGACCCGAGTTTGTATATAATTCAGTTGTTCTTATGTTTCTACGTTGTACTTGATACTGACTATAAATTAAATATTTATTGTTAAACTTGCTTAATTCCTGAAGTTAATGCGATATATTTTTGGTTACAGACAAAAAGAGACTGAATCTCCATTATATATATATATTTATTTATTTTACAATGTTTTCACAGATCAATGTTCATTATTAACAGCGAACCAGGTTTCATGCTAAATAGCAATCATCAGGTTGTTGAGCAAGATCCTATGGTGTTTGTTGGAGTTCTTTACTCAATGTCACATTTTGGATTGTAAATAACGTCGGTTAGTTCCGCGGACGCTGTTATAGCCCGGAATTACTAAAAATAAATTTTTTCAAAATTTGCATTTTTTTGTAGTAATGCCAACGAAGTTGCCTCGCTTTATTCGTTAAAAATAGAACATCTGTTTTAACTTTGAAAAAAATGTTTTATTTTTTATTTTTTATTTTTGAATTAAATTTAAATTAATTATTTTTAAATTAATGTAAAATAAATAAATATTAGCTCTTACAATTTGTGATTGAGCACTGTATTTTCTTTGTTTCATCACAAAAAAATTTTGTTTTTACATATACCTATATATATATATATATATATATATATATAATATATGGGGGGGGTGCGTGTGTGTGTGTATTATATGCAGTGGTTTTGCCGGTTGGTCACTTCTGAATTTGTTTAAGATCCTTGGCATTAGGGGCCAGCAGTGTAATAAAGCTATAGCTGAAATAACAGGGTTTGCTGAGAGTGCGTCGAGATATCTCTGGATATGAGTGATGCTTGGACAAGTGCAAACAAAGAATTGATCATACCGGTTGGGGTCTCCTGGGCGAGGATGTATGGTGATTAATGAACCTGTAAAATTCAAAGTTGATAAATGAACATACAATTCCGACACGTTGTGAGACAAAACATTTAATATATATAACAGCACATGGAAACGATAAGATACAAAATGTACAGGAGAATAGAACATGTAAATACATATACAATATTTAGGTATAAACAAGATACCCAAATGTACCTAACATATAAATGTTACAGACATGGAAATAAATGATAGTCCATGCTGTATAAAGGACTTACAGTAATGTAAGTGGGGGACCAAAGCCCCACCGAGAAGGGGGTAGATAGACTCTAGCCCATAGCAGTTCTTGAGAAGATCCAGCTGAAAGAGGAAGACAAGTTGTAATGAACGCGCTTAACTACCAGAGGTCCCCCTAGTGGGAACAAACAGCAACGCAGCGAGAAGATAACTCTTCCGGCAAAGGGAAGATAATCCCCTATAACCCTAAACACCCGTTGACCCCCGGATTCATCACTGATGAATGCGGCCTAGTAGCTACCCAACAGTGTGTTTATGAATTTAAAAAAATATATATATTATATATATCCTATATATATAGTTTATATATACTATAATAAATCATATTAAAGTTCAACTAATAACAGCCTTAGACTAGGATATGTTGATCTTTATTTGCTTAAAATTACATAATGTAACGAATATACAATCAAATGGTTTACTTATCCTCATAGATATGTTTCAATGCTTTTAAATGTGGAATATGCAGGCAATTTATGATCATTCTATATTCTCATCAGCCTATGGGTAAATATAACCCTCCAGATCATGCACACATATATATATATATATATATATATAGATAGATAGATAGATAGATAGATAGATAGAATAAATGGGGAGTGTATGTTTGTGCGTATATATACATATATATATGTATATGTTTATATATATATATATATTTATATATATATGTTTATATATATATATATGTTTATATATATATATATATATTTATATATATATATATATATATATATATATATATATATATGGATGGGGCGTGTATGTTTGTGCGTGTGTGAACTTAATGATGATCGTGCCCGTCTTCCTTAAGTCTGAACTCTTAAAAGCGTTATTATCAAAATCGACGCATCTATCATTGCATGCTCCTGGGGCAGAGTATGAAAGATAAAGCAAAAGAACTAATAACCTGCATTAATATCCAATTTCATAAACATCGACGTAACTACCTTTCTTGATTTTCCCCCCTTATTTACCAAAACAGAGGTTCCCTCAAATTGAACTCTTTGCCCAGAATTACAATAGAACAGCATTATTTCCCTCAATATATAAAGCTTACGTTTTATTACTTGCATTAGCAAGCAAGAAACAGGATCATAAAACCAATATAATTATCCTTAAGAAATATAAATGATGAAAACGGAAAAATAACGTCACTAAAAGGCCTAAATACAAAATAGAAAGAATAAGATAAGAGACTGGTTAGAGGCAGGCGCACCACCCACATATATATATATATATATATATATATATATATATATATATATTGATAACTATATATTATATTGATAACTATATATATCTGTATATATAGATAAATTAATATATATATATATATATATATATATATATATTATATATATATATATATATATATTAAAAAATGCGTATCAACCGATCAGTTCCATTTTCCGTCATAATTGATTCTCTATCGATTTAATAAAAATGGTTATTCTTTATGAGTTTTTTTACGCCATGTCAACCCGGTTGGGTCTATTTTATGCTGAAAATTTATATTTACATTTTTGTTATTTTCCTATGTTTTGCTCACAGTTCTATCATGTCAGGTGTTCCTAACTCATGCAATTAATATACAAAGAGATCTACTTGGTCTCTTCCGGATAATATATATATATATTGTTGTTGTTGATGTTGTTGTTGTTGTTGGCAGCTTTCCGTCAACTAAGGACGATGACGTAGTTTCCCAAAAAATAAATAAATAAATAAAAAGATAGATAAAAAAATAAAAAATTGAAAAAAAAATCTTCATCTGCGCAAGTGGCTGTGCTGGCCAATCATTGAGTGACAGTCTATGGTGCACTGATTGCACACAAACTGCGATGCTTGCTGGAGCTGCTGTTTTCTTTCTCTCATTCTGGCTCTCTTTGCTGCCGAGGCTTCTGACCTCTCCGCCTCACTCCTCTTCGTGCCTTGCTTAAATTTAAGGCTCCATATATATATATATATATATATATAAGTTTTTTTTTATAGTGTATTTGAAGCATTGTGCGTAATTGTAATAGAAATTTATTGAAGGCAGTTGACAATGCAATATATGTTGAAAACTATTTTTATTTACCTTTTTTTTTCTTTTTTTTTCTTTTTTCTAACATACTTAATATTTTCGGAACAAAATTCCATCTTCAGAGTTGTTAAAAGTTTTTAAAAGCCACCTAGTACTTTTAAACATATATATTTTAAACATATATATATATATATATATATATATATATATATATATATATATATATATATATATAGTGTGAACAAAAATTATTAAGACAATCAGGAATATTTCTTGTATGTTGTTTATTCTCAACTAGTTTCGACCTCCGGTCATCTTCAGGAGAAAATTTCATATTTGAAGAAATTGTTGATACATTATTAGAAAGGGAGCATTATAGAAGAGTTAGAAAAGTTCAAGTGTTATAGTGGGTTTAACATGCTGTTAAAATCCGGGTAGGCGAGTGTGTTTAATAGTAGCATGTTCATTTGTTCCGTGAAGAACCTCTATGAGGTAGTTTGTTTTTTAGATGCTCTTATATATGTGAGGGAGGGGTTCATGGGCGTTGTGTGTATGACTGTATGTGTATACATGTATATGTATGTGTGTGTTTACATATACTGTGTGGGTGTGAGCGCGTGTCTGTATCACGGTACTGTGCGTGTGACTTCTAGATTTTTAATTGGGTCAAGAGTGGCTTGTTTGATGTGTGGTGGTCAGTGTTTGTTTATTTTGGTGACCTCGGCCACCCTCGTAGGTGTAGACAGGTTTATTATCCACTATTAAAGATACTAGCAAATATATGCACCCTCCGGGTGCAAGTATTTAAGTTTTAATGTAATAAAATATTGTATTAAATTAGAAAGGCTAATGAAACTAAATAAGAATACAGATAAAAAGATTTGAAACAGAGGGAGTATAATAAAAGATTTGAAACAGAGGGAGTATAATAAATAATGGAACAACTGAAACTTACTCTTCCATCACTCTCGTCTTTCATTGTTATTTTTTCTAATTTAAGTATTTATTTATAAGAGGAAGTAAAGAATAAAATGACAGTTATTTTATCTTATTAATGGATTTCATTTAAGATTCATTGAAGAGATTTTTGCTTATATTCATTAAAATAAAACCAAACAGTTAGAAATCAATAATACTAAGCACATATTTATTAAATTCGATTTTTTAATATTAATATGCAAATTAGCCTTCCCGTTCACACTGTAAACCGCTATTTTGTTGTATATATAAATATAATTGCATGTTGTCAGTATATAGACATAGTTAACAGTATTAATAATGTAAGACAATTTTATTAATAATTGAGGTTTAGATAAAAATAAAATCATGGGGAATATGATGTCAATAACTAAGAGAATTGTGACTTGAGTAGGAATATAGTTTCGGTTACAGACAGAAAAACACACAATCTCCATTATAATAAGATATATATATATATATATATATATATATATAGAGAGAGAGAGAGAGAGATTAGAGCAGATTATTTATTTTTCTACTTTGGCACATAATTTCTCCAATGTTCCAATGTTTAGTTCTGAATGACAACGGGATAAAAAGTCTTAGTTCCTGTTAATAGTTCG
>CM042140.1:131958322-132003322 GCA_023376005.1 Doryteuthis pealeii | reverse complement strand
AGTGGTTTTATAGACAAGATCAGTGAGGACATTTGCATTCTTACAAAACTTTTAATAAAATTAATGTATTTCAGCGACCGAATATAATATTTTTACCCCCTAACACCAACAACCTCATCACTCAAAGGTATTTGTCCGAAATTAAACGTAGTAACGCGAGTGAAATTCGAAACCGCTTACTACGGTGTCAATGCCGTACGTTCGTCACTACGCCACGGGAATTCACCCAACTTTATTCATGTTTAAGAAATGATTGACTAACTACTATCCACAAATTAAAACTAAGATTAACCACAAATACATCCTCTTCAACAGAAACGAAGAATACATTTATCAAAATTCGACCGGCTTCTGAGTTCCCATCATCAATCACAATCGGTTGTCTCAAAGGAAAGTTGGCCCATCAACTGACGGTATAAAAGCTTAGTTTAATCCATTTATCAAAACATAGATTAAATAATTAAATTCTATCGTTCAGAGACGAAAATGACATTCACTACTTCCGTAAATCTCATTGTCTAATTTTTGTCCGTCACGATTATGTAAAAGCATATTACTAAATGTATTCATAGGCATATTCTACAACTCATCAAGTGTCTGCGTCCATACACGACCTTCACATTATCTGAAGTTTTAAAAGCATATAAGTGAATGTCTGCCACATGTATATTCTCTGGAATATTAGAGTTATAAATAATGCTTAAATCATCTCACCGGTAATCCTAACATAGACAACGAACTATTTATTATTATTATTTGAAGTTTTCAATTGTAAAATTAAAATTTCTTACAGATTCAGTCTTAGCAGTTTATGATCACAGCTCAACTGCAGCAATAGATTTTGTCTCGTCTCGGTATTGAAATGGAGATCCACGTGACTAATGCACCGAAAACAAGTAAGACTTTTTACCGTTTTTAATCCTCTTTTTTATACTGCTTGTTTATATGTGCAGATTTTAGTCGTTGGAGCACGTTTGTGTTTTCTTGGTTGGTTGGTAGATTTAATTTTACGTCATGTCAACCCTAGGGTTATTTTATGCCGAAGACAATTTGTTTTATTCCCGCTTGATGGACATTGAACATATTTTCAAACTCAATTTTTTTTCAAACACATGTTTTTAATCTCATTTTTCTTTTTAACCATTAGCTGGGACCCTAACAGGTACTACCACTCCGGGTTAGGATGGACCTGGGAGTAATGGCAATGAATGCCTTTTGTTCTTAATTCCTCTCGTGTATATTTAATGATCCTATATGTTTAAATTAACTAATTTTGTATTTCCTTCCGTTTATTCAGTGTTAGTACCACATTGGATATACTAATGTTAGTATGTGATCTTGGTGAATGAGACTTTGACTAAATATCCCCCCACAGTCGGTAGAGCATTCGGCTAGAAACCACAAGGTTCCTAGTTCGATACCGGTCCTCGCCAACTCAGCGTATGAGTAGCACAGGAATCTGTGTGGTAAAGTAAGGAGCTGCCGGTAGATGTGGTGCTCCACCTCAGACGCCAAAAACAATCTCCTTGGTCTAGCACTAGTGAAAAGGGGATAGACCCCCTCGCTGATTGGCTGATACCGACTTTAGGCCAACCCGACGACTTTACTTACTTTTAATCACTACTTAGAAATGAATAAACATTGCATTGCATTTACAGTCCTAGTGTATCACAACTTCAATGTCATATGAAACAACAATGACGAGAGAAGTTTTAAAAAATAATTTTACTGTCGTCTCTCGGAATAACTACCTCGATATCGCAGTCCAGCACGTTAGTAACTACCCCACGGGGATTCCCCTTACTGTCGTTAATAAATTCACAGCAAGCTCGTGCAGCTGCGTGTATACATCGACTGCAATAATATATAAGTTATTTTTGTTTATCGCATTATCGTTTTCCTTACTTAGGTTTTAGTTGTTTCCTATTTTGTATACTTAAATGTTTTTTTTTCTCAGTACTATTTAGAATTTCCTGTTTTTTTCCTTCTTTAGCTAACAGGTATTTACTTATATAAGTAATATTTTATATTTTTCATCACTAACTTTTTAAAATATCAATCAATTTTATATAGACTTCTTTATTTTGGGGGCGGTCATAGAGGTCCCCTCCGATCAATCAGCTGGTCATGTCAAGCCCTAGCACCTATATGATTATCCCAACACTATTGCACTTATGGAAACCCCAAACTCTTTTTATATGGGTGCTAGAAGACTGTGGCTGAGGGTCTTCATGTCTTGGGTATGACGTTAAACTCTAACTGATGGTGAGGTTCCAGTTCTGGAGGTTTGGGAAACGTGGAACACCCCTTCATCACCATTGCTCTCAGGTTCACTCTGACCCGCAGTGGTAGTACCTGTTAGTGTCCCATCTATGGGGTAAGCAGAAAATATGTTTATAAAAGAAACTGAGTATCCATTAAGAATGAATTTATTTCAAAATTTGGTCGGCATTAAATGATCCACTGAGGTTATACGCCTTAAAACAAAATAAACCAAAACATTCTTTACTTTGGAAGTTGTATTGGAAGTATGGAGAAATATAGAATAAAGAATGATAATCAAAATTCAAAGTGATGAATATTATGTAATTTTTTATTTTATTTATAATCTAGATATTTCAGGCAGACCTTTTGTCGAAGAGTTTTGAAGAATGACTGTTTTTTCTCCTTTTATCTTAATCTTATATGTCACTTCCATGGGATCACGTGTCATTTTAATGGACTCTCGGCTAGGCCTCTTTGATGAAGTTTTTACTACCTTGTGTCTGGGATTTAGGCTTCAAGACCCGCAGTAGATGGAGAACAGAGTCAAACTTATATTCATAGCGTTCGTATGCATTCGGACTACTATGTAGTGAGATTATGAGTGTGTAAGTTCATGGGTGTTAAAATATGTGTACACATTCAACTTGCTAAGTCTGTGATTCTGTGTGTTGAGTTTAAGGATCCATTTAGTTTCTTTTGTCTGAGTGTTTGTATTGAGGAAAATTTGTTGTCTAAAGGTTTTGCAATATTTGGGTGGCGTGAAACACAATTTTCTTTTGAAGAGATTGTGAAGGTGATGAACCATAAAGGACTCAGCGCCCTGATACTCTCCGAGTGCCAATCGTTAGATTTGCCTGTATGGTTTGGAGCATGACCTTGGAACTTACATAAGCAAATAATTTTCCTTTAATAGAAATTCTGGATTTCAAAAATGCTCATTACACAAAAATATTATTCACTTAGTTAGTTGGTTGGTTGGTTGGATTTTACGGCCTGTCAAACGTTGTGTGTTATTTTATGCCGAAGACATTGTTTTATTCATTCTTTATGGGTACAACATTTTTAAACTCATTTTTTCTGTTTAACCTATAGATGGGACCCTAACAGATACTATCACATGGGGTCAAGTGGATCTGAGGGTAATAGTCATGAAGGGTACTCTACATTCCACAGAGCTCCACAACTGAAATTTCACCATCAGATAGAGTTTAACGTTATACCCAGAACACTAAGACCCTCAGTCACAGCCTTTTAGCACATATATGATAAAGGATTTGGGATTTGTCCTAAGGGAAATAGGTTCGGGAATTCATATAGGTGATAGAGCTTGACATGACCCGTCGATTGGTCATATAGGGGATCTCCGAACGCCCATCTAACATAAATAAGGACCAAAAGTGGAGAGTTGCAAGCCACGGACTACTCAACCACCAGGGTTCTATCAAGCATAACGGGTGGTCCCATTGGGGAGATTTTACCCCTTTGCAGAAGTGCAGTCAGCGTATTCTACAACCTCAGCCGACAGGGATAGTTATTTCCATTGAATTTAGATATCACAAACATTACATATATAATGTATCAAAGAAGTTAAACGAAAAAACAAAAAACTGCTCACACAAATTGTAATTCTCT
The DNA here is from genome assembly GCA_023376005.1 of Doryteuthis pealeii. Taxonomy (NCBI): domain Eukaryota; kingdom Metazoa; phylum Mollusca; class Cephalopoda; order Myopsida; family Loliginidae; genus Doryteuthis; species Doryteuthis pealeii. The sequence continues at coordinate 131,999,425 of CM042140.1, read as the reverse complement.
TCAGGATTTTTTAACTTGAAAATATACATTATCATTTTATACAAAGTCTGTGCAGGAATATCTCTCCTAAGTGTTTTTAATACGCTCTTTTCTACACCACTCGCTTATTCCAACACCCCTTTCTGTTTCAAAACCTTTTATGTACTACACCCGGTAAAAACACGAGTTCAAATATTAGACGAGGCTTGCTGCATTTCACATAGGGCTAATACCTTCGGGAAGGTATTCATCCAATTATCCCCCAGTCAGCTCTGTGTAAAAGTATGAGAGACTGGGATCTTTAACCTTGGTATGGCAACCGGTCTAGGAGAAGGAAGATTCTGAATTCAAAACTGTTAAACTCCGGTTAAGAAATTGAACTTGTGTCACATCCTCCTCGTGCGGACCGGTTGGTAGATACGTATAAGGGTCAAATAGATATGTTTAGAAATTATTCGTTTTCGATAGGACCATGTGCAAAACACACTATTCTCGAAGACTCCTAACCTCTAGTCAGAAAATAACTCTAGACGTTTGATGTCTAAATCAATCGAACTTGATGTTTTATATAATGTTGAGATTTGTGTGTTATCAAATTCCAGCAGGATAATGCGTGATAGTGTATTTTTGAAATTCAGAATTTCTGGGGAAATGGTCTGCTCTTCCTATTCTTGTCTTTTCTCATATGTGCCTGTATGTTTGAGATGGAAATAATTATCCGAAAACATATTATGAAAACATATAATGAACTGGCAGAGTGAGCTGATTCAAAATGAAAGTTTCAGTGAGATAAAACTGTTATGTTTTGGTGGGGATTTTCTTTTCTTTATTACTTTTCTTTTTTGTTTTTTTATAGGGGTATTATTTATTTATTTTTAAGGAGAGTTTTCTTTTAAAAAATGTCGTTGATATATCCATGGGAGTGCCGACTCTTATCAAGAAGAAAGATTTAAAATGCCATTCAGTGTTAACGAGAGAATGCATTTGATTTCTTTTGTTGTGTGATAGCAAGAAGCAGTGGAAGCTAAGGAGCCAAAAATCAGACAGAATTGTTAAATGACAGAGAGAAAAATGTTATTTGAAAGCTAAGATGGCGCTGGACAGGTGATTACCAAGAGAGAGATAAAGCAGGAAATATAAGTCACAAATTACAATGGAAAGAGAAAGTTTGACATTTTTCTTAGGGAAATCGCCTGTTATACTGGGTGAACAAAAGAAAACCGAACCCATCCACAAATGTTGTAGTAAGACTGTTGATTTTTTATCTTTCAGAATATACAGTCAACATGGTGCTTAATATGTTTTAAATAATTTTTCCCAATATATCATTGTCAACCAAGGAAAAAACATTTTGCGTGGAGGCCTATTTTACCAAAAAATTATACACAGTAATGCAAGTTAATTTTCGGAGAAAGTTTCGATGTCGCCGTGCTCCATCAAAAAGCAGGATTTTTGACTGGGTCCAGAAGTTCAGAGAGTTTGGAACTGTGCAAAATCTTAATACTAAGAGACACTTATTCTAGTCGAAGGGTGAGTGCTCGAACAGAGAGAAACATTGATGCTGTACGGGAGCATATTTTAAACAGAGAATGCCTTTTAAAGCAAAGGAACCAAGATAACTGAAACTTTGAGGAATAATTGTACAAAAACTGAAGTTTAAGTCCACCAAGTTTTTTGAAATTATAATGACGTTGATAAGATCAAATAAAATTTATTTGGGTTCTGTTTTCTTTGGGTCACCCCGCATTTCTATAATATGATTTAATGAACACAAGGAAAGTAACTGAAAAATGGCAGATATGAATACATGGCAACAAAAAGAGAAAAGTACTTAATTGTGAAGATTACTTCATTTTCATTACTAACAATATTGAAATTACGAAATACGATGGTGAATGAAAAAGTAATGCCAGGCAGGTATAGTTACCAACACAGGAGCATGTATCATACATCAAAATAAAGCTGGTTATCTGTTGATCACATCCTTACTTCTCCACATAGAGTTTCTCTCAATAACAATGTTCAACCTTCGAATGTGTGCATGCCCCGTAAAATTCAGTTGACTGTTCTTTAAGCCACTTCTTCACTACAGATTTCACTTCCTCATCACTGGGATAATGTTTGCCTCAGACTATTATCTCTTTGGTCTCATGAAAGAGGGTTTGAGAGGAAATAGAAACTGAAAAAATACATCACCTTAAAAGTGACACCGTATCATTAGAAGTAGGAAACCCGGGTATGATCAGGAAAGGGGATTGACAATCTATGCATTGACAATCTATCTGGTAGTCTCAACTCATGTGAAATACAAATATGTACACTTTACAGAACTTAGAAGTGCAGTATTATTGAAGTAAACTGTAAAGTATAGATGGGTAATGTAATACATTTAAGCACAATATCCCATAACTCTATTATAATAATAATAATAATAATAATAATAATAATAATAATAATAATAATAATAATAATAATAATAATAAAACGCATAAAATTCTTTGGTATTTTGATATAGAGACGGATGACATTATTACAGAAGACCAGAGCTAGAAGTGATTAAGGAAAAAAATTGAATTTATCAACTAGTAGATTTTGCAGTCCGAGCAACTCATCGGGTGAAGGTGAAAAAACAAAAACGAAATGAGAAACAAATACCTGGATTTTGCCAGAGAATTGAACAACTGTGGAATATGAAAGTGAAAGGGAAACACATTTTAGTTAGAGCCCTTGGAACTTTCCCCTAGGGTTTAGGAAACAGACTGGTGAATTAAAAATCAGGTTAAAAATCGAGACCATTCGAATAATAATAATAATGATAATAATAATAATAATAATAATAATAATAATAATCAGCAGCAGCAGCAGCAGCAGTATTAGTAGTAGTAGTAGTAGTAGTAGTAGTATTAGTAGTAGTATATAGTTATTCGTGTACAGGAAATAAGATTTGGATTGGAGCTCTTTAAAGAAGAAGATACTTTCGACACACCTGAATATTTTCACACCAGAGATTTGTAGTTCCCATAGCATGGAATGAAGTGAGAACATTTCACTTCAAATCTAATCATATTCAATGTTGTTATCGATTTGTAACTGTTTTACTATTAGTATTTGAATTTTCTCTTCTGCTTCAAAATGGATTATGTTTTTAAAGAAGGTTCCAAGCTTCATCACTCCTCTTCTGGTAGGAATAAATACCAGAGACTTAAATATGTTGTAGAGAGTACTGAGGCATAATTCGAACTTTCAACAGACTGCAGCAGCTGTAAAATAAGAATATGTTCTTTGAAATTTCATTTCAATAAAAGCAGCCTCAACAAATAATTGAGACTAGCAAAAGACAGTGGAAAGAAACAGGCGGCTGGTGAATTCACCTCGAATATTCCATGCCGGTGCACGCGGTGTTTGTGCATAATCTTTAAGAATTTGTCTTCTACTTCTAAAGGCTTTGAAAAGTTTCGTAATTTGAAAATCTCTTTGGTTTAAATACATCAAGACATTCCTGACACGCCCTTCTACCTGATGCATAAGCATCTGTAATCGACTTTCCCGATTCTGCTACGGTTTTCCCTTCATAAAACCTGAAAATTAAACAGTGTCGAATGTGAAATTTATATTTACATTTAAAGATAGAAGATAGCTCAGTCGGTAGAGCGTTCGACTAGAAACCGCAAGGATCCTAGTTAGATACTGGCCCTCGCCAACTCAGCATATGAGTAGCAAAGGGATCTGTGCGGTAAAGTAAGGAGCTGATCGTAGGTGTGGCGCTCCACCTCAGACGCAAAACAATCATCTTGGTCTAGCCCTAGTAAAAAGGGGATAGACTCCCTCACTGATTGGCTGATACCGACATTAGCCCGCCCCGACGACTTTATATATACAAGGTGTGTCCAAAATATCAAGATTTTTCGTACTTTTTGACACTTTAAGCTTTGTATGTTTTTTACACATCTTGTATTCTGAAAAATAATGAATGGAACATTATTTTTTCAGAATACAAGGTGCGTCAAAAAGTACAAAAAATCTCGATACTTTTGTGACACCCCTTGAATATATATATATATATATATATATATATATATATGGGGTAACATTTTTCGCATGTACCTATCACGTCATTAACATTCAACGAACGCAAATCAATGAACGGCTATGAAGCTTTTCTACATATTTTCCAAACTTAACCCATTCAAAAACATCCATTATCTTTTTAACAACAAAAATCTTTTTTCCTTTCCTTGTTTCATATTGTCCTGAAACGTTCGAACGTCGACACTACGACCAATAATAAACTTCTATCAAGTGTAACATCCTGTGTTTGTCTACATTTATCCACACACACACAAACATGTATATATATATATATATATGTATGTGTGTGTGTGTGTGTGTGTTGTGTGGTTAGAGAGTCCCCAAAGACAACTTGCCAACTGACCAATCTGCCGACACGTGGCCACAAAGAAAAGAAAATTGACAATTAAAAGAAGAGATTAAAAAAACAGTCTGTCTACAGAAACCTTTGCCAAAGGGAGAAGGTATCCGAAATATTAGGATAGAAAACGATTGCGAAAACAATATTGATCAATTTGAATTTTATTTTTTTGTTTTTTATTTCGGATCTTATATTTTCCATGCTATAACCAAAAAGTTTCCTAACGTTCATCACACACACACACACACACACACACACACATATATATATATATATATATATATATATATATATGTGTGTGTGTGTGTGTGTGTGTGTGTGTGTATGTATATATTGATATTGATATTGATAATATGTTTTTTATAGTTAGGAGTCAGGAATGCTCAGTATCGTTGATAGGGCATGTATATCAAAGTTAGGGTAGCTAATATATGTAAAAAGAAACTGGAAGTGAATCCGACGGTATGTTGAAAAAATGAATAAAGGAAAGAAAGTATAGAATGGATAATATAGGATATTTTAATCAATTTTACTTACACGTGTTTCGGTCAGGAGTTTATCCATGTGTATATTATTCAAACTATTTTTAGATAACCAAATGAAATGAAATAATAATAATATAAAAAAATTTAGAAATGTCGCGCACAAAAAAAATTTTACCTTCATCAGAGTAAATCCTTATTTGAAGTGAAATTCGTTGGCAAAAAGCGGAGAATTTTTGAAATGTTCGAAAAATAACTTTTTTTTAAAAGTCACTTTCAGACGCGACCGATAAAAGACAGTTAATGACGTCTTATCGCATGCGAACAGATTTTGACGAGGAGTGAATTAATATATGGCCAACGGTGCTTGGTAACAGAGTTTTTCGCCCCTGGGGTTACTGATAGTTTTTCGCCCCTGGGATTTTCAAATCAATTTGGTTTGAAAATTGCATAAGCAATGAGCTATAGGTATTGTTATCTGCATGCACCTCTATTTCTAATTATACTATATTGTTGTGGGTATTCACCCAAACCAATTTCCACGATTAGGATGTGACGCAAAGTCGCAAGTATGGGGCATCGATCGAGAATTATGGTTATCTAATAATAATGGATCTGCAGGACTAGCTTGCTAAACATTACACCCGATGTCCTATTGTATATTGTTGTAAAAGCTTAGTATTGTGAAACTTTCTTTTTTTCCGCTCGGTCGACTGGGATTGCAGAATCCGAGCAATCGACTGGTCACATCAAGCCCTAGCCCTAATACAATTGTTCCAACGTATTGCTTTTATGGCAACCCCAACACTTTTTATTATATATGTTCTAGAAGGTGGTGATTAGGGGATTAATGGTTTATTCTTTTGTTGCGCAGTCAACTTTTAAAAAATAAACTAATTTTATTTATTAAACTCATTATTGACCAGAATCTTTTTAAAATCAAATTCTTTCTAATCCGAAAAAAATGATTAAAATATTTTAACGAAATTCATTCTAATCAATTTTTTTTCTTTTTTATCTATTTTTTAACCTGACTGTAATAAGTTGGTGGAAATAATTTATATGATGGATTTATTATTAGCATCATGTGCATCAATAAACTAGTAGAAATAACCTACACAAACCTGAAATCAGCTCTATTTAACTTATAGATTGGACTATAACAAGTACCACTCCGGGTCAGAGTGGATCGGGGGGGCAAAGCTACGAAGAGGTACTTCACACTCTCCAGTGCTCCAGAATTGGAACCTTAGCACGAGATGCAGTTTAGCGTCATACCCCGGACAATACATCTTCGGTATAGAATAACCCAAGGGTTGATATGCCGTAAAATCCAACCAACCAACTTAAATATTTTTTCTCATTTAGGACTCACCAAAACCTGACGTGATATAACACGCTATTCAGGGATAATGGATCTGCGAGACTAACTTGCTATTCATTACACCACGATTATATGCCATGTGGTATATTCTTGTAAACCCTTAGCATTGGAAACCTTTCACTTTTTTGATTTAGGACTCACCAAAACTTGAGACAGATACCAAATTAACGATTTGATACTGAAGTAAAAACAATTAAGTTAATATAAATTAAAATATTTTTCTATGAGCTTTTATTAATTAAGATGTTCGGTAACGTTAGAACAAAAACGTTGGTCTTCGCAAAATTTTCTTCAATGCAATTTCTTACAGGTTTATAAGATAATACAAACCACAAGGGAAATTTAGAATTCTTGCATTAAAATTCCTTTCATTCCTGCATGTTCCGAATCAAATAGAACATTCTAATACGAGATTTTCAGAGAGATTTAGGTCTTCAAATGTTTCCAAATGCAACTCTGATATACATTTCAGATAGCTTTTCAAAAAATATAAATATACATTAAACATTAATCACATACTTTATAGCCTACTTGACATTTGATATCTTATGTGTACACTCCAAATTCTATGATGAAAATATCCTGAGCGTTTTTTTTTATTTCTTCTACTTCAAAATACAATTATCTATATTCACGTGAGATTCACTGACAATTTATCTTAATTAAAATCTATTTGATTGAAGAAGCCATTTCGAACACATAGAAAACTTTCCAATTATTTTTTTTCGGATAATTGATCCAATTTATCCTATACTGAATATTGTTGGCAAAAACTTTCGGCCGGTCTTTCTCCATCCCTTGTCCGGTGGAGAAATGAGGAAAAGCATTAAAAAATCATTTTGATATACAACGGTTACCGAACTTGACTTACATATAATTGCTTGTGAGTTTGGTTTTCTCCGTGTATCAAATACTTCATACCTTCTACCAGACAAAATTAAACTTAGATTTGAATTCCCAGTTTTCTTTCTCCTAGACTGGTTGCCTAACCAAGGTTAACGGGACTTGTATTTCCTACTATTTACACATAGCTAGAGGGAAAATTGTTGGATGCATACCTTTTCCACAGGTATTAGAGCTACGTGAAATGCCAGGAGCTTCATTCAAGATTTCAACTCGGTTGGTCAATTGATTGTTTCGTTTTATGGCATATCAAGCCTTTCCGGGTCATTTAATCATAAATCAAGTCATTTCGATTAACAAACAACCCAGGTTGCTTACCTCCATACAACCTCATGTTATAAGGCGATTTCAAATTTTACCCGGGGAAATTCTCCATCCACCACTTTGCTAATAAAACCATATAGTGTTGAAATTCGTAAAAGTGTGTATTTACCAAACTCCTTCACCACGGGAAAGATGTGAGACAAGAACAATGTTTAAGCGGAGTACAGCTGGTTTGAATTTGGAATGTTTCTTCTCCTAGCCTGGTTGCTTAATCAAATCTAAGGAACCAAGTCTGCCCTACTATTTTCCCAAACCTGAAGGGAAAAAGATGGATGATTGCCTTTCCCATGGGTATTAGCGGGAAGTGAAACGCAAAAAGGTTTGTCAATGTTATATATATATATATATATATATATATATATATATATATAATTTCCTTGGTCTAGCGCTAGTGAAAAGGGTATAGACTCCCTCGCTGTCTGGTTAATACTGACATTAGGCCTCCCGACGACTTTACTTACTTATATATATGAAGATAGGAGGGTTGGAGTAAATTCCGACACTATGAGGTAAGGTAAAAGAAAAATGGATTAAAAATAATGACTCAAACAAGTAGAAGTAGGAGAGAAAAAGAAGGACGAAATATTTCTCTCCTACTTCTACTTGTTTGAGTCATTGTTTTTGTCCACCTTTTCTTTTTACCTTACCTCATATATATATATATATATATATATATATATATATATATCTTGGAGTTAGTGATTTGGTTTGTTTTGTATCCTTTGGTGGCTGGGGTGCGAGAAGATATACATTCGCTATGAAAGGAGATCGAATGAAGCAAATATACTAGAAGAATCCTACAACTCGAAAACGAAAAGGCTAACCCCATGATGCCCTTTGTCCATTTCTTCCTCCTTCCACGGTGTCAGAGACTGAACAGAGAGAGAATAAAACAACGATATGTCCTAACACTAAAAGTCGAGCTGTTGTTTTTTCACTCCCATAGTTGACATATAGCCATCACCAACATAACAGTCGGCAGTGACAACCCTGCAATTTGGTGTCACTTAAATTTACTTTGCCAACTCCATTGCACTTTTCCTTGAATATTGACAGTAACAGTAGCAAATTCTGTTTTCCTTTCAAATAAGAATCGATTTTTCTAATGCACTGATTGAAGGGAATCAAATCAAAGGCTTAGAAAATGAAGTTGGCATCGATTAGTATTCTTTTCATTTTCAGACGCCCTTTATTCAGAAGCCATCTTCTTTTTTTTATTACGAGGACAACGCATTCAATTGATGCTTTTACCACTCAATACATCATTCAATTAAATCACGATTGGAGCCCGGACTAATTGTCCTTGACTCGAATATTAAGTCCCTAGTGAATAAAAATAATTGTTTCTAAACAATCACGTCTTGCTAAACGATCAGTGTTCTATAGAAAGACGAATACTTCTGACATTTTTGATGAGGACAGTACACCAATAGGTTTATTGTATTTATATCGAAGAGAAGCAAATGATTAAACGGAAATGCTTTTTAGAGATCCCCTGTCGGCTGGGGCTATTGAATACGCCAACAACAGCTATGTAGAGTGGTAAAATCCACCCCCAATGGGGCCACCTGTTGACCGTGGGTAGTGACCAGTCATGCTTAAGTACCAAGTCCTGCTGGCTGAACAGTCCCTGACATTCAACTCTCCAATTTGATCCTTACGGTGGTGGGAGAGCCACCCTCCATTTCGATCAATCGACTGGTCACGTCAAACCCTAGCAGCCATATGATTGTCCCAGCACTATTGCCCTTATACCAAATACCTTTTTATCATATTTATAGAAGGCGGGGTCTTAGGGTCTTAGTGTCCTGTGTATAAGCAGAATCTTTGGTTGTCCCTCGGTATTAAGTAGAATCCTTGCTTGTTCATACGTTCGTCCGTGTTAAGCACAAGCAACTGGACGCTTTTCAAGATAGACCATCAAATAGTTAACCAACCACGTATTCGAGCGTGTTGATTGGCTGATTGAATCACGAAGAGTTTACAAATTTAAGTGTTAGGCTCCAGCACACCTTATATATATAAATATTTCAACAGAGGTTTCATCGGACATTATTTATATGATAAAAAGATGATTCCATTGATGATTCCATTCTCATTATTTAGGTACTATATGGCATAAAATGAGTGGTATTTTTCTGTGATTACCTGATTGACGTTTTCATTTATTTTATTTGAAATTATCGTCATTTTCTATCTCGTCTTTATCTCCACACATGTTTATCGCCACATCTTTTTCACCGCACATGTTTTTAATTTTACTTCTATCATTTTCCGTTGAAGTTATCTTTGTTTTCCACCTGACATTTTTTAGATAAATGGAAAAGATAATTTGTACAATTATAATTTTATTTTCAGCTCAAACTGAGACAAAACAAACTGCAACGCTGTGATTTGATTTAGGGCACTCATGCACAATAGCGCGCAAAAGATAATATCATTAGATTACGTGTGAAGAGCATTACATTAAATTATATTTCATGGAAATACCCAAAACCTTTGAGACGCTAAAGTTAGGGTGAGGGTTAAGGTTATGGTTAGTGTTAGGTTTAGTGTTAGGGTTAGGTTACTTCGGGAATTTCCGACATCTAATGTTATTTATACGTAACATGTGATTCTAATGATATTATATCTTGCGCACTATTGTGCATTTCTACCGATTTTTAGAGCATCACGTCACGGCCTATTTCTATGGACGAGCTAAATATAACTTAGATATACATGCTCTATCTATAATATTGACCACTATTTATTTATAAATATAGCAATATATATATATATATATATATATATATATATATATATATATGTGTGTGTGTGTGAACTGTAACGAGAAAGATGTTCGCGTGAACGAAGAATGGGGATACGATAAGAGATGGTTCCAAAAGGAAGAAATGTATCGAACACGCACGTCGTTTTGATCGATTATTTTTTCCTCATGAATCAACGAGGGTCCTAACAACTCGTATTTTTTCGTATCTATGTTTTCCCCACCTCATCCAACGGTTAGTCATAACCATCTTAGAAGTCATCGGTAACTATGTGACACTGAGGCAATTGATAAACATTTTTGTGGATTCTGATTTCTGACTCGCAAGATACGCTGATTTTTTTTAATAGGATAAGTGGTTTGTACGCTGTTTTGAAACCAAGGCTAACACTTGCCATTTAATTGTATTGTACACTATAACAAATAAATACACCTGTAATCTAGCACTTTATTTTCATTTCTCGAATACAATGTACCTATACATACATAATACACACACACACACACACACACACACACACACACACATATATATATATATATATATATATATATATATGCGCTTTCCACTCCCATGGCTGAGCACTGTGGGGGGACATTAATTGTAACTTCCCCGTTTGGCATTAGCCGTGACCCGTCTGTTTACAGATTAGAGTTCTCTGCTGATTGTAAAAACATACCGCCGTAAAGTAATATATATATATATATATATATATATATATATATATAGATTAAGAATGCTGGACCATATTACATTTAAGCACCCCTTTTTGATCTCGATTAAGAAAGGACATGTTTTTAATTTACACCGTCAATATCCGATTGTTTGTTAGGGGTTGGGGTTCGGGTTAGGGTTAGTTTTATAATTTTTTTAAATCTAAAAATCGACTGTAAAAACAACCGGATATTGACGGTGTAAATGAAAAACATGTCCTTTCTTAATCAAGATCAAAAAGGGGTGCCTAAAGGTCATATTGCCCAGAATATTAAGTAAAATGTGATATAATAAATAAAATTCAAGAATCTTTAGCGGAGGTCAAAAATATTTATAAGACAGTATTCTTTCAAGAAAGAAGATCAAAATACAAATGTACAATGAACGAATCTATTTCTTGTCTAGTACAAAGAACATTTCAGCTGAAAATGTCAAAAGCTATTTTTATAAAAACGAAGCAGTCGTTGTTCACGCTGACATTGTTTTCTTCATTCATTTTCTATCTTTTGCAAAATCTTTTTCTTCCGTAATTTTCACTGCGATACTAAAATTGATATTGATTTTTTTTCTTACAATTCATGATTTAGACAATAGAATTAACAGAAAAATGGGCAGCATAGAATCCGCTTAAAATGTGCACTATATATATATATATATATATATATATATATATATATATATATATATCCAATGCTTCGTGTTGTAGACGACAAAACATTTTCTACACGCCATTAGTACATTAAAAAAATACAAATTCTCTCGCCTGTACTAAGGAAATGGTCATAAGACGTGGATATGTCTTTTCTTTATAGAATTTACTAAATATTACTTTGTCTGGCACGCAGCTCTCCAATTACTCTCAATCATCATCCTCATAATCATCATCATCATAACCATGTCATCTGACTGTACAGATTCTCAAGATTCCCTCTCTCTACCTCTCCCTGCTGATCATCGATCCTCGCAAGTCCTTCTCGCGACATCCAGTATCCCCACAGAACTGACCAACGCTTGTAGTTATCAACCTTCTACACGAGTAGAATGTGATAAAAGGTCAATTTTTCAAGCGGAGTTTAACAGGTTTGAATTCAGAGTTGTCCTTCTCATAGACCAGGTTAAAGTTCCCAGTCTGCACTACTGTTTACACATAGCTGGATGGAGAATAATTGAATGCTTACTTTTTCCAAGGGTATTATTTCTATGTGAAGTGTAACCAGTCTAGTCAAGGATTGAACTCGTATCGCCGTGTTCATTTCCAACGACGATATCCATTACAGAACGGATGTATCTAATTTCTGAAATGATCACTGTAAGTCTTTGCATGTTGGCCCACTCTGGTGTGGCCATGCGTAAGTGTCCATAGGAGAACTTCATGTATGAGTTCATTCTAACTTCTCCAGGGGTGACTAGTGTGTCTTGTTCGTATTACTTGGAGTAAATAGCCGTACATATGTATTTTTGTGGAGTGCTGCTACCAGGATTCTTTTAAGACAGTACATAGAATCCTCGTGTAGTTTTTTTTTAACCCAATCGTTTCGTTAACGACAACGTAGCATAGTTAGAACTTGGAGGAAATCTCACTTTATCTTTTAGAGAGATCAGATTTTCATGCAATCAATAATCTGTCTATAGCAGTTCATGGTCTTCTTCAACCTTATTTTCTAATCATATATAACATAAATATTACTTACAGACTTAGAAACCTTGAACTTAATAATACAGGATGACCCTGAAACAAAAAACGGTCCCCGAATTTCGATATGCCTCATTTCTTAATTTTCCGTAAGAATTGAATGCAACTTTGGTTTTAACAAATTTATTGTAACTAAAATATCATATCTTACGACTTTCCTTTATTCTACAGAATGTTTGAGATTAACTCTATTTAGTATTGTGTATTTCTTGAGGCGCATCATAATATTTTCCATGACGCCCTTACAAACCGTTTTTCATTCAGGACCAATCTTTAAAATTTGCTTTGTCATCCATATTTTTTCTTATTCTTAAGGTGATTTTACTTATATAAGAAGTCTATGTTGTTTAAACTCTTAACGTTAAGGTTTTGGTTTTAAATTCGCTGACTGTATCTTTCTACTATCGCGCACTGAGAGAATCAGCACTCAGAGAGTATTAAACGAGCTCGACATCGCACATTACCGTGGGATTCGTCACCTTCGCGGCCTCGGCAAAAACATTCAGAACAGTCGAATATCTACGTACACAACTTTTGACTTCCTTTTGTTATAAAAAAATTAAATTCTCTTAAAAGAACAACACATTAAAATGAAATGTTATAGCCTCTCATAATGTATTTGATTTTATAAAAATTAATCAATTGATGTATTTTAAGTTGTTTTATTTAATTCTGTATTTGTGTCAAAAACAGAAATGGTTTGACATTGGTCACAAATTGAAATATTGATCAAAATCAAAATGTTTTACCATCCTATCGCCAGGCAAGAGATACGCTAACTATATCCCCTGCCTAGGAATAAAACTGCGTCTGGCGAGGTTCAAGTTCAGAGATCTGGGGAATTTGAAGTACTCATTCATTCCTTTATGTCACGTATTGTACCTGAATATAATTACAGCTAAGGGGCGCAATGGTAAGTGTCAAAGGAAATGCACTAGATGACTCGAGTTTAGCATTCAATTTATTCGCGATCATTAAACATAAAAAGATATTAATTGTCAGGGGGCAGAAATTAATGGAAATAACGCAAATGAAACTTTCTCCATCCCTTTCTCAATAATTATTTGAAAAATGGATATTCCCTTATCACCGGGCAATATTTGAATGTCCTGATGAAGATTATAGACATATAGTTAATATAGAAAATAATCGAAACGTTTTAAACATCAACTAAAGTTTCAAATGTTAATACTAATAAATCATCTTTATAACTCTTAATTTTTAGATTTATTTTTCCACATACTGTCGGATTAATTTCTATTTCTTCCTAACACACATACTCACACAATATTATATATATATATATATATATAATATATTATATATATATATATATATAACTCCTAGCCCCAGCCCTCCCCACACACACACTTAGGCATTCCATCATGGTGTATTGTTTAGCAAGCCAGTGTCGACGATACATTGGTACTGAATAGCGAGTTCAAGCCTCGTTGAATGTCCCAATCTTTCGATCATGTGTCACATCCTAACCGTGGCAAACGGATTGGGTAAATACCAACTCCCAGGCTCACTCTGACCCGGAGTAGTAGTATCTGATTTTTATAGGTGTAGTTATTAGACTACTTGCCCTGGATTTGAATTGATTTTTTCCATTCTGTTAAACGAGTTTTCAAAAGGTCAGTACTCCGAATGCCCCGCATTCCTCTTTATCCAGGCCAATGCAGCGTTGTAACCTTGATTTTTGTCAAAAAGGTTGAAACGACCTTCCATCAGTGACACTGTCCGAATGGTGATGAATGGGCAATTTCAATTCGCGTTTCTCTTGTGGGAGTTCAATCTAATGAGTACCATTCATTTTTGTTCCAAAGTCCAGGAAATAATTGTGCATTTTGTGAATGACTACCTGAATATCTCTCATCAAATTCATTTCTACTTGGCCTTCAAAAAGTGTCGATTACGCACTACAAATTGTCACAAAGATGATTCGCTAGAAAACAGCTTTACCCTAATCCTCGTGTAGTTTATAAAGTAAAGTCGTCGTCGTGGCCTAAAATCGGTATCAGCCAGACAGCGAGGGAGTCTATCCCATTTTCACTAGTGCTAGACCAAGGAAATTAATTCTGGCGTCTAAGGTAGAGCGCCACACATACCCTCAGCTCTTCACTTTACTCTCTGTGTATGGAGTCAAACACTTTATCCCCCAATTATGTGTTAAATAACCGGTACTGTTCAACCATGATGGATTTGTCATTAAATAACCCACGAAGATTGATATGCCATTAAACAAAGAAACCAAACTAAAACCAAACCTTTCCTAAGACGATAACATTTACATCACAAATACCTACATTTACTGTTTATAGAGTAAACTTTACTATTTACCATGTAAGTAAACATCAAAGAGAGAGAGAGGGAGAGAGAGAGAGAGAGAGAGAGAGGAGAGAGAGAAAGAGAGAGAGGCGAAGAGAGAGACGGTGAGCTTCCCTAGCTAGAAACAATCCAAGTTCGAATTTCACCGAAATATCATTTCCGAACTGCGCTGTTGTTGAGTCGTGGTTCTTAATTATCGTCTGAATAGTTGTGATAAAAAAACAATTGAAATTCACCTGAAAGAAATACAGGTGAAAAATTAATTATAATTACCTGTGCTATTTATTCCACGTAATGTGTGAGGAGCTTAAATGAATAAATCTAAAATGAAAAACATATTTTTTCCTGTTTTATTATTCAATTGACGATCGATTTTGAGCAATCTTTGAATGGTTTTCAAAATATCCCATTGGCCTTCACAGAATGCTTCGAACAACTGAGAATTATATTTTTGTTGTTCCCATGATGATTTGACCAGAACTTCTCTGGCCTTCTTCAGGACTCTGTACAAACGAAAAGGTTATTTTTGGTTGTTTGCTTTTTTTATTTATCTTTTTTTAATTTTGTTTTTGTCTTTTTGATGCTTCTTTCAATGGAACTTAGTCGAATATTCCAGTTTCTAGATGCATCAAGGGTAATCGTTTGTAATGCCCAGTCATCATTGACGATTCCATGTTCTGTCTAAGAACAAGAAATCAAATCGGCTCAAATAGCTACACCGATCTGATTCCGGAAGTGTAAGATTGCCTTTTAAAAAGGGTCATGCAAATCCGCGTACCTCAACATTGCAAGATAAAATGGAACAAGATAAAATTCCGATTGTTTTAATAGAAATGCACCCTTTAACTATAGCCAATGAGATAAGCCATTCTCCCCTCCCCCACACACATCTTATTATAATGGATATTGTGCGTGTTTTTCTGTCTGTAACCAAAACTATATTACTACTCAAGTCACAATTCCCTTAGTTATTTACGTCACATTCTCCATGATTTTACTTTTATTTACACCTCAATTATTAATAAAATTGTTTTACATTATTAATACCGTTAACCATATCTACATGATATTTTCCACGTACCCTACTTGTACGGGTCAGGCACAAAGGCCCTATTTATGTGGGACCACCCACAAGCCGAGACTCATGGGGTGGCGGGTGAAAAATTGCGTCGATCCCGTCGGCATTCCCCCTCAAGGGGGCGCCTCAGGCACTGGGCAATAAACCCAGCCCTGCCCCTTTAAATCAAGGGGCAGGTGTTGCCTGGGGGGATGGCCCCCTGGGATCGACGCTATTAACTCGTAAAGATCCAGGGCCGAAGCAACTGGACCCCTGGCGTTGGCCAGATCTACATGATATTTACCGCGTACCCCACTTGTACGGGTCAGGCACAAAGTCCCTATTAACGTGGGACCACCCACAAGCCGAAGCTCATGGAGTGGCAGGTGAAAAATTGCGTCGATCCCGTCGGCATTCCCCCTCAAGGGGGGCGCCTCAGGCACTGGGCAATAAACCCAGCCCTGCCCCTTTAAATCGAGGGGGCAGGTGTTGCCTGGGGGGATGGCCCCCTGGGATCGACGCTATTAACTCGTAAAGATCCAGGGCCGAAGCCACTGGACCCCCGGCGTGGGCCGGAGCTACATACTAATAACATGCAATTGTATTTATATATACAACAAAATAAGGCTTTACGGGAATGCTAATTTGCATATTGATATCAAAAAATTGACTTTAACAAATATGTGCTTAGTATTATTGATTTCTAATTGTTTGGTTTTATCTTAATGAATATGAGCAAAAATCGCGGGGATAAATCGTAAAAGAAATCCATTAACAATAAGAAATAACTGTAATTGTATTCTTTACTTCCTATTTTAACTAAATTAGGAAGATTTAGCAATTAAAGACGGGAGTAACGGAATAGTAAGTTTCAGTCGTTTTTTTTTTTTCAATTATACACCCCCTCTGTTTCAAATCTTTTTATCTACATTCTCATTTAGTTTCATTAGCCTTTCTAATTTCATGTGATATTTTATTACATTAAAACTTAAATACTTACATCCGAAGGGTGCATATATTTGCTCGTTTCTATAATATGGACATCGCGGTTTACTTGCATTTTGATTGTCTCTACCTTTTCATGGGTTTATACTTTGGTAGGCTATTCTCTTCTACAGAACAACCCTTTAATCTAATTGCTTTCATAGCTTTTTACAGAACTCCATTCAGCATCTTTTATTTTTCAAAGTAACTCAAGCCACAATGAGTTGGAATACGGATAATCCTTAACTTGTTCCGCGTAAATTCCTACCATAAAATAAACTGAACCCTCATTTTATGTCCGTGTTTTTGCAATAAATGTTTTATTTTTCTTGCACCCGTTATTTTACGATACTGAATGTGTATATACTAAAAGTTTTTGTTTTTGTGAGAATGGTCAGTTGTAAAGTGGATCCTCCTTTTATGACCGTAATTTTGTTTTTTCGTCGACGATGATTAAAATCTGACGTTTTTATTTTAGAGTACCAAAGCCAAAACAAAGAAAAGAAATAACAACAATAAAAGGTAATCTTCAACTTTTTACTCGTAAATTCCTACCATGAAATTAGCCTTGGGCATTATATGAGTCAAGCCTAATTTTATGGTACGAATTTGCGAGTAAAAAGTATACATAAAAGTATATACACAAAAGTATATACACATTGAAGTGAATATTAAAATAAAGAAAATATATTCAGTATTGTAAAATAACGGGTGCAAGAAAAATAAAACATTTATTGAAAAAACACGGACATAAAATGAGGGTTCAGTTTATTTTATGGTAGGAATTTACGAGGAACAAGTTAAGGATTACCCGGAATACATTCCGGTCTGACTTACCCATTTATCCGATATGTTAATGCACGCTGCTTCCTTCTTCCCCAAAGAATTTACCGTCTATGCATTTGACTTCATCCTAGAAAATGTAGAATTTGCCTGTCTCCCTATGATTGCTTTCCTCTGTAGCTGACACTTGTATTTCGCTTTAGGACATAAGTCTTTTGTATTTCTTGGGTTTGACATCGAGACGGCAACCAATTTCTCCTTTCATAATTATTACTTAATTTACAAGTGATATTATAAATGCAGTTATCGTTCTTTTGGATCAGCGAATGTCTAATAAAAGTGACCCGAATGTTATGTCGATTATAAACTCTTTGAAAATGTTCTGTTGTCCCTTTTAGATATGTAATACGGATAGTTTTAACGTAGTTGTTACTATTTTCTTCACAGAGTGATCCATATAGATCTATGGGAATGATTAATATTTTGCCTCTGTGAATTAAACGAGTTCATAGTGGGTGACTTTACTAGTTTGCATTTATAAGAATCGAAGTGTTTATCTATATAAACCACATTAAGAATTTTCAAGAAGACTTTAAAGCTTAATTCAAGGTCTTCTAAATGTGAACATTCATGAAGAAACCATTTTTCCATTTTGTGTTGGAGCAGAAAAGGAAAGTTTAGACATCTTTCTTAAAGAAAAATTAATTGTAATGACTTTTGATCTTTAAATGAAGTCTATGTGCGCATATAGAAAGTGTATATAACAATTACATTTTTAAATATATATATATATAACAATTACATTTTTTTAAATGAAATAGATAATGATATGTGTCAAGAAAAGACTTAAATATTGTGTAGAAGTGACAATTCAAACACTCGAGGAATATACTAAAAAGAGCAAAGAAAGAATAATTACAGCAGCCAATAGCAGCAATCGCAATATATGAACACAGCAAAAACACAACAAAAACTAGAAAACAAAAATGGGAAGAAAAAAACAACTATATGCCTACTTCAAGCGACAAGCTGAAGGATCACGAACACGAAGACATGGACATGGCTAAGAAGAGGAAACCTCAAGAGAGAAACTGAACCTCTCATAATTGCAACACAAGACAATGCCATAAGAACAAACTATATCAAAGCGAAAACAAATAAGATACAACAGAATAGCAATGACTTTTGATCTTGAAGTGAAGTCTATGTACGCACATAGAAAGTGTATATTACTGGATGAAATACAAAAACAGTTGCAAAATATCCCAAGATTTGTAAACCAGTTGAGCGCATTTTACTAGATTTTCAAAACTCGAATATGATAAAATCTAGGTTTGGTTTATTTTATTTAGTGGCATATCAACCTTCATGGGTTATTTAATAATAAGTCCAGCCTTATAGAAGAACAGTAATGATAGTATTTAAGCCATAACTGGGGAGATAATAGGGTCCATACCTTTCCCAAGGGTATTATTCTGAACATGAACACAATAGGAGCTACTGAGAACGACCTCACTTATTACAATGTCACAGTGCAGCACATTAGCCAAATTTCAGTTTAGTCATGTACATTTTATCTCCCTTGTTCTCACCTTTCCCTGAAAATATAAAATAAATCTAGTTTTAATCCGAGTAACGTATCTTACCAAAAATCTATTAATAATGGAGATTCGCTTCCGGTTTTTGTCTGTAACAAAGATCACGTCACTGCTTACGTCACATTTCCCAAAATCGTCATAACATAGAATAAATACACTCAAAATTTGAACATCCAACATTAGACAGTCCTCATTGTATTCTTAAAACAAGTTTTTAAAAATACATGACTGGTATTATATATCTATATATAGTTTGTTTTATTTTAATACATATTAAAAGTTTACATTTCAAATTGTTTTATTTTTTAATCCTTTAATGAATTTGATGATTTTACTTACTTACAAACTCGCTGACATTGATTTTTTACTCCCACCCCTCAGGCAATATGTTTCAAAAAACTATTTTTACATCGCCCGGAGGGTGTTTTTTTTATTTTGAACTAGTTCAAATAAAATCAATTATGTCTGAGAATACTCTTCCTGAAAATTCAAACACATCTCGAAAAATTTGCTCCAAAACTAGAGAAAGCCGGAGAAACATATCTTCTGGAAATTTAAACTAATACTATTATTTTTCCGAAATTTTACTAAGATTTCTATTTAAGGAATCGTTTTAATGATATGATCATTCTGTATAATTTTGAACAACCCCCTATATACATGTATATTAGTTGAGTTTTAAAAGAAACCAGATTTAAAAAGTAACAAATGTATTGCTCCACCCCCAACTTAATAATACTTGTTTCCTTACACATTATCTCGTCCACTTTTGATACACAATTTTCAGTATTTTTCCGAGTACTGAAAATATAAAGTTACATGTCATGTTAAGTATTTTCATCTATCTATTCAATCATCTGTATTTAACGACATTTCAAAGTTTAATTTCAATTTTGAGAACGCAAAAAATTCGCAAGGGTCACATATAGAATGGTGAGTGAATGCGAGAAAATAATTGTCTCATCCTTTGCCAGAAATTCTCAGCGCGTTCGTCATCCATTGGAGTAGAGGGTTGTATAGTTTACCGATATTTTTTCTTCTTATAAGCAATATTGTTCTTTCCAAAATGGCCTTGTCTATTTTGTTCTTATACAATTAGTCCTGCCATATTTGTTCTGAGTAGAAATGTGGGGATTATCGCATAAATGCCTCCTGGTTTTCTGCCTTAAAAAAACGCCAAGCGGTGCCTGCTGAAAATCCAACCCGCGTTACTATTGAACTCCCTAGCTGTTTGAAGGCGTTTTCGAAATCAGTCGTATTTATCTAAAAATATGTGACAGTATTCTTTCAATTAAAATAACATGAAAATATTGAAAAATGGGGGGGATGAAAATACCGAAACGAGAGAGGGAAAATATTTACATTTACTTGTCGATAAAAAAAACCTGAACGGTGGCTTACTTTTAACGCCTTCAAACCACTAAAACAATATTTGTCGATAAAAACGCCTTCAAACGGAATATTTACATTTACTTGTCGAGAAAATATTTTGGGGATGGGGGTAAAATATCGCTTTCATATCGCATTAACTTTTCGAGAAAAACACCTTCAAACAGCTAGGGAGTTCAATGGTAGCGCAGGTTGGATTTTCAGCAGGCACAATTTTCAGCATGCCCCGCTTAGCATTTTTAAGGCTGGAGGCCAGGACGTATTTATGCAATATGCACCAATATATGGTCAAAAAGTACTTACTTGCGTGCGGGAACTAAGCGTGTGTTTGAGGGGTGCTTGTTGACATGCTGTAAATGATATGAGCCAGAAGGGAGGAGAGGTGCCTTCTTATAGGAGAGTGCAATGAATTGTGTGTAAGTCGGTCGGGATAAAAGACACTTGCTTACCCGAAGAGGCGAAACGGGGCATTCAGTGAACAGTCTTCAGTTAAAGAAAAGGGGAAGAAAGAGAAAGAAGAATGAGGTAAGAGAAAGGAAAGCAGTAGGAGGAACCGAAAGAAAAGCAGGAGGAGTGGGTGATGTGAAATTAAGAGGAGGTGATAGGAAAGCCGGAGGAGGTGAAAAGAGGGAAATACAACAGAACAAAGAACTTGGCATTTTAAAAAAATCTGTTGACTAGCGTAGACCAAGTTTTCTTACGAAACAAAAAAACGACACCGAAGAAAAAGATCTTTGAAACCACAAGAAATGATAAGATATTTTCCTTTCATTTTTCAGGTTTTTAGTATTCTACGCAGTTACATATATATCGTAAACGAAAGAGAATTGAAAAACACAAGTAACGTATTGTAACGTATTGGCTTTTCGTTACACCGTATCGATTAGGAATATTTAACGTAGCGGTACCAATTCGTATTTAACGTACGTACGGAGTTTCGTTTGTTTACATACACAGATCTAGCAGTAGCAGTCAGTCTCTTCTTAGCCCCAAAATCTTCCTCCCTCTTCTTTTGGTCAAGGGAAAGGTATCACGTTTACGCACGCCGCGTGCTCCTTCGTTACGGCCAACGTGTTGACAAGTTACACTTTAATGACTTTCATTCATGAGTACGATGTGACTTTTATATCTTGTTTGCATCGTGAGTCCATTCGTAAAGATATTTCTTTCGTTGTAAATAGAGCAGACAACAACACCAGGTTTACTTCTCAAAGTTTTATTATGTTTCAAACTTCTTCTAACTTTTGAGAGAGAGAGAGCCCGAATAATCTGTCTTAGCAAGAGTGTATTTTAACTGGATTCAACTGCGAGTTTTTAGTCCTTAGTAAACTTCTCGGTGAACAAGCTTTTCTCAGCCTTTCCTTATCGTCTTTAGCGACCACAGCTAACTCCGTACTGCCACGCACGCCTCCTGGCTCTAACTCCAACTCACTCCAAATCCAACTCTAACTGACCTCTTGTGATCCTGTTCGCGGGTCTTAAATAGTATTTCTAAATTCTTCTAGACGATTCTTTCTCTAGAACGTTCCAATCTCACTGGTCAACCAAAGTTCACTAACCTAAACATCAAAGGCTTCTTGGTGCCCAGAGGACTGGTTTTTCCTTAATCCTAGACTTATCGTCTGCTTTTTCTCGTTAAAAAGATGTTATCTATCCTAACTACTTTTTCGGTGATTCCACAAAGACCACCCAGTAATCTAAGATAATCGGTAGTACATTTTTCTAAGGTTCTTTTCCAAGTCCGGCACAAGGCCACAAATATAGGTGCTGAAGGGGCGATTACATAACAGTATTTAAGTTCAAAACATTTTGCAGGAGAAAAAGATTGAGAAAAAGAGTTGCTAAAACAGTTCTTGACTAACCGTTAATTATCTTAAGAAATGAGAGGTTTATAGTTTACAAAGTCACTTTTCTTGGTCTGCATGTCGGCAAGTAACCGAGTCATTAGTGATCTTCGTGTACCTTCTGTGTTTGTCCAACCCTTCTGTCAGGGGTCGAAGTTAAACCGTCAGCTCGACTAAAGGTTCTTATTGAAACTAACTTTATCTCAACCAAAAATCAGCGCCCCAAAATGGGGCTCAATTCCTACTGGAAAGTCAACTTCAGTGACTTCTACATGAAAACCACACGGAACTAGGTAATCCTTAACTTATTCCTCGTAAATTCCTACCAAAAGGTAAACTGAACCCTCATTTTATGCTCGTGTTTTTGCAATAACTGTTTTATTTTTCTTGCACCCGTTATTTTACAATACTAATATACTTTCTTTATTCTTTATTCTTTAACAAATAAAGAAAATATTCAGTGTTGTAAAATAACGGGTGCAAGAAAAATAAAACATTTATTGCAAAAACGCGGACATAAAATGAGGGTTCAGTTTATTTTATGGTAGGAATTTACGAGGAATAAGTTAAGGATTACCCGGAACTAAAGGTAGATAACTAAAGGGAGATAATTCTACAACCTCTTTGTAACCGTGTCTGCATGTGTTCGTCTGTGATGTTTGCTTCTTTTTTCTTTTTTTTTTTTTCTTTTTTTTATTTACTTTCGGTCTTTTAAACTGTGTCTGGTGTATATCATTCTCCCATTTTTGTTCGTGTATGTCGTACTTGTATTATTTTATTAATGTACCATGCTGAATATTGTTATTCTATGTTCATAGTTATGTACTACATGTTTTCCAAATTTCCTTTCAGCTGTCATAACAGTGAGGTAACCATTTACGTTGCCCTTTCCTTCTACATATATTTGGGTTTTGTCATTAAATTCAAGGTCCGTGAATCGATCGTGTCTTGTCCAGCTGAGAAAATATTATGTGTATCTCATTATTGATACAGCACATATGTTCTTCGCTTTTATTAAATTTCCAATATTTACTTTCCTTTCTGGCATCTATCTTATTTTCTTACGACATTATTTCCTTTCTTTTTTATTTTTTTATTTTCATTCTGCTTTATGCGTCCCGCATTCGAATATTCCATGTCAAATTTGCGATAATTTGAGATCAATTCTCTATTTGATTGATTATTTTCGTACTCAGAAAACAAATATTATTCCCCGGGTTAAACGAATCCGTCGGGCTTTTTGAATACAGGATATTTTTTTAATTAATTGACAGTTTCTTAGTTTGATACCAATTTTACATGTTCAAATCAAACTTTTACCATAATATCTGATTGTAACGTGTCGGTAGCGATATATTCACTGTACCAAATATATATATATATATACGGATATACGTTACGTTCTAATAGCTTTATATGTTGTATAGCGGGTCTTGTCAACGTGCCTCCAAATTCACGCTACTAAAAAGGTGTTCGGCACGTGGCGGTCATCTTGTTGAAAAAAAAAGTACAACGCGAGAAATATATCGTCACAAGCGGCTTAGCTTTTATTTCCAGACTAGTCTCGTGGGTTGTTTTGGAGAGGAGGAAAGGCAGAGAGAAAGAGAGAGAGAACACTGTTAAATTACTGTGATCCCACAACTGGGACCAGAGGTCCGGTCCGTACCCTACGCGTCCGAAAGCAAAAAGAGACCGGTATTTTTCTTCGTCGTTCCACGTCACCACGTGACTTCAGGTTCCGGCCAACACCCGAAACTTCCGGTTGAGATTCAATTCTCCATTCGGGGGGGGGGTCACGCCCGGTCAAACTCACGACAACCGTTTTTGTTTTTTTAAAACTTTACTATCTCTTATTTCTTCTTCCTCTCTTTTCTAATAGTAGTTCTCTCAAAACTCAGGATAATCCCCATCTTGCTACACTGATGTCTTACTGTCCCAAGGGCCGGTTAGCTCAGTCGGTAGAGCGTTCGGCTAGAAACCACATGGTTCCTAGTTCGATTCCGGTCCTCGCCAACTCAGCGTATGAGTAGCACAAGGATCTGTACGGTAAAGTAAGGAGCTGATGGTAGGCATGGCGCTCCACCTCAGATGCCAAAACAATCTCCTTGGTCTAGCGCTATTGAAAAGGGGATAGGCACCCTCGCTGATTGGCTGATACCGACTTTAGGCCGCCCCGACGATTTTACTTACTGTCCCTATGGCCATTGCGTACTACCCCGGCCCACCCTAGCAGAGCGAAACCTGTTTGGGGGCTCGAAAGATCGTTTTTTTATTTTTTTATTTTATATAAATACTACTATATCCAAATTGACATGCCGTAGAATGTGTGTTCATATATCTTACGTATACTACTTCATAAAAATGACATGTAGTAGAGTGGGGCCTCGTATCATTAATACACTCTTCTACGCCGAAGTAAACAACCCCTGCATTGTGCCAAAAGCTTCCTATGAGTTTCAGCCCCTGACACGTCTTCCGACCAGAGAACTCAGGTCACTCCCTTGGTGCATATTGCTAGTGGAGCGATCATATTTACACAGTAAGGACAGCAAGCAAAATGGCGCGATCTGGCTCAAAAACTTCAATAATGTTACCACAACAGTACTACCTATAAATACACAAGCGCAGGACGCAGTGTGACAATAATAAAGATGTGTTATGGTGAAAGTGCGGATAATTTTTGACTCACCCTTGTATATAGATATTATTTTTTCTACTGAATAAGATGCATTGAAAATATGAATCCATGATATCTTCTATTTCCTTTCTGGTTCTGAGAAGTTGAGGACTTCATGGATCAGGCATTGTGATGTTAAACTGCATAGGAACTTAATGTATCATATAAAGTAACTATTTACCTATTCATTTTAGCGGGATAAAAAAAATAGAGAGAGAGAGAAAGAAAGAGAGAGAGAGAAAGAAAGAGAGAGAGGGGGAATGTGTGTGTATATACTTATGTGCATGCATACGTGTGTGTGTACTTGTGTGCATATGCGTTTCTTTTTATGTGTGATTTCGTATGTGACACTTGATTCTATTATATATATACATATATATATATATATATATATGTGTGTGTGTGTGTGTGTGTGTGTGTGTATAATAGAATCAATGCATATATATATATATATATCTTTTTCAAAGCTTGGCGTAAAGAAAATTTTTTAGAAACTCATCAATCTTACAAGAATTGGCCTTGCCAACCACATTCTCTATTTTTTTGCTTTTACATTATTTTGTATTCGGCTAAGTGGAGGACTGAGTAGAACCCCTACGAATTTGCCTAAAATGATACGGATTGGGTTTTTCATTTGTTTCTTTTATTTGTCCGTTTGCTTTTTTTTTTTTTTTTTGCTTTTTCTTTCCTTTTATGTAATTGCTAACTTGTTCGCAAAGCTGAAATCGTCCGTTTCGCGATTCAAATCTTTCCGATGGACAATCATCCTAATCGAACCATTATTTCTTCCGTATCCTACAATCAATTTTAATTGGTTGCTTCAAATTTTACTACCACATGTTGACGTGATTCTCTTTCAAAAAAGTTGATTAGTCAGATAGTGTGTTTCGTAACCAACTGACTACTGCGAGCTGTGAGCTGCGAGACACTATAGATTTTATTTAAGCAAGGAGCGCATGTCTGGATGAGGCAAATGGGAGAGAGAAAAAATAATTGTGAATTTATCTTTTGAATTGATTTTCTTCATAAGGTTAACATTTAATGGGTCTTCAAACAATCATAAAGGAACTAAATCTGTTTTCTATAGAATATCGGACCACCTCTGCTTTAAGGGGAATTCACTAAATGAAAATGCCACAAGAAAATGGATTTGGTACAATTTGTATTAAGTCCTTTTTAATGGAAGATTGTTCATATTGATGGTAGCAAAGATAATGCCAGAAAAAAAAAAACAATCATATCAAAGCAAAAATCGATAATATTCAACAGAATAGCAAGTGTAGATTATGTGCAGAAAAAAGTTATGAAACGGTTAATTACATAATAAGCGAATACAGCAAACTGGCACAAAAGGAGTACAATACTAAGCACGACTGTGTGGGAAAGATGATTTACCAGAGATTGTGTATGAGAGTAGATTTTGAAAGTACTAACCAATTGTGAATGCACAAACCAAAATTTCCCCTAGAAAATGAGATACCTAAAATTCTCTAAGATTCTGAGATACAAAAAGATCACCCAATCTGATCAGAAAGTCAAACCTAGTGTTAATCAACAAGAAAAAAACAATTTTTCATCTAGTTGATTCTTCTGTTCCAGTGAACCACACAGTGAAAATGTAAAAAAAAAATATGAAAAGATGGCCAAATACTTGGTTCTTCCAAAAGATCTGAAAAGGCTGTGAAATATGACAATGACAGTGATTCCAATGATATTCGGCACTCTAGGAATAGTTTCAAAAGGCTGTGAAAAAAAATGGCGAAACTGGAAGTCAGTGGAAGGATTGAGGCCATACATACTACGGCATTGTTAAGATCGGCTAGAATACTCAGAAGAATACTGGAGACACGAGGAGATGATATCACCCACAATCCAGTAAAAGACCAATAGCTAACGTTGACGTTATCAATATGCAAGTACAACGAACCAGAATCAATAACAGAATCCAAAAATTCTATTATTCTTTGGGATTTTGCTATACAAACTATTTGAAAAATGAAGCGCAAAAGACCAAATATATTGATTAAGGAATATAAAATAATAACATGCCTTCTAATTGATAAAACTACCACTGTGCCAGTAATAGGGAAAACGCCAGGTATAATTTAAAAAGTGACAGACAAACACATTATCATGATAGCTGGCAGTTACAGCCTATATGAAATATAAATAACTGCACTTTGCAGAATGGCTCATCTCCTTAGGAGAGTGCTATCAATGTGACAGAAAAATGTTACCAAAACGAGAGCGCAGAAAACAAATACATAAAACACATAAACACAATTTTCCCTGAAGTTAGCTCTTGAAGGATTGTAGGAAACCGAAAGTAACGCTGAAAATTAAATAATAATAATAATAATAATAATAATAAATATTATATTATTAATTATTATATATTATTATATTATAATAATGTTAGATTTTACAATTCCTTTAGATCACGGGGCGAAGATGAAGGAAAACGAAAAGATAGACAAATACCTGGACCTTGCAAGAGAAATGAAAAAGCTGTGGAATATGCGGGTGAAAGTGATACCAATTGTAGTCGGTGCACTTGGAACAGTTCCAAAAAACGTGGAAAAAAGACTGGAGGATCTGGAAATCAGAGGATGAATTGAGACCATCCAGATTACTGCATTGCTGCAATTGGCTAGAATACTCAGAAGAGTCCTGGACACCTGAGAAGACTTGTTGTCCTCAGACTCCAGTGAAATACCATCAGCTAAATCTGATGTGAAAAACTCAAAAGGAGTGCAAAAAAAAAAAAAAAATAATAATAATAATAATAATAATAATAATAATAATAAAACGTCTTTAAACGATCAACACTACAGCATATAGTCATTTTATTGAAAGCGTGTTTTTAACTTACAGGGTAATATTCCGCTACATTGCCCAAAACACCAAATAGAAAAATATGGTAATTGAGATTTATATATATATATATATATATATATATATATATATATATATATACAAAAACACACACAACACACACACACATATATATATATATATATATATATATATATATATATAACACAAGTAAAAAATACATAACACACCACAAACAACATATATTTACTTGTAATTGCAAAATAAAACACGAATGCCCTTTAAACGTAAATATCTCCAAACTAACGTCGTATACCAAGCTACCGTAAAAACTAAACAAAACACAGCAAAAGTATACATTGGCGTAATGAAGCCCCCTGGAAACAAAGGAGCTACGCACATAAGACATCATTTAACGATAAAACATACAAACATAGTATAACACTTTCTAGACGCATATGGAAACTGTTGTGGGGTTGTTAAGGGTCACAAATAAAGACAAAAAACTGGTGAAATTTGACACAAGTGTATTGAACAGAGAGAGTGGAATTTACAGAAGTAAGGTGAAGTTACATCCGACAATATAGTCAAGAACTGAATTACGTCACTTACCTCTAGCTACAATTGTCTTTGCTACTTTTAGTAGTAGTAGGATCATTCCATTATGTAGATAGGTTATATCACCTATAACAGAAACCCAAAAATTAAAACCAAAACACACAAAAATAACTTAGAAAATAGTACTAGCTTACAACAACATAGCTAGATACGGCATATCAGCATTCGTGGATTATTTAATGAAAAAGTCACCCGTGTAGTGGTAATATTTAACCAACATCTGGGGGGGGGAATATTTTTTCCAAAATATTAGTCTGAAATTGAACGTAATATCACGACTACAATGCCACAGTCCAGAACATTACCTACTGCACCACGAAGTGTAGCAGGATGACTGGTGTGAGCTAGAACTGCTAATGGAAGGAGGAGGAATAAATAACAAAGGTTTAAAAAATAGTGATGACCCAAAAGAGGAGAGCGATGGTTTTGACCGTAGCGTGACCCCGAACGAAGAATTGAGGGGCAAGCGGAAGTCGGGTGTTGACCGGAAGTCGGGTGTTGACCGGAAGTCACGTGGTGACGTGGGGGAAGGAAGAAAGGGTTCGTCCTCTTTTTTGCCGGCGTCCGTCGTAGGGCACAGACCTGATTAGAGCCCAGGAATTTAGTAGTGTTCTCTCTCTCTCGTTCTCTCTGCCTCCCTTCCTCCCTGGTAGAAGCCACTAGACGAGCACGTTAATAAAGGCTGGGAGTTGTGACGACATGTTTCTCGGGTTATGATTTTTTATCGGAGTTTTAGTACCAAGAAAGAAAAAAAGGACTACGGTGCATGTATCGTTTTAGTACCGTGAGTATTACAACGTAACAGAAGACTGTACTAGTGATAGTTTATAAAGGTTATAGTTTGGGTAGTTTCACATCTCCACACTTTTCAAAAAAACGGTGACAATTAATTTATTGAAGTAGTGTAATGTCTTCATTAATTAACTTTTAATTATAGTTATATCAATGCTTTCTCCATCTAAAAAGGAATGCACGTGTGTGTACATGTGTGTCTGTGTCTGTGTATGTAGAAGAGAGAGAGGGGAGAAAGAGAGAGAGAGAGGGAGAAAGAGAAAGAGAGAGAGATAATGTGAGACATAGAAAGAAAGAGAGATATAATAATTTATTGATGATAATTTCACTTTAATTGACTAGGCAAAAATGGCGTCTGCATCTATCACGATAGAAATGCAGATGCAATACATTGAGGATACTTACGTCAGCATCTTTCGCGCGCATGATGTATTTTTAAGAAAATAATTATGACTTGATGGAAACAATAGAGTGCATGAGAAAAAAAAAAGAGTAAGATTTTAAGAATGCGTAGAGAAAGAATACATGAATAAATAATAGTGTAGATTTCAGCCGGACAGAAAGATAGTCAGAAGGAGAGAGAAAGAGAAAGATAGTCAGAAAGAGAGAGAGAAAGAGAGCAAAAGGAGAAGGAAATATGAATGAGATGGTAATACGTCTAAAGTTTGATTTAGTCGAAGGTGAATATATTCGAGGAAAGCGAGGATTGAGAGTTAACGGCATTCAATAAAGAAAAGTAAAAATAACTTTGCCGACGATGGAAGATGTCAGTATAAATGGAAGCGAAAGCATTTGGGGAATAATGTCGGCAAAAGTCTTTTGGTTTTTTATTTGTTTTTTTTTGGGGGGGGAGGTTTGGGGGGGAGGTAAACATAAATTGTAAATAAATATTTTCGGCTTGCCAGAAATGGACAATAAATGCACATGTCTGTATATATATATATATATATATATAATATATATATATATATATATATATAATATATTACTGTCTATGTTTGTAATATATTGAGCACTTTTGGATTATTTACTGATGCCATTGCAACGGAAACGTTAAAGCGGCAATTGGATACTATATATATATATATATATATATATATATAATATATATATATATATATATATAATAATATATATGATGCGTGTACGAATAATATCGTCGATGACACACACACCCATCTATATATATATATATATATATATATAATATATATATATATATGTGTGTGTGTCATCGACGATATTATTCGTACACCATCAATTTTAATATCTCTAAATCTAATTCCTGTATGATGCCATCTTTTTTTAAAATGTTAATAAGAACCAAGAAAGAAACATAATACTCAATTTTCAAAACAATAGGTGAAATACAACAAATTCGACAGTCGAATTATGCAAAATTACAAAAGTGAAAATTATTCGTATAGTAGAAAATATTGTTTTATATTTATTGGTTTGTGTAAGTATAATTTAGATAATTTTATCGGTGAAGAATTCGAGTCTATTTATTCAGTAGAATATTTGTGATAATTCCAGCAAAAATAACTGTCATTCTTACGTTAACAACACGATGGAAAATCGAAGAAGCTTTGCATTGACTTGAGACAAAGAATTGAATTAACTTCCACAAGTCAAGAAATTGTTACAGCACCATTTCAAACCGGTTAGTTATCCCTAGATCTACGGTACAGTCCGTTATAAAGAAGTTTAAATAGTTTGGTATGATAGAGAATTTGCCTGGTTCTTCTAAAAAAAATCGGTATTAAATTCTAAGAATCGGGTTAAAATATTCAATATTCATGTGTGTACAAATAATTTCGACGTTGAATATATATATATATATATATATATATATATATATATATATATAATAATGTGCTATATTTATATGTAAATAGTGTTCAATATCGTGGATAGAGCATGTATATATAAGTTAGGGTGGCCTGGACATGAAGTCAATGCCGCTTGGTTACTGACAATTTCAAACCAAGCAGGTTTGAAAATCGCATAGGCGAGAATCTATCATTAATCAAGCGCCGTTAGCTTTATCTCTATACTACCCTAACACACACACACACACACACACACACACACACACACACACATATATATATATATATATGATCCCTTTTACGGAAAACAAGAAGACTTGAACACCAACGCTTGAAAATTATACAGGAGAAATATTCCGTTGTCTTTAACAAAACAAGCTTAAACAATATATATATATATATATATATATATATATATATATATATATATATATATATAAGATTGATTGAGAAAGAAAGAGAAGAGTATAAAGTAAACAATGATGCAGCCGTGAAATTGTTGATAGGTTACAAATGTAGCATGGCACGGTATGTTAAATCTTATAAAGACGTGTTGTGTTAAAGATATCATCGGAGGATTTGAAGAAGGAGAAAGTCATATTTCCTAGTGCTATAAAGGGAAAGTTCAGTGCAACACGAGGTGCACATTATTTCTAAATAGGGAAATAAAATATAACAGGGCTTCACCTTCTCAGAAACTAACATTGTTAACAAAATACGGTTCAAGATATCTCGTTCTTGTCAATACAGATGAAATGTTTGAATTTTGTTAGGAGACTCACTGAATATAACAAATATACAGCACTTACATGATTCTTCATGCTGGTTGGCTGGTTGGTTGGTTGGTTGGTTGGTTTTATTGGCACGTCAACCCTTTTTATGTTATTTTATGCCAAAACCGTTTTCTTCTATTCATGCTTGATGGGGATTCAATTTATTTTTTAAAGTTAATTTTAACCCATTTTTAAAATGTGGATCACATCCCTACTCCTCGGCATAGTCATCGTTTCTCTCAATAGCAATGTTCCACGTTCGAATGAGAACATGTATTCATGCCCCGTAAAATTCTGTTGACTGATCTTTGAGCCACTTCTTCACTACAGATTTCACTTCGTCGTCCCTGGAATAATGTTTGCCTCTCAAACTCACTTTCATGGGACCGAAAAGGTGATAGTTTGACGGCACTAAATATGGTGAGTATGGAGGGTGCGGTAAAGCTGTCCACCCGAATGAGGTGATTTTCTCCCTTGTCCTGATGCTTGTGTGGTCAATCATTGTTATGCAGAAGGAGGACATTGTCGATTAGTAAGTCGGATTCTTGCTCTAAGCCTTGTTAGGGTCTCAATGTAGGCCTTAGTTTTATTTTTTTTAAACTTCACATGAAATAAAGAAAATGGCATTACTTTTTTAAACCCCCCTCCCTCGTAGATGGTGAGACAGACTTTTTTTAAAAAATGAAAGCTTACAGCGCTGTTCGGATCTAAAGCAGTCAATGTATATTTGTGGAAATTGAATGTTAACTGTTTTAAAGGTGTTTTTGCTGTTAGCAATGTTCAGTGAATTGTATTAGTTTTGAAATTATTTTCGTTCGAACGCATTCTAGAATTCATTTATATGCATGAATGAAAATATCCTAACTGTGGGCTAACTGATATTTTGTCAGGCTTGGACGGTTGCACTAATACGTGGGGCGGTGTAAAGTTTTTCGGAAGTTCTAGACATTCAGTTCTCCGCCTAAAACCTGTAAGAGAATCGATATATATTTACCAGTTAAGCAAACAGAAATTTTGAGCAAAATATCCACCCTCTTTCTCTCAGTGGAACGCACAGGTGCGTATACGGAAGCGGACATACACAAGGAATCATGAAATGTTATCGATTCAAACAAGAAGACAATTAACTTTTTGGTAATTTTATTGAATAATTTTGAAGGGTATCTACAAACTTGGGAAACTATTGCTAAATGTGTTAAAGTGTGGGAAGAACCGTGAAATTAATATGCATGTATGTTTCATGGCTTTAAATCTTCTTACTCGTGATTGTCCGAAAACTCGTAAAACACTGCACCGTATACCATATATATATATATATATATATATATATATATATATATATATATATATATATCGGAGTTTTTCATTAGTGATACAGCTCATCAGCTGTGAACGGAAAGAGCAATATAGATGGATAAGTTAAGGAAAATACTTCGAATTTGCTGCATGAAGTTGAAAAAAATTATTACATGAAGCGAATTTAACTTTCCTTCATTTATTAATATATACTAGCAAATATATGCACCCTCCGGGTGCAAGTATTTAAGTTTTGATATAATAAAATATCATATTAAATTAGAAAGGCTAATGAAACTGACTAAGAATGCAGATAAAAAGATCTGCAACAGAGGGGGTATAATCGAAAAATAGAACAACTTTGAAACTAACTATTCCATCATGTTCCATTACTCCCCTCTTTCATTGGTAAATTTTCCTAATTTAACTATTTAGTTAAAATAGGAAGTAAAGAAAATATTACGGTTATTTCTTCTTGTAAATAAATTTCTTTTAAGATTTATCCACGAGATTTTTGTTTATATTCTTAAGATAAAACCAAACAATTAGAAATCAATAATACCAAGCACATATTTATTAAAATAAATTTTAAATATCAATATGCAAATTAGCCTTCCCGTTCAAATTGTAAACCGCTATTTTGTGTATATATAAATACAATTGCATGTTATTAGTACGTAGATATGGTCAACAGTATTAATAATGTAAAACAATTTTTATTAATAACTGAAGGTTTAAAAGAATGAAATCATGGAGAATTTGACGTAAATAATTAAGGGAATTGTGACTTGAGTAGTAATATAGTTTCGGTTACAGACAGAAAAACACACAATCTCCATTATAATAAAATATATATATATATATATATATATATAATATATATATATATATATATATATATATATGTGTGTGTCTGAGTGTCTGTGTGTTTGTGTTTGTGTGTGTCTGAGTGTCTCTCTCTCTCTCTCTCTCTCTCTGTGTGTCTGAGTGTCTCTGTGTGTGTGTTGAGAAAAACAGCGAGAATAATAAATAGAAAATGAAGATACATTGAAATTTTTCTATTTTTCACTCACGCTATTTTCTCAACATACTCTAGGATTAATTTCCACTTTTTCCACCTCCACACATAGACACACAGACATAGACACACACACACACACACACACACACACACACACACACGTAAGCGCGCGCGTATATATACATATGTGTGTATGTGTGTGTCTGTGTGTCTGTGTGTGTGTGTGTGTTGAGAAAAGACTGAGACTAAAAAATAGAAAATGAGGATTTATTGACATTTTTCTATTTTTCACTCACGCTATTTTCTCAACATACTGTAGGATTCATTTCCACTTTTTCCGCCTACACAGACACACACACACACACACATGTATGCACACACACATACACACACACACATACATGTATACACACACACACACATACATGTATACACACACACACACACACACACTCACACACACACACACACACACATATATATATATATATATATATATATATATTTCTTAAATTGAATCTTGTTTTTAAAAGGATATTCCGACATTATTGAATTAAATACGAAATATTTTACTGAAAACTGCTCTTATACCAAATACTGTTTGGAAAATCGCATAGGCGAAAACCTGTCAGTTTTTTAGTAGAAAATTATTAATTTCTATTAGAATCCTGGGAATTTGGACGGTCTCATTTTTAACCAGAGGTTGTTGCAAGATGATATCGGTCGGAAGGTAAAGGAACAAGAGTATTAATATTGTATTAATACAGATGAAGTTCATGAAAAATCTACCAGTTTATTGGTACACATAGAGTAATTTCTTTCTAATTCATTGATATGCATGTAGTTAATGAAACATCTAACTAAATATTTCTACCAATATATTGATGAATATATTTTATGACAATTATTTCTACCAGTTTATGATAACAGTCGGAAGATTAAGCAAGAAGAGTATTAATATATGTGTCCAATTGGACACGTGGCCTAGTGGATAAGGTAGTTAGGTTAAGATAGTTCTAAGTGACAGTTATCTCTGGATCCCGAGTTCAATCCTGAGTAGAGGCAGTTAAAAAAATAATTAACACAACTCCTACCCCAGCTATGGTTAGCGGAATAAGAACAGGATACCCCCGTGGAATAAATAAAGGGTTAGGTTCAAAGTTCCGTGATGGCTCCCGATTACGACAAGAAAGTTCCCGAGTCCGAGAAAGTTCCCGAGTCCGAGAAGGTTCCCGAGTCCGACAAGAAATACCTGAGGAAGGCCGGTGGGCATATCGACCGAAACGTTGTACAAATAACAATGAAGGGAACAATAGTCCGAATAACGCAGTTTTGTTTTTCGTTTTGTGAGGAGTCCAATAAGTAGATCATTGACTAATATGTAAGGATGCACTAACAAAACTTGTTTATTCTGGTCAATCATTTCTTTCCATCGTTAATTCCGTTTTTATTACTTCCTTAAGAATTCAAGACCAGCTGTTTGTGTTTGCATCTTTCTTTTAACTCATAATTTTCCCTTTTATTCAACGGTTATTTATTAACTCGTTTGTCTAATCATTCATTTCTTCAGCATCAGCCACACTACTCAGCCGATCCTTACTCTTCGCGTAACTACTGGTCCATTTGAAATTCCCAGCGGGTAGCAGCAAGCGAGGAACACAATACTTTATCTCAGAGATCGTGTTGTGAAGACCCCTTATCACTCATTCATAATGCTAAACTAAATCTTCCATTTAAGATGCCGACTTTTCTCAGGCAGTCCAAAATGCCTGATCATGAAAAGTCTAAGACAAGAAAAGCTCATTCCCTCAATATTATAACAGCTATACCTCTTATATTAGTGTAACTAGCTAATATATGCACCCTCCGGGCGCACGTATTTAAGTTTTCATGTAATAAAATATTATATTAAATTAGAAAAAACTAATGAAACTAAATAAGAATGCAGATAAAACTATTTGAAACATAGGGGGCTATAATAAAAAAGAAACAGAACAACTGAAACTTACTCTTCAATCACTCCAGCCTTTCATTGCTAAATGTTCATATTTTAACAATTTAGTTAAAATAGGAAGTAAAGAATAAAATTACAGTTAATTCTTCTCGTTAATAAATTTCTTTTAAGATTTATTGAAGAGATCTTTGCTCATATTCATTAAGATAAAACCAAACAATTAGAAATCAATAATACTAAGCACATATTTATTAAAATCAAATGATTAAAATCAATATGCAAATTAGCCTTCCGTTCACACAGTAAACCGCTATTTTGTTGTATATATAAATACAACTGCATGTTATTACTATGTAGATATGGTCAACCGTATTGATAATGTAAAACAATTTTATTAATAACTGAGTTTTAAAAAGAAATTAAATCATGGAAAATGTTACGTAAATAACTAAGATAATTGTGATTTGTGTAGCTATATAGTTTCGGTTACAGACAGAATACCACACAATCTCCATTATAATAAGATGTCTATCGCTGTAATGAACAAGGCGATAAGGATTCAAATCCTGGACAAAGCTGGGTGCATTTCATATGGCGCTAATACCCTTTGGAAATGTATGCATCCAACTATTCTCCCTCTAGCCATGGGTAATTAGTAGGGTAGACTGGGATATCTAACTGATATTGAAACCGGTCTAGAAGGAAAAATCTTAATTCAAATCTGTTACTCCGATTAAGAATTGACCTTGTGTCACATCCTATTCATACGGAAGTTTTGGGTGAATAAGTAAGTAAAGTCGTCGGGGCGGCCTAAAGTCGGTATCAACCATTCAGCGAGGGAGTCTATCCCCTTTTCACTAGCGCTAGACCAAGGAGATTGTTTTGGCGTCTGAGGTGGAGCGCCACACCTACCATCAGCTCCTTACTTTACCGCACAGATCCCTGTGCTACTCATACGCTGAGTTGGCGAGGGCCGGTATCGAACTAGGAACCTTGTGGTTTCTAGTCGAACGCTCTACCGACTGAGCTATCCCGGCCCCTTCGCCTCTAATAAATTGATTTACATTTGTATGACTTTCCTTTGTCAGAATATTATTTCCATGGGTTTTAATGTATGACAGCTAATCATATTTTAGAAGAAAAAAAAGAAAACTTTCTTTACAGTTAATGGGAGAGACATGCTTGGTTGCTTGATTGATTGATTTTAACGGCATGTCAACCTGTCCATGGTAATTTTATTCCTGCGTTCATTGTATATCTATATATTTACATTTATGTAGTTATTATTCGCTAATAAATTTTTGCGCACACCTATATGATATCAAGTATTCCTATCTAAGTAAAAAGTAAGTAAAAGTCGTCGGGGTAGCCTAAAGTCGGTATTAGCCAGACAACGAGGGAGTCCATCTCATTTCCACTAGCGCTTGACCAAGGAGATTGTTTTGCATCTGATGTGGAGCACCACACCTACCACCAGCTCTTTGCTTTACCGCACAGATCCCTGTGCTACTTATACGCTGAGTTGGCGAGGGCCGGTGTCGAACTAGGAACCTTGTGGATCCTAGCCTGACACTCTACCGACGGAGCTAAACCGAATTTACTTAATTTGCACACAATTGTATGGATTCAAGTTAATATATTAGTTTTAGATGTGAATTCTTGAAACCATACAACTGTGTGCAATTTATTTGTATTAGATCGAACGCCTTGATATATTGGTCTATTGTCGGTATCAGCCGGACGTTTATTAACTCATATACCATCGTAAAATAGTCCAGCGTTATGCCTGCGCTTAATGTTGCAGACTATTTGTTACTATTGCGCGAACGGAACAGCGTGTTCTCCATCCTCGGCGAGAAGCGCCTTCACTGCCTTGGGCATGTCAGGGGGATGGAAAATGGCCGCATCCCAAAAGATCTTCTGTATGGCAATTAGTAAAAGGCTCCCGATCAGTAGATAGACCACGCCTACGCTTTAAAGATGTCTGCGGAGAGACATAAGGATATTCTACATTAACATCAACACACGAGGGTAGATGCAGAAAATCGAGCGGCCTGGTGCCATACCGTTAAAGGCACGAAGAGGAGTGAGGTGGAGAGGAGAGTTGCCTCTACAGCAAAGAGAGCCAGAAAGAGGGAGAAAAAACAGCAGCTTCAGAAAGCATCACAATTTGTGTGCAGTCAACGCACCAAAGATTGTTACTCGGGGATAGGCCTGCACAGTCACTTGCGCAGATATTTTTTATTTTGTTTGTGTATTTATTTTTTTTTTTGACACTACGCCATCGTCCTTATTGGACAGAAAGGTGCCAACAACAACAATATTGTACTGATATGTTTATAGGGTAATTCCATGTCAAATCATCCAGAAAAAAAGTAAAATTGTCACCCACACCCTTCAATCTTTCTGAAATTTTTCCAGGTGTGGACTATCTTAACATTAGAACATCCCCAAAATTTGAGCTTTCCAATTCCAAAAATTGACGGAGGTATGTCGATTTTTAGCTCTCCAAATTTGATGGGATTGGCAAAATATGGCGACATTTTGTAATCTAATTTTGGCTATAAAATGAGTTCTAGAGCTTTCCTACTATTAAAATTAGTTTATAAAAGTATTTTTTGCCCATGAAATCCAAAAATGCTATCAAAAATGTTTTAAAGTCAACCAATGTTAAGTTATTGATGATTTCTGATTTTTTCATGGCAAGATCAATATCCCGATGTGACACTGCATCTATAATAATCTATTATTATTTCACATATATTGAACATTATTTGTACCAAAAAGATAGTTTGATATTTGCTCGGAACCGAAGCTACAACATCAGTTAAAATTTTGAAAATCAGAAATCATTAATAACTTAAAATTGTTTAACTTTAAGACTTTTTTGACAGCATTTGCCGATTTCCCGGGCTAAAATGCTCTTAGAAACCAATTTCTAGAAGTAGGGAAGCTCTAGAACACTTTTTACAGACAAAATAGATTACTAAAGTCGCTATTTTTCGCGACACCGCAGCCAAATTTGGAGAGTTATGTCGATTTTCAGAATCAACATAACTCCTCCAATTTTGGGAATTGGAAACTCAAATTTTGGGGATTGGCTAACTTTAACGTAGTCCATACCTGTACAAAATTTCAGAAAAATTGAAGTGCAAAATTTTAACAAATTTTTGAAAAATGTTGTCACTTCGGTTCTGAGCAAATATCAAAATATCTTTTTGGTACAAATAATGTTCAATATATATAAAATAATAATAGAAAAAAATTGTTGTCCTGAACGCAGTGTCACATCGGGATACTGATCTTGCTATGCAAAAATCAGAAATCATCAATAACTTAAAATTGGTTGACTCTAAGACTTTCTTGATAGCATTTTTGGATTTAGGCGGGTTGACATGCCGTTAATATCAATTAATCAACCATAAATAGTGTGCTTAATTTGTTTTAAAAACTTTGCCTGGCCAAATCAACATTGGACTATTAAAGAAGCTATTCATTCTCATTGGAACACAATTAGCACTCCAAATAATTTGGAATAATATTAACCGCATTATTCAATTTATTTAATTGTATTGCAGGAAAATAAAGAAAGAAAGAGAAAAGAGAGAAGGGAAAAGAGAAAGAGGGGGAAAGAGAGGGTGGAAACACACCAGACAGAAAAAAAAAGAAAATGTAAGAAAGGAAAAGAAGTAGAGATTGGGAGCCAAAGTGCAGAAGCGATACCACCCTTTAGAATATCGTCTGTTCAAATGAAATGGAAATAAGAGACAGACAGACAGACAGATACAGAGTCAGAGAGAGAGAGAGAGAGAGAGAGAGAGAGAGAGAGAGAGAGAGAGCGGATATTCTGAATATCGTCTGTTCAAATGAAATGGAAATAAGAGAGAGACAGACAGACAGACAGATACAGAGTCAGAGAGAGAGAGAAAGAGGGGGAGAGAGGCGGATAGGGAGGGTTAAATCAATATTACTATACTTTTTACAGATTGAAAGATTTTGTAATAGCTCAAGTATACATATTAAACGTTGTAGTAGCTAAATTATGACACCGTAATATATGCACGAGGCCCACGAAATATTTACCAACCCCTCCGATAGTAGGATCTGACACAAGCTCAATTTCTTAAGCGGATTCTGACAGGTTTGAATACAGTTTTCCTTCTCCTAGACTGGTTGCCTAACGAAGGTTAAAGAGCCCAGTCTTCACTACAATTTACCCATAGCGGCAGCATAATTGAATTCGTACCTTTCCCAATGATATTAAACGCTATGTGAAATGCAAACAACTTAGTCCAGGATTTGAAGTCGTCTCGCTGCGTCCTTCTCTTACGATGATAATCATTACACCATGGGTCCCACCATTTCATTATTAATATCCTAATCTTAATTATAATCGTGTAGTTTCGACATTTCCTCTATTTTGATATCTCCATTCGTCTGTTGTGTTAAGTAGTCTTTTTGAGAATTCCAGAGGTTACTAAATACGACAGACCAGGGGATCAAAGTTTAGGTACTGAATCTGTATGCCGAAAAAAGGGGTCCCTTAAGGAAATATTGTGATATTGTAAATATAAACCTGGTAATTATTATTAAAGCATGATATTTATTATCGAAATGTAGACATCTATTAATAATGGAGA
>CM042140.1:131938322-131953322 GCA_023376005.1 Doryteuthis pealeii | reverse complement strand
AAGTATTTAAGTTTTGATATAATAAAATATCATATTAAATTAGAAAGGCTAATGAAACTGACTAAGAATGCAGATAAAAAGATCTGCAACAGAGGGGGTATAATCGAAAAATAGAACAACTTTGAAACTAACTATTCCATCATTTTCCATTCCTCTCCTCTTTCATTGGTAAATTTTCCTAATTTAACTATTTAGTTAAAATAGGAAGTAAAGGATAATATTACAGTTATTCCTTCTTGTAAATAAATTTATTTTAAGATTTATCCACGAGATTTTGTTTATATTTCTTAAGATAAAACCAAACAATTAGAAATCAATAATACCAATCACATATTTATTAAAATAAAATTTTAAATATCAATATGCAAATTAGCCTTCTCGTTCAAACTGTAAACCGCTATTTTGTTGTATATATAAATACAATTGCATGTTATTAGTACGT
The DNA here is from genome assembly GCA_023376005.1 of Doryteuthis pealeii. Lineage (NCBI taxonomy): Eukaryota > Metazoa > Mollusca > Cephalopoda > Myopsida > Loliginidae > Doryteuthis > Doryteuthis pealeii. Next base: position 131,952,880 of record CM042140.1, on the reverse strand, counting down.
AGATATAGTCAACAGTATTAATAATGTAATACAATTTTTATTAATAACTGAAGGTTTAAAAGAAATTAAATCATGGAGAATTTGACGTAGATAATTAAGGGAATTGTGACTTGAGTAGTAATATAGTTTCGGTTACAGACAGAAAAACACACAATCTCCATTATAATAATATATATATATATATATATATATATATATATATATATATATATATATATACAGAGAGAGAGAGAGAGAGAGATTCTTCCTTTGTAAGTATTTCTGTTATTAACTTTCATGTTTCTTTGTTTTAATTTCATTTACCATGTTTATGGCTTCAGATTCATTTTCTTCAAGCCTGTTATTAGAAGAAAATCCATCAAATTTCTAAATACATCTTTGTTTATAGTAGAGTATAAAATAATATCTTAAGAAACGCAAACATAATGCATCTTTTCGTCATCTCTTACCAGAGTATCTTTCTATGCTGTCAAACTTATTTAATAATCAGTTTTACACAGTATTGCTTATTACCTATCAACTTGTTTATATATATAAAACTCTTATATATATATATATATATATATATATATATATATATAAATGTATGTGTGTTTTTATGTATATATATATATATATATGTATATATATATATATGTGTGTGTGTGTGTTGTGTGTGTTGTGTGTGTGTGTGTGTGTGGTGGAATATGGAAATAAATCAAATAAAAATGAGAAAAAATAAAGTATTCCAAAAAGATAAATTCATTTTAGATGATGAAGTTAACGTTAAAGCAGCATTGAAATCCAGTAATCAAATTGTAAAAATTCTATTATCTAGAATATAATTGCCTATATATATATTCAAAACTTATATGGATTTCAAATTTCATATATATATATATATATATATATATATATATATATATATATATATATATATTCACCATATTGTGTGCGTGTTGTGTAATGGTTACCATCGTTAGAAATGATCAGATGACGAGTTCAAATTCTGGACGAGACTGTTTGCATTTCACATAGCGCTAATACCCTTGGGAAAGGCATTGATCCAACTATACCTTCAGCTATGGATAAATAGTAGAACAGACTGGGTTCCTTAAACTTGGTTAGGCAACCAATCTAGGAGAAAGAAAACTCTGAATTCAAACTTGTTACTATCCGCTTAAAAGATTGACCTTTGTCGCATCCTGCTCGTGAAGAGTTGGTATCTATCTATCTATCTATCTATCTATCTCTCTCTCTCTCTCTCTCTCTATATATATATATATATATAATATATATATATATATATATATATATATATATTCACCATGCATTTCGGAGCTCCGGCTTCTGAATCGGTGAATGAGGTAAAATTCTTCCCATGGTCCCGGTGGTCCGTCACCCAGACAGCACCTGTCCCCTTGCCTAAATGGAGTTGGTCTGATTTATTGCCTGGTGTCTGTGGCGTCTCAAAATGGGATGCCGACGGGACGGCACACTTTTTGCACTGACCACCGCATGATCTTCGGTTTGTGCTTGGCTCCCCACGTGAAAAAGACCTTGTGTTAATTGGGCCTGATAAGTGGTCAGAAAAATGATTACTTATATTCAAGGGTGGTACTTATTTTTAAACGAATACATATTTCTATTTTAGGTCAAAATCTTTTGAGAGATACTGTATTTTCGTTCAGAGAGCGAATCCTGGCTGACTTTTCAGCAGTCCGACCACTTTCCACTCAGCCGTCCGAAGCTGTCAATAAGAGGCGAACATCTTAACTGATACATACATACATCGGTAGATTTATGTTATGATCACCTAGAGAACTCGAGTCTGTAAACAACAGACGAGTAATGTCTTACGCTAAACCAGTGAAAGTTCGTTAGTTGCCCCTGGGGGCATATAACAGTTATCCACAGACACCGTGTTTCGACGTTTGCGTCTCATCAGCGTGGCTAGACTGAACAGCTACTTCTAGTCGAAAGCGAAACCTACGCATATTGTTCTTAAATAAGTATACTCCAAACGATACTGTATAAAAGTTTTGCCCTCTAAATCAAAAACACAAAGATTATGTCGTTATAGATTCGGAAGAAGAAAGTTACTTGATAAATAACGGGAATTCAGCAGAAAGCGAGCGGACTGTAGAATTCTCCTCGTTCCAATAGCAAAACCAACGAGAAGTTCAATTCCATGATTCTTTTGATTTTATTGATTTGTTATGTATTTTGATTTGGGGTCATCAGGAGAGAATTATTAGCTATTATATATTACCAAACTGTACAGCACTGAAATCCACTAATGTCAAAAATGCTGTCAACTAGAACACAATTGCATAGATATAATTAGGGGTGGTGCTTATTTTTATACGTCGACATATTAGTATGTTGTGTCCAATTCTTTTTGAGGGATACTGTATATATGTTCAGCTATTTTTATCACTTTACCAATCCATATATTTGTGAACTTACAAGAATATGCAATTTCATAAAGTTTTGTTAGTTGTGCGCTTCATAAATTGATTTAGCACGGCATATTCAAATTATTGTTCATATACATTTATGTTTAAATATATATATATATATATATATATATATATATATATATATGTGTGTGTGTGTGTGTGTGTGTGTATGTGTGTGTCTGTATATATGTAAATCTATATTTGTATATATATAAATACATATATATACACATATATGTATACATATTTGCATATATATGCATATGTATATACATATACATATATATACACATGCATATATAGAGAGAGATACAGACATTATATATATTACATATATATATATATCATATATATACATGCATATATATATAAACACATATATATATATTACATATATATATACATGCATATATATATACACACATATATATACATACATACATATATATACATACATATATATATAGATACATACATATATATACATACATACATATATATAATATAAATAAATATGTATAGAGAGAGAGGGGAGTAGGGAGACTTGTATGCTTATATACGAATCTTTGGATGCGTGCAAACCTGTATGAATAATGTAACTTTAAATGTGAAGTGTGTTTTTTTCAATATCCCATTGACGTTCTATCATCGTTTCCAATGGGCTCCAATATTACTACTGCCACAGTTCCTCCATTCACTCGATTTGCAAGATGTTCCATTTCCCAACTGGCCATAAAGATTCGTTTGGCAATGCTATCGATCAGGCTTCCTCAAGCAATTAAACATAGCAGAGACGACAGACACGAAACGCATATTGAAGCAAATAGAAGATAGACTCCTCAATTGACCCTTGTCATGACAACGCTAACACTCAGACGAAATGATGCCGAGACGGCGACGACGAAGATGGAAGCTAGGATGGCGTGGTTAATGGCGTAAATCTTGGCTGCCATATTGGCGTCTAAGACGTTGACTGTGATGTATAGGACAAGATATGAGATGAGATAGATATTGCGATGAGACTGTGTTTGAAATTAACAACTCATCAAAATTGGATACGTTGATGCACGTCATTTGATGCATTTGAATAATATTTGGTGAAGTCTATGACCTGACTTAAACGTAGCTAATACTATTACAGGGATGGGAAAGATCTGTAAAAAGCGTTTTATTGTATTTCTTTTTTTTTGCGCGTTTTTTATTCGCTTATAACCCTTAGTAGGATCCAGGCGGGGAATTGTAGCACACTTTATATACCAAATATTCGGAAGCGTGTGGTGTAATGGTTAAAGTCATGGGAAATGGACTCGTCACCCCGAGTTCAAATCCTGGATGTGGTAACTTCATTTCACTTAGCGCTAATACTCTTGGGAAAAGTACGTATCTTACTCTTCCCCCAGCTATGGATAAATAGTAGAGCAGACTCGGCTCTTTAACCTTGGTTAGGCAACCGGTCTAGGAGAAGGAAAACTCTGAATTCAAACCTGTTAAACTCCACTTCAAAAATTGACCTTCTGTCACATCCTACTCGTGCGGAGGGGTTGGTAAATATATATATATATAACCCTTAGTTTACTGTTCAAAATATACTATGAATTATACTATGTTTAAAATAATTTTGATTTAAATTCATATATTGGCTCTGGAAACAGGTTTTTTTTCAATTAGTATAAATTGTTTACCTGTTTGAAATGTTTGTGAATATATATTTCTGTGAACTATATGATTGTACTGTAATATATACATACATACGTATAAGGGTAATGGGTAAAATGAGGAATTCAATTCGACAGTATGTGGGGAAATGTTGACAAACACGGTATGCTAAATTGGATGGACATTTTTTATTGGTCATAGTGTCGATGTTCGAACATTTCGGTTTACAAGGAAACATTATTAAGGATAATATGAAACAATTAAAGGAAAAAAGATTTTTGTTGTTAAAAAGCTGATGGACGTTTTGAATGAGTTGGTTCATAATCGTTCGTTGATTAGCCTTTATAATTGAATGTTAATGACGTGATTGTTGCATGCGAAAATGAAAGTCAAGATGTGAATGAAACAGGGGAGATCGAAAGTCAAGACGTGATTGTATGAACTGCCATAACAGAATACATAGGTGAAACCACCAGAAACCCCCAAAAAACGTATTCATGAACAGAAGCGCAACATTAAATTAACCTACCACAACAATTGTCTCTTCGAACATATATCATATACAAAACACAACTTCGATTGCAATAGTGCCTCTATGTTAACATACATCCACAATAAAAGATTAAAGCAGACATTTGAAGCCAGCGCGGTCAGTAACATACAGCATGTTAATTATAGACCTGACTCTTTAACATATCTTCACATTTAGGCAAAGCTACAGAGCTACAAACCCCGGCCATAGCAATAACAAAACAACATAAAAGATATACCTATATATATATATATATATATGTATATATATATATATATGAGATTAAGATAATTTGCTTTAGAAGCATTGTTAAGTAAAGTATATTATTATTTATATTTTTTTGGTTGAAGGCAGTTACAATGCGTATATAGTATAAAATTCGATAATTAATGAAAATAATAATGACAAACGAACTCGGCAAATATCGAGCCCTACGTAGAACATCGTACTCAACTGAAACAGCTGTACGATGTTCTACGTAGGGCTCGATATTTGCCAAGTTCAATTGTCATGATTATTTTCATTAATTATCGAATTTTATACGATGTACGCATTGTAACTGCCTTCAAGCAAAAAATATAATAATAATAATAATAATAATATATATATATATATATATATATATATATATATATATATATATAAATAGTCAAACTATTAATACTTCTCTTGTCTTTTAAAACCATTGATATCTGTAACGAATAGGTAACACCTTTCAACATCTCCTCGTGGGCCAATTACGTCTTGGCTTTTGACCTCCCATGTTCCATTCATATCTAGACTTTCATTTCCGCATTAACCAATCTCGGCATTAATATATATATATATATATATATATATATATATATATATATAGTAAATGAAGAAAAACTCTAAACTTGCTTCATTACAATAATTTATTTCAACCGTATTAATACGGCATCTTCAGGTAATCACAAGAACATGTTCTTGTGATTACCTGAAGATGCCGTATTAATACGGTTGAAATAAATTATTGTAATGAAGCAAGTTTAGAGTTTTTCTTCATTTACTAAATATCTTGCTCTGTCCTTTTACTCACTGGTATTAGGTACATTGAGCTCTCCTTATGGTCTACCTGCATCAGCTTGGTTAAACCACACATGGAAAGACCCTAACTACGGAAAAAAACTATATATATATATAATATATATATATATATATATATATATATATATATGAGAACCGAATTGAATTTGTATATAAAGGAAAGGTACAGTGAGCAAAGTTGCCTACTGCCTGAATCAGACGAACAGTGCGAGAGATAATTGAAATTGTTTTACTCTTTCACTTGTCATCAAATAGGACATTTCAATTTTCTTCATTTTGACAAAAAGGTTTCCTACGTATAAAAGCAAAATAGAAATGAAAATTTCTGAATTTTATGAGGAAGAAAAAAAAAGTTATGTTATATATTACTATATGTACCTATTTTACTACAGCCATGAATACAGAAAGTAAATTAATACCCTCTTATTATAATTGGTGATTTTCTTGTGGTTCGGGGTCGGAATGATGAAGATCATTTAAAAAAAAAAAATCAGCTATACCTCATATTATTAAAATAAAAAGTGTTAGTTGTGAAAAGAGTTTTGATGAAATAAATTACTTTAAAAATTAAAAATATGAAACGCTTCACGAATTTGCGTGTCATCCTTGCGCAGGGGCCATGCTAATCTTCTCTGTATCGTTCCAATTTTAGTATATGTACTGCCGAAGCTAGTACATTTCTGTAAAGCCGTCGGTCGTCTTATATAGTAGATAGGATCTCAACATCATTTCGCCCGGTCGACCTCATTTGCATATATTTTCATAAAATAACAGTATAATAAAATGTACCAATAACCTGTATCAATATTCAACAAGATTTCTTATATAGAAGACTATTACAAACTAACTTGTATGCGGAATCCATTGATATTTTATTGAATTAAACAATTATTATCGAAAAAGTTTAAATAACCCTGCTCTACGTTACAAACCCGACTTACAAAGGGAGATAAGTGAGAATTGTTTCCATACACTCTAGTCATCGAATACATTTTCATTTGCTCTTTTCACCACAAATGATTCATACATTAAAAAACAAAATTGAAATTAATTTTTCTACATTTTCACAAGAACGATAAATTTGTTATGCTGTTTTTTCTTTGCTATTGCCACTATTAATGTTGCTACTTTTATGAATATAGTCAGGAAATCATTTCTGCAGATTAAAACTTGTCACTCTCTTTGGGTTTTTGCTGCCAAGCAGATTATTTTTATTAAAAAAATCATCAACACCACATAGTAGAATTAAGTGTAGTAGTTATGTAAAGAGCAATAATAATGATTTTAATAAGGAAGGTGGTGGTATTAGTAGCAGTTGCAGGAGCAGTAGTAGTAATAATATTGGTAGTAGAAGTAGCAGTGGTAGTATATTTAATAGTGGGAGTATTTTCCTTAATTTATTTTCTTCAATTTCATTCTAACATGTGCATTTAGTCGAATAAAGTACCTCCAAATTCCTTCTAGTAAATTCGTTCTGTTGCATACCTCTTTACCGGCACTATATATCTATATGTTATATACTTTCTTACTTCTTCTTTGGCCGTCTAGTCTTCTGGCCGGATCTGCTTCTTCTATCGTCTATCATCTATCTCGGTCTGGTCTTCTTGGGATTCCGGGTCTGGTCTCTGTTATATGGGGATTCCTTGTTATCAGAAGCCTTGTGCTATTGTTAGCTTTTAGTAATAACAACAAGACTTCGATTTACGATGATGTTACTTTATTCGTAGAACCCCAGACCAGACAATGCGTGCGGATCCTTACATCTTGCTAGCTTCGCTTCTAAGTCCTAACTCTCTAACTGACTAACTGAGTTGCTTATCTCTTAAACCGGAAGGGCCTTCTATCGGCTTCCGATTCTCACGGTTCTATCCCGCAAGGCAAGGTCAGAGTGAGGTCAAGCATTGTCACTCACTCTCAAGGCCATCAGCTGCACTAATATGATTTCTACACTATTGTCATAATCATTAGGTATCTAATGATTATGTAACAGTTCGAATTCCCCAAATTACAAATTCTATCAATCTTGAGTATCTCTGTTTATGTTACTGAACAAATTATTCTTTTCTTAAGAAAAAAAATACATAAAAATTAACATTTAGAAATTTATAAAACATACTCTATCTTGAAAAATGAAAACATATGTAGAAATATATCGATGACAGTTGTGAATTTAAAATTTATTTAATTATTTATTTCTTGTTTAATATATGAAAATTCATCGCGATCCACCATTGAAATAGCACAGCAAGAAGGCAGGTTATTTTTGATGAAATAAATTAATTTAAAAATTTAAAATCTGAAACGCTTCACGAATTTGCGTGTCATCCTTGCGCAGGGGCCATGCTAATCTTCTAGTAGTAGTAGTAGTAGTAGTAGTAGTTTTTTCTAATTTAATATGATAATTTATTATATTAAAACCTAAATAATGGCACCCAGAGAGTGCATATATTTGCTAGTTTTATTGATATAGCTCTATCTAGTCCATATTTGAATTATTAGTTTCTGCTACGTGAGTGTAAAGGTGAAATTGGATTATTCAGTGTACCTACGAGGTTAATAATCGTTCACCAATTCAAAAGGTGCTATGAACCACTTGCGTTAACACTGGTACCTAAGTCTGTAAGCTAACAAAAAATTAACTGTAGCCCGAGGGCCGGTGACACGTTTTAAAGACAAAGTCTCGTATATAATTCTTCACACTTAGATAGACACACTTATGTCAGCAGCTAAACGGGAAGAACACAGGCCTCGTGCTCTAACACCCACCCACAAAGATTTTTACGTTTTTAGTTTGTTTTTTTTTCTGTGTGTTTTTTATCTAACCAAATATTGGTAGTGTAGTCGTTTCGCGCGTTTTTCCAAGAAAAGAAATAAAAATATCGAGTACATCTTATTATTATAATGGAGATTGTGCGTTTTTCTGTCTGTAACCAAAACTATATTACTTCTCAAATCACAACTCCCTTAGTTATTAACGTCAAATTCTCCATCATTTAGTTTTATTTAAACCTCAATTATTGATAAAATTGTTTTACATTATTAATACCGTTGGCCATATCTACATACTAGTAACATGCAATTGTATTTATATATAAAACAAAATAGCGGTTTACTGTGTGAACGGGAAAACTAGTTTGCATATTGATATTGAAAATTTGATTTTGATAAATATGTGCTTAGTATTATTGATTTGTAATAGTTTGATTTTATCTAAAGAGAAATCCATTGACAAGAAGAAATAACTGCAGTTTTATTATTTAATTCCTATTAACTAAATTGTTAAATCAGGAAAATTTAGCAATGAAAGATAGGAGTGATTGAAGAGTACGTTTCAGTTGTTCTATTTTTCGATTATACCCCTCTCTTTCTAATCTTTTTATCTGCATTCTTATTTAGTTTCATTAGCCTTTCTAATTTAATATAATATCTTATTACATTAAACCTTTAAAACTTGCACGCGGAGGTTGGATATATTTGCTAGTACAATTAATATATATTTCCTAAATACAAGCCGAGAGGTATGTATACATCTGGATGAGGTTTAATTATGATAGGCGAAGAGTGGAGATTATATTAGAAAGAAAAGATTGCATGAATTTGGCAGGCTCAAAACATCGGTTCTTTTATTACCGAAGTTAAGCAGTATTGAACCCGATTAAAACTTAGAGGCATCACTATCAAGGCGCACCTGTTGCCTTAGGCCGACATGAGTCAGTGCTAAATAGATAGAAAGATATGTGCACAAACTGACAAAAAAGGGGACGATAGGATACGTGATTGTCGCTCACTTATCTTTTAGTCTAGTGGTTGCCAAACGTTTTCAGATCAAAGAGGCGTGACCCTGCTGAGTTAATGAGTTATAAAAAAAACAACATAGAAACCTGAGTTGGGCTGATCAAGATTGAGATTGTTCACAATCAGAACTTGCAATGACTCCGGTGTATGTGCATTCTCTACTGACGAGTCTCAGTCTACACACAATCGAAGAATAAAAATAGGTTTATATATATATATATATATATATATATATATATATATATATATATATGTGTGTGTGTGTGTGTGTGTGTGTGTGTGTGTGTTCTGTGTCCTTTGTCGGATCCAGTAACGGTATATAACAGTACTACCGTATCAGTGTCGATCTAGGACTAATGCCAATGAAAGGGTAATGCTGCATAGCGCTTTTCCATATCTATTGGTATACTACTCATTCTTCCATCAGGGTTCTTCGCTGTTCGTATCGGGGGCGGGACTTCTCTTTTTCTTTTTCCGGTTGGAATTTCAGGTCAGACATCTCTCTGTATGTGGGGGTTCCATCTTGGTCTATTATTTTCAGAAACAACACGGAGACATTTTTGTTTGTACATACTTTTGTTCCCACCCGATACATTCTTAATCCGCACGCGCACGTAGGAGCAGAGACAAAAGCACCTCTACCAAAAACGGCCGTTGAACTAAACTCCTCTAACATTTAATTCTTCTTTCCCAACTTTGCCTGATCACTTAACTCTCTAAGCCTAACAGACACCCGTTCTAGATGAATCTGGGGTGACACTTTTCAATCAAACTATTTAAATCACGGTGATTTTCCATTGTTTCATGTTAATTTTAAACTACGTAACAGTACTCACTAAAAATGATAGGCTATGCCTATCCAAATTTGTAACACTACCACACACTCCGCAGTTCTCCAGAATTAGAGCCTCACCATCCGATGCAGTTTAGTGTTATATCTAGGACACTCCTTTTTATGAGGGCAGGGGTCTTACTCTTTTCAGAGAATATAGTCAGCATTTTCTAAGCCTTGCTAACAAGGCAGACTACTCTAGAGGCAATTGATATAATTAAGTTCTATTGTAAAAACCTACGTATTTCGCTGAACAGATCTGACAGGTCTGTTTTGAAATAGATGAATATATTGTGTTTATTTGTTGTTTTTTCGTTCGAATTGAGAATTTTCCAGCTTTATTAGCACTCTAGTAGATATTTACCAACCCGTCAACAAAAGCAGCGCATGACACAAGGTCAATTTTAAACGTTTAACCGGTTTGAATTCAGAGTTTGTGTTCTTTTTGACGAATTGCCGTACCAAAGTTAATGAGTCAAGTCTGTCCTATTATTTAGCCATAAATGCACACACACACAACACTATTTATCCAAATACAGACAGACGGACTCACACACACACACGCATATATATATATATATATATATATATATATATATATATATATATATATATATATACCAACCCTTCAGTGAGAGCAGGATGCAATGCAATGTATATTTCATAAGCGGAGTTTAACAGGTTTGAATTCACAATTTTCCTTCTCCTATACTAGTTGCCGTACCAAGGTTAAAGAGCCCAGTCTACCGAACTATTTATCCCTAGCTTGAGGGAGATTAGATTCATACCTTATTCATGGGGATTAACGATATATCATATTCAATCAGCCTCGTTCAGGATTTGAACTCGAGTCACTGTGTCCATTTCCTACGACGATAACCATTACACAACGAGTACCTTCACTCAAGTAATGTGTATGTTTATAAATCTCTTTTAGATAAGATTTCCCTGGAGAAGAAGAGCAATCTGATTTCTTTCAAAATGTTTTACCAGTACGTAAGAAACTGAAAAAGTTAAAGATCATTCCGGAGAATCTGTGAGGTAAAGTTTGACAGAGAAAAAACAGAGAGTAAAAGGAATAGAAAAAATATCTTATGCTGGTTAGAGAAGAGAGATAAAGACGGAAGTTTAGAATTACAAATAAAATGGAAGAAATAAGAAAGGAAACGGCAAATGTAAAAATAAAATAAAAGAAAATAAAATAAATCCAGGTTATTCAGAGCAATAAGAAGATCTCAAACTAAACTTAAGGCAAAATAAACCAAACGAGTGGTGTTTGGAGGAATAAAGCACTTCCGAAAGAAAAACAAAACACACACACACACACACACACACACCACACATTTGAAATTCTCTTTAGTAAAAAGACATTTTTTCTCTCTCTTTTGTCTTTTTAACTATCCCATCATCACTGTGAATAATCGCTATATTAATATTTTATTTTGAAGTATCTGAAGTTATCTTCATAAACCGAAAATATCGGGGTTACGGTGCATCGTGAAATAGCGGTCTCCTAATATAAACCGATTGCGATTTGAAAGGGCTGAAATAAAAGAAAATGCATTTTCTTTCATCCATTGAGATAAGGATATCAATAGTTACTGAATAATGAAAATGATTCCTCTTTCAATATCACGCAACAATTGTTAGTTTCTTTTGATCCTTTAACTCCATGAAAAGATACATCATCATCATCATCGTCACCATCATCATCATCATCATCATTATCATCATATCGCGCAGACAGCATGGATTAACATGACTCTCCCCCTCTCTCTCTCCTCTCTCTCTCTCTCTCTCTCTCTCTCTCTCTCTGACAGCACGGATTACCATGACTCTCTCTCTCTTTCTTTCTCTCTCTCTCTCTCTCTCCCTATCTCTCTCTCTCTCTCTCTCTCTCTCTCTCTCTCTCTCTCTCTCTCTCTCTCTCTCACACACACACACACACCACTCGTCCTGATCGGTCCACTGTGGTGTGTCCATACGTAGGTGTCCACGGGAGAAGGTCACTCATGAGTTCTTGATTTTAATATGTCAATTGACAGTCATAAACAATTACATTTAGAATTGGGATTGATTTTAAAAAAAGATAAATGAGTTCCATTTCATTTTTGTATAATATATTGTAGATAATGTGTATGTGTTGATAAAAGTATATCAATCTACCTGTGTTATTTAAAACCAAAAACATACTTATAGAAGTACTATTTCATCCATAGGTATGGGATGAGGAGTTTCATACCTTTCCCAAGGGTATGAATCCGAAAGTAAACATAATAGCGATACTGCATTTCGAACTCGCTAAACAAACCACCGTTTTTTTAAATCTTAATATTTTAACATTTTGACCGTCTTATGTTGATGATTGCAGTAAGCATGAAACTAATCGTAACGAGATATTAAATACATAATATCAATATTTGATTGAAATCTGCTCTGCTATTTTAGCATTGAGCACCTTTATATGCCAATACTTTTCTCATTCATTCTTTGGTCATTCTATATTATATATATATATTTATATACATACACCAACACTCACACACACAAACACTCACACACACACACACACACACACACACACACACACATATATATATATATATATATATATATATATATATATATTACATAAAAGGAATTCTAAAACATATATGCATGGTGTATATATGAGTTTTCTAGCTGACTAGCTCTCTCTTTCTCACCCTATATATCCCCCTTTATTTCTTTACACACGCACACACACACACACATACACACACACACATATATATATATATATATATATACATATGTATGTATATATTTAGGAGAGCGTACACAACAAAACGCTATTGATTTTGTGTATACGCAATCCTAACTTATATATATATATATATATGTGTGTGTGTGTGTGTGTGTATTTCATATTTCTACCACATTCTGTCGGATTCATTCCAATCCTCTTTCCTCATATATATATATATATGTGTGTGTGTGTGTGTGTGTGTGTGTGTGTGTGTGTGTGTGTGTGCAAGTTTTTCTTAGATATTCGGCTTAAATTCCAAAATCTTTAGACATCAGTTGATGCAATAACATTTATATTATTGCACTGTCTGAGTCTGAGCTTTCGACAGTGAAGTATTCTGCAACAATGTTCAGTTTAGTGAAAGAGTCCAGTGCAAGCTGGTGTCATACCGCAGAGATACATATGTGCTCATTTTGTTCAATTAGAGCCGTTTGAGAGCCGCCGAACGGTGTACCTGTGAGTGAGCTGTTGTTCATTTATGAGAAATGCTGTGCATGCTAACAAAGACACTTCGCTGGTGCTTGGATGCTGGAAATAGTTATCGAATCAATATTCCTACACACGTATAGCAGGTTTTGCACGGCCTCCTAGAGCAGACCAATGCTAAGAACGACAAATTTTAAAGGCGGCAGTCTCAGACTGCATGGCGTCCAGAGGAGAGAGAAGAGAAACGTGTCCCCAGGAGCGTCAACACGGACCGTTGGGAATTGTTTAAATGCTTCAGGGTTTAAACGTGCCGGTTTCTCGCCGGATTTGCATTTACGCCACAATACTGACGCGCCATGGCGTAACGGAAATCGTCGGATATTTGATCAATGGGACAAATCTTATTTATCTACATCTATATATCTATATATCTCAATATCTATATATATATATATATATATATATATATATATATATATATATATATATATATATACTATCAGATTTATTCGTATTTCCACCACCCTCACATAAAAAGTTTTTAATCACCAAAATCGTTACAGTGATCTATACAAAAAGAATATAGAGGAATATCATTTTTTCAGATATAAAATAGAAGATATTGTATATGCTCCATTAACTATATATATATATATATATATATATTATATATATATATATATATGTGTGTGTGTGTGTGTGTGTGTGTGTGTGTGTGTGTGTGTGTTTTCTGTGTATGTTTCTCTGTGTGTATTTGCGTGTGAAAGTTATGATAGAATTGATACAGTTAACGACGCTTGTCTACTGTGTCTATGATTTCCTAACGTATACAAATACGACCTATCACTGAAAATGAACACACTTTAATCATAAACTAGAACAAACGTAAAACGTTGGGTCACCTATTGAGACCTGGGTAGATAATTGTGACCAGGAAGAAAGTTAGTTTGCAAAACGAATTCAATCTAAAAATAAATAAATACGAATAAAAAACCCACTAAAATCAACTTGCTAAACTTT
>CM042140.1:131905822-131935822 GCA_023376005.1 Doryteuthis pealeii | reverse complement strand
ATCGATCAGATGTTTTCCAAGAATATAACAGTTGATACAAAATCGATTCTAAAACTTTGTTAATTGAAGTTCGAAGTAAATTCTTGCAATACTAGTCCTTGTGCGTAAAGAAATATTTCTGAAGTACAATCAAATTCATTTGTAGAATATTTGAAAGAAAGATTTTAGTGGTCTTTTATTATATTCAGATTTAACTCATACTCATAGAAATAAAGACAGTTAAAGGAGGAAAGTATTTTCTTTCAGTCGTATTCGATATGTCTAGAAAATAATGAGATTGATATTTTTCAGGTTTGTAACTAGATGATAAATTTTGACCTTGATCTCTTGTGAAAAAATGTACTTCCTGATCGCTTGTCAGAAATCTGGACGCCCTGTCGTTCGAGCTTAAAATATGCTGAGAGTATTACATGCAGGAAGAGACTGTTACAAAACCATCGCTGCTGAATCACTTACATAATTCCAAGGAAGTGTAGGGGAGTAAACCCCAAAAACAATCCGGAGCCGGAGTCCCTAAGGTGGAGTAACGCTGAATTTCAGTGCTACACAGCAACTCCTGCGATAATGCCGTTGCCAAACTGCATTGGTTTCTTACATTTCCTTTGGACCACAGCGGCATTGTGGACAGGAGGGAGACCTGCTGCTTGGGCAACAGCACATCCTCCAAAACAACCCATCCAGGCTACGGAGTTCAAAAAAAAAATTGGACACTACTCCATCGTCTATCGCAGACGAAAGGATGCCAACAATCACCTGCATAGAGGTAAGACCCCTCCCCAAATAATGCGTGCGTCCTGGGTACGATTGAGAGGCTCCAGTTTTGGAAATATGTGAATTGTTGAGAACTTTTTCATTGCCATTACTCACACAGTCTGATCCGGAGCAAATAGATTTGCTTAAAAATTATTTGTATTCTACAGGATTGTATGCACAAAAGCTTTTAAGAAACAACCACACAAATTATTCATCTGAGGTGATGACAGGGCCTGACACACGAGCGTACTAATAAAGAGATGGATCAAAATGCAATAGAAATTAAAATGTTTGATTAGGTAAGTAAATACTGCAATACATTGACTAGCAAGGTTAATATTTGTAACATAATTGATGGGTTATCTATCAATCATATACGGTAGTTTAGTTAAAAATCAAACTAATGGTTTATGGAAAAGTAAGGATTTAGTTGATTGACAAGATTGAACCCATTTTCTCACCTCGAGTTTGACTCGCCAGAATGAACGTGAGAAACTTAGAAGATCAGTTTTGGCTGGGTGACGAGACGAGACAGATTGCAAGATGATGCCTCGTCCAAATAGCCATTTCTCACGCGCATTTGTTTTGGATTTAATATTGAAATAAAAGGTGTCTATAAAAAAAGAAAGTTTTATGTTCGTTAATCAAAAACTAAACAACGGACCAAGACACAAGACGAAAAACCCAACATAAAGACAAGAAATCAACAAAGATCCTAAGACCAGAAGGAGAGCAACCCAGAGGTAGACGACAGATACCAGCTCAGCCACGAATGATAACAAACAACAGCTGCCCAAATCAACAGAAAATACTAGAGAAGTATACGTTCACAGGTATGCGTATTGTTGGAATAATTTTGTAATATAAGTTCTGCTGGAGCCCACCGCTTAAACTTATAGACTCTGCATGGTCGCGTGGATTCAATCAGCCAATCAACATGCTCAAATACGTGGTTAGTTAACTATTCAATCGCCGATGATCAAACGCGTTCAGTTACTCGTAGTTAACACGGACGAATGGATCAACAACCAAGCATTCTTCTTAACAATAAGCAACACACTTGGATCCTTCACTAAGGAACACAAGGATTCTGCCTAACACTAAGGAACGCAAGGGATCTCTACTGTAAAGTGCTCTCATCTGCTGCCTAAAAATGGACACAAAAATCGTAACAGTATATATAAACGGGTATACTCTACAACATACGTCAATACGTCTCTATTAAAAAAGTATATAACATCTTCTCACAAATTATTTGGAGATTATAAAACCTCAATATTCATTGTGTTCCCCCATCTATGGGTTAAATAGAAAAATCTATTTATAAAAAAATAGTATTATCCATTAACAATTGATTTATTTCAAAACTTTATCGACATTAAATGACCCACTGAAGTTGATATGCCGTAAAACAAAACAAACCAAACCAAATCATTGTGTTCCAATGAGAATGAAGAATGAAGGGTTTCTTAAATAGTCCAGTTTTGATTTGTCCAGTCAAAGTGTTTAGAACAAATGAAGTACACTATTCATTAATGATTCCCCCTCCGACCAATCTGCTGGTCACGTCAAACCCTAGCACTTACATCCTTTTATTACATATGTGCTAACAGGAGGTAACTCAGGGTTTTAGTGTCTATGGTATGACGTTAAACTGCATGTCGTGGTGAGGTAATAATTCTGAAGTTCTGGGAGTGTGGAATACTCTTTTATTGGCATTAATTCCACACACCCTCTGACCCGGAGTGGTATTACATGTAAGGCTCCCATTTATGGGTTAAATTGATCAAAATTAAGGTTTTAAAATGTTTAAAAAATGAGTTTTTAAAAAAGTGAATACCCAACAAAAATTAATAAAACAGAAACGTCTTTGGCATAAAATAACCCAACATAGGTTGCCATGCCGTAAGATCCAACCAACCAACATCATTCATGATTGATTGATTTTAACGGCATGCCAACTAGTATAGGGTTAAATTATGCCTAGATCTTGGGAAATTACATTTATTGTACATTTAGATTCAGATTGTTTGTCTAGTTCTTTCGTAAGTGTTTTACACAGCTATAAATCAGCTATAAATCAAGCATTCCTATCAAATACAAATAAATTGCACACAGTTGTATGGTTTCAATTATGTGTAAATTAAGTGTATTAGATAGGAATACATGATATCATATATTACGGCCATGTCACTCTGAAAGAATCGATTCCCGCTAGATCAGCGAAATTAAGCAGCGATGACCCGATTCAGTACTTAACTGGGTAAATACTTAATCAACAGCAGGTACTGTAAGCAACCTGTTTCTTTTGTTTATGAAAAACGTCTTGATTCGGAATTAAATGACACGGAAAAGGGTTTATATGCCGTAAAACAAAAGAATAGCGACTTGATATCATATACATATTTACCAACCGCTCCGCACAAACAGGATGTGACACAATGTCAATTTCTTAAGCGGAGTTTAACATGTTTGAACTCTGAGATTTCCTTCTCCTAGTCTGGTTGCTATAGCAAGTTCAATGAGCCTAGTCTACCCTGGTATTTATCCATAGCTGAAGAGAGAATAGTTGAATTCATACAGTTCCCAAGGGTAGTAGCACTACTAACTTGAATATGCGCCCTCCGGCTATAAGTATTTAAGTTTTAATGTAATGAAATATATTCAATTAGAAAGACAAACGAAATTAAATAAGAACGCATATAAAAAGATTACACGTATTTTGATTTTATTTTAATTGGTTTCTAAATGAAACCATTCATAGGATTGATTTTAATACATTGGAGAATAAGACAATAATATTAGAGATTAATAACACCAAGTAATTATTTATCAAACCCAATTTGGTTAAAACCAGTATACCAATTAACCACACCATATATTATGCAAACCTTTATTTCTTAGGGATATGCATGGCACATTGCAGGGTTTTAAACGCACTAATAACATGGACTGTTTTGATGTAAATCTAAGTCAGATTTTTATAGAGACATTGTTAATAATAAAGTTTTTTTCTATGTATTAATGATTTTGACTATAAATTAAACACTCAATGATAAACGCTCGCTATTCCTGGGGATATTTTGACCGAATCTGTTATATTGTTTCGGTTACAGACAGACACTGCATGTTCATTATAATAAAATGAGAAATGCAAATAGCCTCCTCCAGGATTTGAACTCGTCTTGCTGGGTCCATTTCCTACTACGGTAACCATTACACCACGTGCCTCTAATTGATATCCTAAAAGTGAGTACAAAATATTATTACGGACTAACAATACGAAAATGTAAATTCAAATGTATAATGAATGCGATTCCTAAAAGTCTAAGCATAAAATAACCATAGACACATTGACATGCCACTAAAATCAATTGATCAAACAGAATTCTGGTTCAGCTGAGTAATTTTGGATTATTTAGTTCAAGTGTGTTTGATTAAGTGTCATAAAAATAGAACAGAATAATATCCAGTAGCGTTATAAGATCAGATTGTATGAAAGTGTTTGGGGCCAAAATGCATATTTCTATCTTAACACAGACCCCATACTGCACTGATCTGAGACATTGTCGCTATTTCGCGCTGTAAAAAAAAAAGAAGTAAAAATCCAAAAGGTTGTCATTTAGAAGCTGTTTATCACATGCAACAGGCCGTGACGATGCAGCTGAAGGCAGATGCCTTCGAGCACTATTTTCAGGAACGGAAACCACGTCAGTATGTGGCTTCCCAAGCGAACTATTCTGAAGTAAATAAAGTTGATAATAAAGAAAAAAAAATATCTGACACAATCAGTTGCATTAGTTTCTAAACAGACGTCGTATTCTTGTAAGATTTCTATGATGCAGCTTGAAAATTTGTATAGTAACTTAACTCACCTTAAAGAAAGGTATTTGACTAATCTACTTACAAAAACATAAATAAAGCAGTTGTAAGATGGAAAAATGAAAAAAAAAAACGTCGAATATGGCTGAAAATCTATGTATTGAAAATGGAAAACATCTGCACTTATGGAATGATGCAAAGACAATACATAGGGAAAAACATTGGATAATAATACGTCTGAGAATGAGCAGATGTGTTAGGTTATAGCGAGGCCTGTGTTTACGGAGGCAGTGGTTATAGTGACCTCTTCAGTAGACCAAGTATAGAGATGAATACACTACAGGACCCAGTAATTAAAGTAGCTAGAATTTTTTTTTAATCGCAAAATGAGTAAAGGTAAAAACAAAATCATACATAAGTATAAAATGTAAATATTCTACGTAAAAAGAATATTAGGATTATAAGTTCCAAAACTTCACTCTGGCTTGTCAGGTTGGACACATGGCACACCAGTTGAGTTAAGACAGGTCTAAGTGACAATAATCTTTTGGTTGTAGGTTCAATCCTGACCACGGGCGATAATAACATAGAATACTTAACATAGCTTAACACTTGTACCCGGTCATGGTTAACGGAATGAGAAAAATCTACACAGGTGGGTTGAATAAAGGGTTCGGTTCGAAGTTCAGTGAAGTTTAACAAGTTCGACGAGAAATTTCAATAAGAAAAACCTGAAGAAGGTCAGAGGGCACATCGGCCGAAACATTGTGTACGTACCAACAAAGATAAGGACAATAGTCTGAACTATCTAAATAAATTATCAAGCCTCATCTTTTGAGAAATACACATATATATATTTACCAACCCCTCCGCACGAGCAGGATGTGAAACAAGGTCAATTTCTTAAGCGTTCAACAGATTTGAATTCAGAGTTTTCCTTCTAGACCGGTTGCCTAACCAAGGTTAAAGAGCCCAGTCTGTCCTACTATTTACCCATAGCTGAAGGGGGAGTAGGATTCATATATTTCCCAATGGTATAAGCGCTAAGTGAAATGCAATTACCACAGCTAGGATTTGAACTCAGGGTGACAAGTCCATTTCCCATGACTTTAACCATTATACCACACGCTTCCTATAAATACACATATAAAGGCTTGTTTTATTTTGTTTTCTTTTACAAAGAATTGAATATCTAGAAATCCATTAGCAGATATGTCATTTTAGAAGGCATGTCAAAGAAGGGGTAATCCCCGTGGGGTAGTCACTAATATGCTGGTCCTCGATATCGTAGTGAGTTCAATGTCCAGTCTGGCTATTACGTTCACTTTATGACTAATACCCTTGGGGAAAGGTGTGAACCAATTCATTGTCCCAGCTATGGGTTAAATAGTACTACTACTGTTTCGCGCTGTCGCTAGATCTAGTGGATTCAGTTCACCTCTGAATTGGTTGTCAGACATCAATTTTTTGATATTGGATCCAATGGAAATTCTTGTTTTCAGTTTTACATAACTTTTCCATGAGCCACTTTTAGATTTTAGAATCTAAAACAACCCGTTATAATTTCTTTTTGAACTTTCTTAACGGGGATCATTTCGATGCTGTGAAACGCCGTGTGTTTCTGCTAGCGCTTACTATTTATGAACAAGAAAAATGTTGTTTTCTTTTTGTAAGTCAGAGTAAGTAATTTTGTTAAAATGAAAGACATTAAAACTCAACTTTTAGACAAAGGTTAATGTTTTTGACAGTGTTTACAAATCTAATCAAAGGTCACTGCAGCTGCTAAATTGATAAGTTTTCCCAGGAGTAACTCTCTTGGCACGCATTTCCTTGCCTTTTTTCTGAATCCGGAAAATTGTACCAGTTGACGTTAAAATGATCCATAATTAGCTGACCAATCAGAGGTCTTCGGAGCTACAATTTTCTTCTATAAAATAAGAACGAAGACAATTAGAGAGGGGTAAAATGAGGATTGTTTACGAATCCAAGAGTGGCATATTTTTATATTTCTATGAAATTATTAAGCGCTAGAAAATTTCTAAGTACAGATTCGAAACCAGTTCATTCGATTTGATCTAAAAGTCACGTTTTTATCTCAGTTGCAACACACTTTGTTAACTAATGTAACAATGTGTTTTTATAATATGAAAGCATTCTACTCACGTTTTCTTACGTTTCCATGTAGTAAGATGAATCTGGCAGAATTCCAGAAGTATAGGACATCCAGGGAGACAGTCGAATTCTCTATTAGTAGTCTGCGTGCCTAGCAATTTCCCCATCAATCTTAATTAAGATATATGTCATTGGTTCAAAGCTGGTTAGCTATCTTAGATTAGAAATTTAATGTGGAAGGAAACCATCAATACCATTAACGATACATACGCCCATACACACACACACACACACACTCACACACACACACACACACATAAACACAGTCACGCACATAGGCGTGTCCAATAGAAACTGAACTTTGTAAAAAAGCTGATTTTTATTGTATAAACAACTTCGTGGTGTAATGGTTAGCAAGCTTGTCTTACAGATCCATTACAACTGAAAAGCGAGTTAAATCCTCGCTGGATGCCTCATACTTGTGACCTTGTGTTACATCCTATCCGCAGTGAACTGGTTGGATAAATATCTATAACTGAAATTTTGTATTGCGCTAATATTGATATTTTGTATAAAATATCATCACGTTACGTTGGTTAGTATTTTGTTACTCATGCAAGGATGAACATGCGTATCGAGGTGTTCGTCACATTTTCCCAAAGTTCAAGAAAAAAATCTCAAAATGTTTATAAGATGCGCTGTATTTAAATGAGATAAATGCCTTGTATTTAAATGGGATAGAGTTCCATAACCGTCCAAAAAAAAATTAAACGTCTTTTTAGCGTCTATTGTTGATAGTTGTACCAGAGTTTGATCACCTCTGATAGGGTCAGCAGGGTGAGGGAAGTCTGATGTTGGAAGACCCGAAACTTCCCAATGAACCTTGCGGATTACATCACTGACGACAACCACCAGCGCCCCAAATGTAGGAGCGTATATTTAAAGTATGAAATTCCCTTTTGCTTTGGCCACTGGACTATTAGTGTTAAATTAACGGCGTGATCCCAGGGGGCTATCTCCTCAGGCAACATCTGTCCACTGGGTTTGTTGCCAAGTGCCTGAAGCGCCCCCTTCAGGAGGACTATCGACGGAATCGACTTATATTTAGCACCCGCCATCCCATGAGCTTCGGCTTGTGGGTGGTCCCACATTAAAAGATCTTGTGTCATACTTGCATACATGGGATGCGAGATAAAATTGACCCTATATCTTTACGGCCTTCCGCGACATCGGATGAGGATAACCGAGAAGGTGCGTGATATGATCCGTGTAAAGTGACACTTGACTCTCCGTAAAGTTTCTGAAGATTTTAGATTCTGTAAAGCTTCAAGTCTTGTTGTTTCCAAAGAAAAATATCATCATCATCATGTCACGCTGACAGCACAGATTCCCACGAGCTTCTCTCTATAGCAAGATGGGGATATTATCCTGACTTTTGTGAGCTAGAACTACTATATTAGAAAAGGAGGAAGAAGGAAAGTGAGAGAGTAAAGGTTTAAAAAATAGTGATGAGCAAAACAGGATGAACGATGGTTTGACTGTAGCGTGAGGTCGAATGGAGAATTGAGTGTCAACCGGAAGTTTCGGGTGTTGACCGGAAGTCGCGTGGTGACGTGGAACAACGAAGAAAGGGACCGGCCTCTTTTCGATTTGGGACAGCGTAGGGTTAAGACGTGCCCTTGGTCCCGTGTGGGATGACGGTAGTTTATCAGTTCTCTCTCTCTTTCTCTCTGCCTTTCCTTCTCTCTGATACGAACCCATGAGACGAGCTTACCCTGGAAATAAAGGCTAGCAGTTGTGACTACATATTTCTCGCGTTGTAATTTTTATCAACAAGAAGACATTTTTAGTACCGTGAATATATCGCCACCTCCGCCGCCACGTTACGTATATATGCTTTGGGTACTGTGACTAGATATACGACAACGTTACAGATATCGTTTTAGTTCCCGGAAAAAAAGGCACAACGTTACACTCTCACCACCTGTCCCTATCAGTCGTCGAACATGGCAGGTCTTCCCCGCGCGACATCTGGAATCTGCACAGAGCTGATTGGTGTAAGTCTTTGAATGTGAGCCCACACTGGTGTCCCCATGTGTAGCTGTCTACAGGATAATGTCACCTATGTGTTCGGCCTTATTTCTCCATCCATCCATCGTGTCTTACTCGTCTTACTTGGATGATTTCTGTTAAATTCTGCTTTTTGTGTGGTACTGTTTCCAAGATTTGTTCAAGAAAGCCTGCAGCATTCTTGTGTAGCTCCAATCTAGCTTTTTTCTCTAAGCGTTTAGTTATAGTTTAAGTAGTGCAGCCATATAGCAGCCCTGACACGGCTACAGCTTGGAAATATCATCACTATCTTATCAGAGAAATCATATTTCCATATGATCGATATCCTGTCTATAGCAGTCCATCATTTTCCCATGGCTTCTGTAGATGATATATTACTACATAGGTATGTAAACTTGTCTACTAATTTCAGAGGATTACTTAAGCTTTTCTAAATGATACGAGCGGCATCAGCGTTTCAAGTCAGAAAAATACTTTCACCAAAATTGACCTTAAGTCTTTACGGCCTTCCGCAAGAATGGATGGTTTGGTTTGGTTTGGTTTGTTTTATGGCATATCAACCTAAGTGGGTCATTTAATGCCGATAAAGTTTTGAAATAAAGTCATTCTTAATGGATAGTCAATGTTTTTTATAAACACATTTTTCTATTTAACCCATAGATGGGACCCTAACAGGTACTACCACTCCGGGTCAGTGTGGACCAGGTAGCAATGGTGATGAAGGGGTGCTCCCCATTCCACAAACCGCCCAAACTGGAACCTCACCATCAGATAAAGTGTAACGTCATTCCAGGATATGTAGACCCTCAGCCACGGCCTTCTAGCACCCATATGATAAAAAGGGTAATATGGTTGGGGCAATCATATAATTGCTAGGGCTTGACGTGACCAGTCGATTGATCGGGGGGGGCTCTCCGACCGCCCGTCTAGCTTGAGAAAGGGCCAAAGTGGAGTATTGCAAGTCATTGACTGCTCAGCCACCTGAATTCTATCCTTAAGCATCACGGGTCGCCACCCACAGCCAACAGGGGGCCCCATTGTGGGAGTCTTACCCATCTACAGAGGTGCAGTCTGTGCATTCTAACGCCCAAGCCGACAAGGCGGGCAAGAATGGACGAGTGTGTGCTGTGATCTATGCTAATTGTCTCCTTACGTCCACAATACTTTTAGGATTGTAAAATTTCATGCCGCGTTGTTTTAATGAAAAATAAACAGTTGATCATTATACTACCGTAAATTTTGAATGCATTTGCTAATAGATTATCACATCAGCGAGTTGTCACATTCAGGCAGTAAAGGGTTAATTACTCTGGAATCCTGATTCGGCCCCTACAGACTTATGTACTCTTCAAGATTACATGCAATCTGGAAATTGGTTCATTTGGGATCATAGAAAAGAAGAAGAAGAAAACGCTTCTAGACTTGTACACTAATCTTCAAAATTACTTCTGAGATGCATACTAGGACATCGAAAGTGCTGAAATACAAGGTGTGTCAAAAATTATCGAGATTTTTTGTACTTTTTTGACACACCTTGTCTTCTGAGAAAAAGAATAATGTTCCATTCATTCTTCATTTCTATCTTGGTAAATACTTGGTACTTTTTTGACACACCTTGAATTCTGAAGAAAATTAACGAATGGAACGTTATTTTTTTTCAGAATACAAGGTGCGTCAAAAAGTACAAAACATCTCGATACTTTTTAGACACATCTTGTAAATGTTTTAGCAGTGGAATTTGGAATTAGTTCATTCAATTTAATCTAAAACACGTTTTTACTTCAGTGGGGAAAACTTTGTTAAACAGTGTAAAATTTCTTGTACCAATGATTTTATGTTATTGAGGCGAAGTGTTTCACTTTGAACCTAAATTTATTTATTAAACCAATATTTTTTCCTTATGCAATCATCATAGCAACAAGTGGTAAATAAAAGTCAGCAAAACTGATAATTCTTTTGAGAAAAAAGGAACACACGGGAAAAATACAAAATAAATTTGGAAATATGTAGTTAACTCTTTGCCTACTTGAAGCCACTCACAGAGGCTCTTCCAACTCTGAAATCCTACAGCAAGCCATGTCACTTGTTTACACTGAAACGGATTCAGATTACAATAATAATGGGACTTTATTTTAATAGAATGTGTTCTGAGGTTAGCGAACTTTGAAATATTCCATCATACAGGTAAAAATAATACCTGGTAAAAAAATACAAACTTGGAAGAAATTTGGTAAGCAAAGAGTTTTAAAAAATGTTCAATTTCAATAAGTATTAATTTCGAGAAAATTTAGAAAACAACATCAGTTGAAATAATTATTTCATTAAATAGTTTATTCCAGTAAATGAGCAAAACGAAAAAAAGCAACAATATAGGTCCGTAAGTGTTTTCAGAAAATACTATTTTTGTTCTATGGAGAAGGAAATCTTCCTTCAATTTCTTTACGGAGACGACTATTTTTTAATACACAAGGCACAAAAAAATAAATAAGCATCAGTGAAATTTTCTTTTCCTTCTGGGAAGAGAAAACATAATTTCATATTTATTCTGCAAAATAACTCCCAGTTAAAATAAATGTTACTGTCTCAACAGTTTCCAACCCAACAGTAGCAGAATAGTCTCTCTCTCTCTCTCTCTCTCTCTCTCTCTCTCTCTCTCTCTCTCTCTCTCCTTCAAAAATCTTTCCATAAACTTCTTTCAATTTTTTTTTCATCTTCTCTCAATCTCTCTAAGTGGTCGTCCAATTTCTTCAAAATCTTTCTCTGTCTGCGAAAAAAAACCTCTCGTCTGTCTTCAATAATTGGTTAACTAAACATTTCAAGGTGGTAACTCTTTCTAGTTTAAAATTTGATAACATTTTAAAATAAAATAAAATATTGCAACTTTCATTGCTTTTTCTTCTTCTTTTAACTATTCATAGACTTGTTAATTGTATGAACTCTTTTTTGACAAGTGATGGCAATTCTATGAAAAGATTCTAATCAATTTTTCTTAATATTACTTGTACTAAAATTAATATTTCACAAGTATGTTGCATCCAGAGAGTGGCGAACTCACTAATAATTGTCTGCTTGCCTAACTCGCTGGGTATTACACCACGCGAATTTCCCATCAATCTTTATTAAGATATACGTCGTTGGTAACGAGCTAGCTTAGATAAGTAATTTAACGTGGAAAGAAACAATCAATAATACCATCAATACACAGGTACATTCACCAGAAACAGACACACGCACACACACTAACCCACACACACACTCACAAATACACACACACACACTTATACACACACTCACACACAAGTGTGTCCTAATGAAACTGAACTTTTTACAAAATACTCTAATGAGAATTTCAACCGTGCTTACAACTGAAAGGTTGTATTACGCTGATGTTGATCATCTGCATAAAATTACATCACGCAATTAAGCTACACATTCAAGATTAACGATTATGTTAGAGGTTGGAGGGGGGGGGCTTGTCATATTTTCCAATTTTAAACAAAAGAAGTGCATCCTGTCCGTATGTGTTACATAATTCGTGGGTAGCCAACGAATTATGTCCTTAACTATAATAAAATTTAAATAACGGTATGGTAAATGGAAACTTACCATTGACCGTTATTGGAAGTTTAAAAGTTAATGACGACCTTTCGCTGACCTGTGCGCCGTATTGTCTAAATGGCTAAAAGAAAAGCGTGTTAAAGGAAACTGACTTAGTTTGTTAGATTTTGGATGTTAGTAGAAAGGAGTAGACACAAGAGTTTTGCTCCCAAGATGCCAGCTTATCGCATGGTTGAAAACATTTGGGGCTTCTGTTTTTTGATATAGAATAAAGACATCTTTGTAAAACAATTAAGTCTTGTTTAATCATTACCAACAACAAGAAATAAGCACCGACAACCCAGCCCAGCAGAATGAAGGAATCAGTCCAGAAGAAGATCGCAGCCGAAGAAGCAGAAAGAACACATCTCAACGCATCTCTTCTCTCTTGCCAATTATATACCATAGCGGGATTCAAGGCAATCCGTGCAGTCGGCACTCCTTGATGATGATGATGATGATGATGATGATGACGATGAGGATTATGATGATGAGGAGGAGGAGGGCGAGGGGGAGGAGGATTTACTTGCACATATAAATGTACATATCTTTTGCTAAATCCAAGTGTGAATTATATTCATATACACATGAGTCGTGACAATGAACCTGGAAAGAACGACCCATATTTACTCCACCGACATCTTCATTGATACAACGTACAAACACCGCATTAATAGAGAATCGCTTATTTCTCGGTTTGGACAATGGACTCTTGTCTAGAATTTTCAACTAGAGGTCACACTATCAATGGTACATTGTTGCGAACAGCCGTTATATTTATGAAAGGAAAATGGAAATCTTATAACTAGTCTTTCATATATATTATTATAATTCAGCACAATTTTTTCGTCTCTCTGTCATCGTATACCGCAAGGATGACGTGAAGAATTGTCACCAAATTTTCTAGGATTACTAATAGCGTGGCAGTATCGAACTGCAGCCAATCCAGTTTCACAGGCGAAATGTCTCTGTTTTTTTCTTTGTTTTTTTTTTTTTTTGTTTTTTGTTTTTTTTAGTATGTCAGCCGTTAGGTTTGGTTAGAATTGTAGAAGTTAGGAGTCATGGAGATAGAGTGTGTGAGACAATGTGCAAGGTATAAGCAATAGAGAGTGGATTGTTTCGGCATATAAGGTGAGCTGAATCCACCAGTTAAACTTATAGACTCTGCGTGGCGCGTGGATTAAAGCCAGCCAATCAACAGCTCGAATACGTGGTTAGTTAACTATTTAATCGCCGATCTTAAAGCCGTTCATTTGCACGTATTCGACACGGACAAACAGTTCTGCAACCAAAGGATTCTACCCAACACTAAGGGAACGAGGAACAACCAAAGGATTCTCCTAACACTAAGGGATACCGAGGAACAACCAAAGGATTCTCCTTAACACTAAGGGATACCGAGGAACAACCAAAGGATTCTCCTCCAACACTAAGGACACCGAGGAACAACCAAAGGATTCTCCTTAACACTAAGGGATACCGAGGAACAACCAAAGGATTCTCCTTAACACTAAGGGACACCGAGAACAACCAAAGGATTCTCCTCAACACTAAGGGACACCGAGGAACAACCAAAGGATTCTTAACCAAGAATCAGCCTCTGCTTAACACAAGGGATCTTCACTGTAAATTGCTCTCAATTGAAGCCTAAAAAATGGCCACAAAAATCGTAACTGATGACAACGCTGGTTTACTTTTTAAAAGGATCTGTCGATCACCGGGTTTGGTGGAAACTGTAGGCATTTACACAACCCATTCGCCACTGGTAGATTGTGACGCAATTTCGCAAGTATGGGACATCCTGCGAGGGCCGAACTCGTTATTCAACAGTAATAGCATCTGTGAGATTGGCTTGCTAGCAAATACACTACGACGGACGTTTAGAAATTTACCTTTTTATAATAAATTAGTTCGTTGTGGGTTGGTTGAATTTTAAGCATGTCAACCCTTAGATTATTCTATGCCGAAGACGTTTTGTTTATCATTCTTGATGGCAATTCAAAATATTTTAAAACTTATTTCTTAAATGATTTTTGTCATTCAACTCACAGAGGGGAACCTCGAAGTTACTACCACTCCAAGTTAGAGTCGACTGAGAGTAATAGCGATTAAGATGTCACTACCCTCCCCAGATCTTCAGAATAGGAACTTCACTTTTTGATGCAATTTAACGTCATGCACAGGACACTAATAATCTCAGCCACCAACCTCTAGCACATATATGATAAGGGTTAGGATTTACATAAGATAATAGGGCCAGACAATCATATAGGTGCTAGGGCTTGGCGTGACGGAGCTCGACTGATCGGAGGGGAGGTTGCATGGACTGCTGAGCGAACGAAGCATCAGATTACGTGAGGGGCCCCATTAAAGGACTTCACCTCTCTGGAGTACAGTCGGTGTCTTCTACAGAAAGCCGATTTTGTTTGGTTTGGTTTCTTTGGTTAATGGCATATCAACCTTCCTGGGTTATTTAATGCCAAATCCATCATTGTAGAGAACAGTAGCGGTACTATTTAACCCATAGTTGATGAGATCTTCGTCTGAAAGTGAACAAAATAGCGCGACTGGAATTCGAACTCGATTACTATGATGGTAGCAGTCCAGCACACCATGAACATGAACTTGGATAAGGTGGTCGTAAAACCTCCACCAGCGGAGGTGACAACTTTTACAGCTATGATGATGGTATGTTTGTTGCTTTGTGCAAATGACAGATTAATCATCGGGGATTGTTCAATACCAAAGCCATCCATCCCTGTAGAAGAATAGTTGTACTATCTAACCCATAGTTGGAGGACGAGGAGGTTAATAGATTTCCAAGTGTATTAGTCCAAAAGTGAAGGTAATAGTGGGAATAGAGTTCGAACTCTTTTACTACGATGTCGTAGTACAGCACATTAGCCACTACGCAAATTGTACTTCCCAAATGATGCTATCGTTGTTACAGCTGGTAATGCACAATGCAGAAATCCCTAAGATATAAACGTCAATATACAAAGCTGAAATGGTTTAATATATTTATGAATAATAAAATATTTAATATAAATCGCAATCTAAATATTAAATCTTTAAACAGGAGTTATAAATGGAAAGGTGAGATATAAAGCGAAGATAGTGAATAAAATATTCAAATATGCTGTGGGCGTAACATTAACTTATTCTTTAAGATCTTTTCCAGCGTGTTCAATAACTATAACAACTGGTTTCCATTGTTAATCCACAACACATACAAATAGACAAAACATTGAAGTTAAGCAGCGACGAGCCTGTTCAATATTTAATTGGGTGAATACTTAAGGAACGGCAGGTACTGTAAACCAATTGAGATATTTGTTTATTAAAATGACTTGATTCGGCTTTGAATAACCCGAAAAGATTTGACACACCGTAAAAACAGCCAACCAACCTTTTAATAGACAACTGGAAGTCTACAGAAATTTATGAACAATTTCTTTATCTTTCTTTTGTTCATTTTTTTTTTGTTTTATTTATTTATTTTTAGTGGAGACTTTCCAGCACAGATGACATTACTGTTAATCCACCACACATACTAACAATAACTGACGGCGTTAAAAGTGGGGGCTGATCTTCTTTGTTGATTTATTCGCGCTGTTATATCTTGTTTTTAATATTCAATTAACAAACAGGACTTGGTTGCTTTCTTGATAAAGCTTTATTTACAGAACCAAGCCCACAATTCCCGCGGGGAGACCGACACAGAGCGGCGACAATAGCGTCTGCGCTCCTCAGAAATCGAGTCGCATTTCAACTAAACTAAAGCTTATTCTCACGGCGCCCAATCCGCGCTTTCAAGGGGTCAAAAAAGGTTACCACACGTCAATAACCGGCGAGTAACTTTCCATAGGAGTCGTTTTTTTTATCTAACGGACCTTATTCAACATATTCTAACTACAGGTACGCACTTAAATCATGAGCTGGTTATGATTATGTAACAATATATCTGAATAGGACAGATATTAGTATTCCGGGTCCGAGTTGACCTGGGAGTAATGGCAATGAAGGAGTACTCTATACTTCCCAGATCAGCGCCCAAGTTTTACATAATTTATGAGCAGTCATAATCTATGAACGTGCCTGTCGTGAGAATTTGAATAGGGCCGTTAACTTAAAATCATGGGCCCCATGGAAAGTTACTCGCCGGTGACGGTTAATAACCTTGACCCTTGAAAAAGGCACGCGATTGGTGCCATGAAAAATAGTTTAGTTAGACAGATACGACCCCATTTCAAGGAAAGCAGACGCGATTGTTAGTTCCGGGGTCCATCACTCCCGCAGCGAAATCATGGGCTAAAAATAAAACTTGATCAGGAAACACCAAGTATTGTTATTAATTGAATGTTGAGACAATGAAGCCTGTAAGAATTAAGAAATAAGAAAACCAATCCCCAGCAGAATGAATAGAAGTTAACCAGAGAACATGGCGGCCGACATAGACGAAGATGTAAAAACAGTAAGTAGCGAGTCAGTAACCAGGAGTGTACCAAGTAAGATCATCAGCTATCATCTCTAAGCTATCTCACTGTCTGTCTGTCTGTCTGTCTGTCTGTCTCTCTCTCTCTCTCTCTCTCTCTCTCTCTATACCTGAGATGACTGACTTTCCTCTATTATATACTCGAGACATGTTAGGAATATATAATCGGGAGGTCGATTTTTCTCTTTTTTAAATATCAAATTGTCCATCTATGCGAAAGTTGTGTGTTAGTATACTGAATACTGATACTAAAAAATTTGATCTTTTACTTGCACCATTGTTTGAGGAAATAGCATCATTTCGCGAAATGTGGCCTTTAGAAAACGAATTTTTTAGTGCATTTTGATAGACGATCTTTGATGCTATTTCTTCAGATAATGATACAAGGAAAAGATCTAATTTTTGGTATCAGTATTCAGTATACTAACACACAACTTTTGCATAGATGGAAAATTTGATATTCAAAAAAAGTAAAAAATCGACCTACCCTAGTATATAACACAATCCATATTACGAAGTGATAGACTGAACCACAAGAATAATTGTCACCAATAAAACGGCCATGCGTGTGTATTCTGTAATTATTTGGGTGGAAGTTAGGGGGTGATTCCGTGGTGGATGAATAGACAATTGAAATCTGACAAATATTCTTAATAAATTCTTTCGTTTTCTTTTCTTTATTTTTGCAGCTGAAACTTTCCCGCGCAGTCTACGTGTGAAAACAAATTGTCAGTGATAACATTTTAACCGTTGAACCTTGTTCATAATTGCAGACCTCATTACACTCAAAGAGCTTTTGTCTCTATACAAAATAACAGAGGTCACGACATTGATATTTAAGATAGAGCAAAATATGTCCGTTAATATCTGTCCGAAAAATAATAATAATAATAATAATAATAATAATAATAATAATAATAATAATAATGAACCTCAGCTCGTCTAAGAGTTGTTGAGACTGGTATTTCCCATTTTTACAGTCACAATACACTGGAGGAATTTGTTTCCACTTGAATGTGAGCCTTAATCCAGTCGTTTCCATTGTAGGTCACTTGCATTAATCAGAGAAGCGTGATCAGCAAGTTAATGAGCCTGTGATGGTTACCGACATGAAAAATGGAATCGGCAAGACGATGCTTATGTTCTTGGCATTAATGCCCAGGGAAATTAAAAGCTCCGAATATAAAGGTACCCTGCCAACACGTCATTGTCCTGCATATGCCTCTGTCTAACGCTTCCTTATAGGCGGGCTTAAGATAAGTTGAGCTCAGTTGGCTAAAAACACAAGGTTCCCATTCGATACCGGCCCTCGCCAACTCAGCGTATGAGTAGCACAGGGAAGTAAGGAGCAGATGGTAGGTGTGGCGCTCCATCTCAGACTCAAAAACAATCTCCTTGGTATAGCGCTAGGGAAACTGGGATAGACTCCCTCACTGACTAAGCCATCTGACGATGTTTTTTATATCTTTTTTTTTAAATTGTTAATTATTGAATAAAATGGTTATATTGCATTTCACCCTGACGAAAAGAAAAATTGCCCCCCCCCCATCAAACCGGGGTCTTTTTTGCGTGTGGGTTTTATAGGGATCCTGCGAAGATCGAACTAACTATTCAGTAGTAATGGATCTGTAAGACTAGCTTGCAAACCAGTACACCAGGTTTTTTTTTCTCTACCCAAGGAACTACGAAAATAAAAAAGTAAAGACAAATATCATCATATTTTGCTTTTTGATAATAAAGATTTGATTTATATTCGTGAAGATAATTAGAGAATAAAAATTAAATAGTAACAACATGGATTTTTTTGCAACTAATATTTTAAATACATCTATTTTTTCTTTTCAGAGTGTCTGTGTACTTATTTTTTGACGCCCCACCAGGCCGGATCAACGCAAGATCTTTTTTACTTAGGGATTTTAATGGGGGATCCTGCGAGGATCTAACTCACGGTTCAGTAATAATGGATCTGCGAGACTAACGTTTTGCGCCCCTACTTTCTACCAGGCGACGCCGGGTAGCCGCTTCTAGTCTCTAATATAGTAACGTCTAAGATTTAGTTTTGTGAACATTATAGAACAATAGAAATTGAAAAAAAAAAAACTTAAACAGAAAACATTAATATAAATAACATATATATTTACTTTGCTATCCAAATAAACATATTGAATTGGTTGAATGCTTGTTTTCTTTTACTTGAAATCTAAATTATGATAGTTATTAATGATTCTATATTAGTTTTCTTATTTAAATCTTGGCTTAATTAGACCTCTCACAGCGGCTCTCTGTCCATCTCACTGTGATCCTACTGTAAACCGTTGACAGAAAAACTGAGGCATTACTAGTTCATTATAATTGAGCAGAAGGACTAAGATTACAATAATAATAGAACTATATTTAATTTAATCATTTCTGAGGTGAATCGATAGTGAAAATCAAAATATCCCACCATACAGGTAAAAGAATACCAAGAGGATTTGGTACGCGGGAAAAAATTGGTAGGCAAAGCATTGATTATATAGATATATTGAAATGTTTTTCCAATAATTTTACTTTCAATATAGAAGATGAATTTGGTCAATTAAACACGTTTGTTTATTTACAACCGAATTAATAATATCAATTCACAGTAGAAAATTATATGGTATTAAATCGAGACTAACATTGAACGGCTGTGTGCTTCAAAATAAAGGGGGAGCGAGTCTTCGTAGCGTAGTGGCTAACATCGCAGTTAGCGAGTTCGAACTCAAGTCTTTCTATGGCGTTCTCTTTCGGATTAATACCTTTGGAAAAGGCATGAAACCTTCACCCTCCAGCTATGATATTGTTGGGAGACAAAATAGAATTGTCTCCCTTTTTACATTGAAGCAGTGCCTTTCCCACGTCATGTGGCCATTTTGTTCACGTGACAAGGCGAACCCTAAAATCTCCCTCTTTTACCAACATGACGTTGGAAGCGAGAGACGTGTGTCTTTTCGCTTCCTCAGCAGCTAAGTACATGATACCTGTTTTTGTTCCCAGACCTCCTGAAAAATAGTACCAGTTTCCACGCATTTGTTGTTTAACCTTTGTCCCTGTTCTTCTAAACACCTTGTGACACTTTTATGGTTTGGGATGGGAACAATGTTCCCTCTTTGTATGTTGTGTAATTAAATGTTATATTGTATTAATTGGCTTGTACATTTTCCTACCAAATATTCTGTGTTAGGTTACCCTCTTTTGAATAACCTAATGCATTATAAGAGTACGGGTGTTAACTACGCGTTAACACTATTAATTCTGAAAATATAGAAATTACCACAGCTGTTACCCAACAATGATGGCTTTGGCATTAAATAACCAACGAAGGTTTATATGTCATTAGATACAGAAACCGAAGCAAAATAAAACGATTCTATCTTGGGATATTTTATCGAGTGAGAAATTTGATTTTTCAATGTAATCCATCGCATGGTAATTCGTTATTTGGCTGCAAAAAATTGGTATCTATTATTTTTTTCACATTAAATTATTAAAGTGTTTTCATGGAATTAACATTAAATCATTCTGATTTATTGATTGATTGATTTTAACGGCATTTCAACTCGTCTAGGATTATTTTAAGTTAGGCAATCGTGCTCATCGTACGATTATATTTACATTTTTGTGTAGCTGCTTCTAAAGAGTTTTTAGTCCCAAGTTGAATTATATCAAATAACTAGAACAGTATAATAATGTTATAAATTGACTGGCGATATTAAATTAAACACTTAAGAATAATAAGGATGATTTATTAAAAGTTAAAGTTATAATCCTTTGTAAGGAAGTTTAAAACAAAAATTAACTGGATTGGTAATTACACTTGTCCTAAACAAAATGGCATTATTTTTTGACTCACCCTCGTATGTTTATGTGAAGTCAATCCTAATATCGTCCTGAGTTTACTACAAAAAAGCCGCTCGAAAATAAAAATTAAAAAATAATCCGAAAATAAACACATTAGCCAATACGCCACGGAAACTCCGTTTCTATTTTAGAGTATCGCAATATACATATATATTTTTCGGAGCTGGCAGGGAAAGCCGTGTGAATCATGACATAATTATAACGATACCTTTTAGAAAAAATAATCAACTTGAAAATACGAAAGAATTTCTATACAATATCTATGAATTAAATATGCATAAAACTGAACACCTGATCCAATATAACCATTTTTTTTATTCATGAATATTCATGAAGGAATAAATATTATTTGCCCCTTTAAAAAATAAAAAATATTTTTCTTTTAGTTCTTTGTTGATTTATAGGTTTATGTTCTATCTAGAAAAACACTGAATTATGTTTGTTCCTTCTGTGGAATTTTTATCCATTACCAAAGATTCAATTGCAATCGTTATAATCATCATCAAGGATTTCTTTTACTCTCTTTCTTTCTTTCTTTCTATCTTTTGTTTTTGTTTTTGTTTTTTTGTTTTTTTTTATGTTGTTGTTGTTTTTTGGGGGGTGGGGGGTAAAAATTTTACGACCAGTACTCCTAACAATTAGAGACGGGAGTGTTGTTGTTTTTGTTGTTTTGATTTGTACTTTACTTAGAAAATAAGGTTGTGTTGGATCCTGCCTTTTGGGGGAATACAGACCCCCCCCCCAAAAAAAAAATCTAAAACTTTTTACTAAATTTATTAATTTAATATCCTATCTGTTTAAAAATGGGAATACTTGATATCATATAACTGTTGATCATTTATATTAAGAACAGTTAGTTTAAGCTATAATTGTTTACTAAGGATTATTGGTTACTTGAGACTGTATGTGTGCAAACAAATGACTATTATTAAACAGAAATTATTACTTAAAACAGGCAGAACATTGCTTTCTCTCTCTCTCTCTCTCTCTCTCTCTCTCTCTCTCTCTCTCTCTCTCTCTCTCTCTCTCTCTCTCTCTCTCAATCGATCAAGATAATTGTACTTTTTACATATTGAACTATTTTGGAATAGCTCTTAAGTAAACATATCAAACGTTGGGGTAATTAAATTATCATACTGTGGTATATCCACAGATTCCGCTAGTAACACATTAATCGAATAATATATGCAAATATTGATCATTCAAGTGAAAAGTACAATTTTATAAGCCTCGTCGAAAATTACCAAGAATAACAAAAACTATATTGTTCCTTAAAGTGTCGTTACAAACTGCGATCAAGACTTTATAAGAACCAAAGTTAATTAATGCTATTATTACGAGGGTGAGTCAAAAAGCAATGCCATGTTGTTTAGGAACAGGTATTCTTACCAACACAGGAACATGTATCATACAGCAAAATGAGGCTGGTTCTCTGTGAATCACATCCCTACTTCTCCACATAGTCACCATTTCTATCAAATACCACATTCAAATGAGAGCATGTATCCCTGCCCGTAAAATTATGTTGACTGTCTTTGATCCACTTCTTCACTACAGATTTCACTTCCTCCTCACTGAAATAATGTTTGCCTCTGAACCCCTCTTTCATGAGTCCGGAGAGATGATAGTCTGAAGGTGCTAAATTTTGTGAGTATGGAGGATGCGGTAAAGTTGTCAAGAAGTGGCTCAAAGAACAGTCAACAGAATTTTACGGGGCGGGGACACATATTCTCATTTGAAGGTGGAACATTGCTATTAAGAAAGACGGTGACGAGAAGTAGCGAAGTGATCCACAAGGGACCAGCTTCATTTTGATCTATTGTACATACTCCTGCGTTGGTAATTATACCTATCCTAAACAAAATGGTATTACTTTTTGACTCACCCCCGTACTGGTAACAACTTGATATTCTATCGATTTGAAAGTCTTAATACCATGTCATCAATATGCGACACGCTTGACTGTATTTTGGTGCAGTTGCCAGCTGCACTTAAGCGAATATTGTGTATGAATGCCAAAGCAATTCACGTTTCTATACATGTGCATTAATTACGCTGTTGTGTTTCTCTTATCTTGATTGTTGAATGTATGAGGACAGAATCTCATTAAGAAAGGGTCTCATTTTCAGAGTTGATGCATTCAAAGCAAAGGAGTAAGTGTCAGGCTTAATCCCAGTTGCCTACAAAGAAATCGGGAAATATTTGAGAAATAATTGGGAAATATTTGCCACAGATTCCACGTACGCGTGTTGATTTCCAAGATATGAAAAAGACTTTATGCTAGATACCAATTAATGTATAGGGTGGCAAGAGGTTTAATGTTTTAAGGTTAGATGGTAGCTTGCCATTCCTGGTGCGTTTTCCTAGGGTTTGCTTTTAACCCCATCTTATTTGGTGGTCGGCTGAAAAGGAAGGAATTCAAGGGACGAAAAGAGACAAAGACATAAGGTGGTTTTATGATTTAGGCTTTATCCACCGATCATAGCCACCATGTGGCAAGGAAATACCTCCCTGGCCAGTAGTAGTGACTAGACACAGTTATGGCCTAAACGAATGACCGAGAGATTCTCTTGGGGTCGGAAGTGGGTCCTTTTTCCCACGCATGCTCGGAGGGTTCTTCCGGTGAAGCCTCATGGGAGTTTTTTTGTTTTTTTTTTTTTCATTCTTAATTTTTGTTTTTATTTTATTTTAACCCCCACAAATATGGGGATATGTAATTGTTTTTTCAGATTAAGAAACCAGGTTAAAATTCATTTTTATTGACCGTGCATGTTATTTTTTAAACACTTGCAACATATCCTCAACGATTCTTGTTTTAAAAAATGTTCCAAGTCTCACAAAAAAAAAGAGCCATAGCTAAAATTTTTGCATTGGCAACACATTACCATATCTTATAAGACTTATTAACTATT
This sequence comes from Doryteuthis pealeii, assembly GCA_023376005.1. Lineage (NCBI taxonomy): Eukaryota > Metazoa > Mollusca > Cephalopoda > Myopsida > Loliginidae > Doryteuthis > Doryteuthis pealeii. The sequence goes on along the minus strand of CM042140.1, from coordinate 131,912,179 downwards.
TGGCTACTTTTAAACCGTGACTCACCTACCACTGTGATCCTACCTTAAACCGATGGTAGAGGCTCTCCTACGTGTTCATTATAATTGAACAGAAGGGCCCAGATTACAATGATAACAGGTCTTTATTTGAATAGAATGAGTTCTGAGGTGAATAGTTAGTGAACTTTGAAATATCCAAGCATATAGGTAAAAAATAGTAAAAAAGATGTTGTTACAGCCACGGGGAAATTTGGTTGGCAAAGAGTGTATAGCTGAGGCCCATACAAAAGTGAGATATATGTGACAAATCTAGCAATGAACGAAACAGAGGACCGAGCAGTCATAAAATATTTTCAAAAGAAAGGTATGACTCCCAAGAAAACCCATAAAGACATTTTATAGATACATGCAGAGGAGTTCCTGTTTTATGCGACTGTAAATAAGTGAGCTTCAGAATTCAAGCGGGTAGGGACAGAACAAAAGATGACCCTTGGTCAGGTAATCGATAAACCTCAATCACGAATGAAAAAGTTAATACAATTCACCGATGACGTTTTAGTGTCCAGTAGATCCCTGGGTATTAAATTTGGTTTGGTCCACACTATTTTATCTGAGATGTTGGGGATGGAACAGCTGTCTACTAAAATGCTAATGCCAGAGCACAAGTTAAATATAATTGACATTTCCAGACATTTCTGACTCGCTTTCAGGTTAATCCAAAAGATTTCATCGCAGATTAGTAACTCAACATTAAAACTGGATTCAGCACTTCGAACCTTCATCAAAGACTCAAAACAAACAGTAGAAACACTGCGGTTTCTACCCACGTTAAGAGAAAGGAAATGAATCCGACGGTATAAGTATAGATAAAAGGATATGAAAACACACAATGCTGTTAAAGTGAAAGTATTTTATATCATATTCATAGCTAATATTGAACAGTATTTTGATTTATAAAATCATCTCAGAGCTAGTTTTTACTCTGGACTCATCGAGAGAGGAGCTGAAAATAATTTTTCGTTTTGAATTCAAATTATTTTCAGCTCCTCTCTCGATAAGTCCGGAGTAAAAACAAGCTCTGAAGATGATTTTTATAAATCGAAATATTGTTCAAATATAGCTATGAATATGATATAAAATATTTTCACTTTAACAGCATTGTGTGTTTACATATCCTTTTATCCTATCTATCTATCTATCTATCTATCTCTCTATCTCTCTCTCTATATATATATATATATATATAATATATATATATATATATATATTATTTTCTTTGTTGGTTTACATTTTTCGCTGTCCAAGTGTGTACCCCTATATATTTTAAGGTGAGTAGACTCTTGAGAATTGAATGATCGGTCAAACACAATATATCTATCAATCTATTTGTTTGTTTATTCGTTTGATTCTACGGCATGACAACTCTTATTGGGTGATTTTATACTGAAGATGTCTTGTTCTATTTGTGCTTGATGGGTATTCAGTTTTTTATTTGTAAACACACTCTATAAAAACTCATTTTTCTATTTAACCCATAGATGGGACTCTAGAAGGTACTACCACTCCGGGTCCGAGTGGATCTGGGAGTAATGGTGATGAAAGGGTACTCGTAACTCACCAGATCTCCAGAATGAAACTTTCTCATTAGATGCAGTTTAATGTCATATCCACGACACTAAAAACCTCAGCTACTACCTTCTAGCATGTCTATGATAAAGGTTGGGGGTTTACCATAAAGGTTATAGGGTTGGGACAATCATATAGGTGATAGGGCTTAACGTGACCAGCCGATTGATCGTAGGGCGGGGCTCTCTGAATACCCGTCTAGCCTAAGTAAGGGCTAAAGATTGTTGCGTGTCATTGACTGCTCAGCCACCAGGGTTTCATCCTTAAGCATCACGCGTCGCTACCCACGGCCAACAGGTAGCCCCATAGGGGGATTGCAGAGGTGAATTCGGTGTATTCTTCAGCTCCAGGTGACAGGGCAGCTTTCTATCTATCTATCTATTTATTTATATTTCATTTGTATATCTACCTATTTATCTGATTATCTATGCATCTCAGTCTCTTCATATATATATATATATATATATATATATATATATATATATATATATATGTGTGTGTGTGTAAAATGAAAATGGAAGTGAATCCTACTGTATGTTGAAAAAATGAATAAAGGAAAGAAAGTATAGAATGGATAATATAGGATATTTTCATCAATATTACTTACACGTGTTTCGGTCAGGAGTTTATCCATGTGTAGTTTGAATAATGTACACATGGATAAACTCCTGACCGAAACACGTGCAAGTAATATTGATTAAAATATCCTATATTATCCATTTTATACTTTCTTTCCTTTATTTATTCTTTCAACATTATATATATATATATATATATATATATATATATATATATATATATATATATTATATATATATCAGTCTCCTCGTATTTCTCTTTATATCTATCTGTTTTTCATTTGTCTATCTGCTTCCATTAATCTATTATTCTATCTATTTATCTATCTATTTTCGGCATTCAGTCGTGTGTAATATTTAGCAATCTAGTCTCGTTAGTCCTTTACTACTGAAAAGTGATTACGATCCTCTCTAGATACCTCATACTTTTGACCTTGTGTCTTATCTGTATGGTAAATATTTTTTATCCATCTATCTATACCAGTATCTTCATAACTACTTACCTTCTATCAATCTATAGATCAGAATTTAATTTATATGTATTTAACCAACACGAGTAGGATGTGACACAAGGTCAATTTTAAAGCGAAGTTTAAGAGGTTTAAATTCAGACGTTTCCTTCTCCTAGACCGGTCGCCATACACGTTTAAAGAACCCAGTCTACCCTACTGTTTAGATAGCTGGAGGAAGAATAGTTGGATTCATACCTTTCCCAAGGGTATTAGCGCTATGTGAAAATGCAACCAGACTTGTCCAGGATTGGAACTCATGTCGTCGTGTCTCATTTCTACGATGATACTATTACACAACGGGTACCTTCAGAAAATGTTATCTATACATCTACCTATCTATCTAATTATCTATGTAACTTAGTCTATTCCTATCTATCTATCTCAGTCTCTTCATATCTATCTATCTATCTATCTATCTATCTATCTATTGTTATTATCTATCTATCTATCTATCTATCTATCTATCTGTCTATCTGGTTCTATCTAACTATCTACATATCTATTTTTCATCTATCTATCTATCTATCTATCTATCTATCTCTGCTTTAATCTTTTTATGACTCTTCCTTGGCTACCTATCAATTACTCTTGCTTGGACGCATGCGCATTTGACTAATGAACAGATACGTGACGTAGAAAAGGTCTCTACGTTCTCCGATTACAAACACTTGCGTGCATCATGTCAACCAGACGAAAATGTCTCGCTCTGAAAAGAAAGCAATTTCCTCGACTACAGCTCCTGCATATTTCTTTCTGCCAAAACGTATGGAGTATTTAACTTCTGCCCCGTTTTATGCACAGCGAGGATTGAAAGGCTTAAACAAGGCGGTGGATAACTGTAATCAAGTACACAGTTTCTGACATTTCAATCTAAGAGCCGAGCAAAATCGACCATATACAAAATGTTGGTTGGTTGGTTGTTTTGTTTTACGGCATATCAACTCGGTGGGTCATTTAATGCCGATAAAGTTTTGAAATAATGAATTCTTAATGGATAATCAGTTTTGTTTATCAAATGTTTTTTTCTATTTAACCAATAGATGGGACACTAACAGGTACTACCACCCTGGGTCAGAGTGGACCAGAGATCAATAGTGATGAAGGGGTGCTCCACATTCCCCAGACCTCCAGAACTGGAACCTCACCATCAGATAGAGTTTACCGTCATTCCCAGGACATGAAGACCCTCAGTCACCGCCTTCTAGCACCCTTATGATAAAAATTTTTTGGGCTTGCCATAAGGGCAATAGGGTTGGGGCAATCATATAGGTGCTAGGGCTTGACATGCCCAGCCGATTGATCGGAGAGGGTCTCTCCGACCGCCCGTCTAACCTAAGTAACGGTCGAAGTGGAGTGTTGTATGTCATAGATAACTCATCCACCAAAATTCCATCATATACAAAAGGATTAAAATAATTATTCAGTAGATTTTCTGATTTTACAAGGATAAATTCCTAACCATGACATGCACATTTTTAATCATCCCATACCCAAATAGAAAAAAAGAATATATTATTATACTATTAGCAAGACCTGTAGATATACCACAGTATTATAATATAATTATTATAACATTTGTTATGTTTACTTAGAGCTATAACTAAATAGTTCAATATGTAAAATGTATCTCTCTGACTCTGTTTTCTTTCTTTCCTTCTTTACATATTTTCCTTATGTACGATTGAAACAGATTAGCGCAATCGCTTCGGCGCTCACCCTCTCTAACTATCTTTCTCCTACTCTCTTTCCTTCTTTCTTTCTTTCTTTCTTTCTCGTATTTTTTCTGTGTAGCATTGCCTTTTCTTCCGTACTTTATAATAAAAACGGAATGGTTAATTATTTAGCTGAGGGGAGGACACTCATAAAAAATTTAAAAATCGGGGAATAAGCCATGCCATATAATCAGGATTTCAATTTTTGCATTTCATCTTCGACGATTTGGACGTTCTTATTTTTAACTAGAATGTATTGCAAAATGATAATGGTCGGAAGATTAAGGAGCAAGAGTATTATTATTATACTATTTTGATTTTTCGAACTGATGTCTTCATCTTTATTGTGGTATGTAAAAATATAACATTTCGGCTGCTGTAACCTTTCAAAGTTTGAACATGTATCTATTTTTCTACGGAATCGGCATCTCGGTCGATGTTTTTGAAGTTGCTGGCAGTTTTTGTATTCCCGTGTCATACCATTGAAGTGAGCCAATTTGTGAAATCATTCATAATAGTTTCACTGTTGATTAAACAAAGCGTCGAAATACTTTTGAAGATCTCATTTAAATAATGACGTCAATGTTTTTATCAACAGATAAACTATTCTAAATGATTTCCCAGGTTGGGTCATTGCTTGGATAGAGAAAGAAGACCTCAAGAAAGCCGGAGATTGCAGCGGCTGAAACATTCTGTTTTTATATACCACAATAATGGTGAGGAGAACAGTCCGAAAAATCAAAATGATACGCATTAATCCTCATCTCCAATATTCAGACAAATACTATATTACGAGGTTATAATCAAAAAGTAATGCCATTTTGTTTAGGTCAGGTATGATTACCAAATAGGAACATGTATCATACAGCAAAAGGAAGCTGGTCCTCTGTAGATCACATACCTACATCTCCACATAGTCATCGTTTCTCTTAATACCAATGTTCCACCTTCGAATGAGAGCATGTATCCCCGCCCCGTAAAATTCTGTTGACTGTTCTCTGAGCCACTTCTTTACTGCAGATTTCACTTCCGCATCACTGGAATAATGTTTGCCTCCAGAATATCATCTCTTCGACCCCATGAAAGAAGGTTTGGTGGGAAGGTGAAACATTGCTATTGAGAGAAACTGACTGTGGAGATGTAGGGATGTGATCCACGAGGACCAGCTTTATTTTAAAGTATGATACATGTTCCTGTGTTGGTAATTATACCTGTCCTAAACAAAATGGCATTACTTTTTGACTCACTCTTGTATTATATTTGAATTATTTTTGCAAATATAAATACGTAGGTAATTCTAAAAGTAAGGTCTCCAAAGGACTGAGGAAGCAGGAAAACTGTTCTTGTGGCTATTGGCAACAGTGTTGTGTTCGATGCGCCTACAGCGGCGCTAGTGGCACCCCTCTATCACGCTCAGTCTTATCTCGGCAGTCGTTTCTAATGGTGTTCCCGATTGACGCTACTACCAAGCGTGAAATTCACACAGATGTTTGGTTTTTGAACGCAAAAGTAATTAAACCGATTGAAATCCATCATCAATAAACGGAAGTATATGGAGATTCGTGCATGGATGCAAAAATGTGCGCATTCTGGGTACTCCACACTTCCCAGAATTCCAGAATTGGAATTTAACCATTAGATACAGTTGGAAATTGTCCACCAGCTTCTCTTTCTCTTTCTCTTCTCTTCTTCCTCTTCTTCCTCCTCTTTCTCGACACTCTGTTACTGAAGAACAAAAATGCAATGCACCGTTCAGGCAAAAATGGGTCGCTTTTATAGCCAAATAAAAGTTGCAATGCACCATGGGTAGTCACCCATAATGCCTCGCAACCTCTATAAAAAGTCCACTCTGCCCCCTCCAGCTTCTTGACACTTCTTACTCAGAATGGGTACAATGACGTACCGCCGCAACTACATTACTTCTTCTGCCATGGATAGTTTCGCAGGCCA
>CM042140.1:131858322-131900822 GCA_023376005.1 Doryteuthis pealeii | reverse complement strand
CGTTAGAACTTGAATAATTAAATTGCTCCCATATTTTATTATCATGGAGATTGTGTGTTTGTTTATCTGTAACCGAAACTATATCAGTAACCAAGTCACAATTCTCTTAGTTATTTACGTCACATGCTCCATAATTTAAACCTCAATTATTATAGAATCCCTTTACATTATTAATACTGTTGGCCATATCTACAGCTATTTGCCTCTCATCCCACTTATGAGGGCGTGACACAAGGACATTTTTATGTGGGCCCACCCAGAAGCCGAAGCTCATGGGTGGGAAAGGACAAAAATTGCCTCGATCCCTTCGGCATTCCCCCTCAAGGGGGCCCCTCAGGCGCTGAGCAATAAACCCAGCCCTGCCCCTTTAAGTCAAGGAGGCAGGTATTGCCTGGGGGGATAGCCACCTGGGATCGACGCTATTAACTTGTAAAGATCCAGGGCCGAAGCCACTGCACCCCCGGTGTTGGCCAGATCTACAGGTATTTGCCTCATACCCAACTTGTATGGGCTGGGCACAAGGCATCGTTTTAACGTGGGCCCACCCACAAGCCGAAGCTCACGGGTGGGAAAGAACAAAAATGCATCGATCCCTTCGGCATTCCCCTCAAGGGGGCGCCTCAGGCGCTGGGCAATAAACTCAGCCCCGTCCCTTTAAGTCAAGGGGGCAGGTATTGCCTGGGGGGATAGCCCCCTGGGATCGACGCTCTCAAACACCAAAAAGAGATGAGAGCCTGAAAGAGCTAAATCTTGTGAATATGGAGGGTGCGGTAAAGTTGTTCACCCAAATGAGGTGATTTATCCCTTGTCCTGATGCGCGTGTGTGGTCAAGCATTGTCATGTAGAAGGGGACATTGGCCATTGACAAGTTGGGTCTTACTCATCGGATTCTTGATTTGAGACTCGTTAGGGTCTCAATGTAGGTTTTAGTTTTATAAGAAATCTTCACATGAAATAAAGAAAATAACATTACTTTTTTACTCACCCTCGTAATTCATATCAATGTCTCACTCCCTTTTACTTCTTTTATCATTTGATATTCGTCAATGATCTCAAATGCAAAAGTACCAGTTCCCTGTGCTTTTTCTTTTAAATGTGACTCTATATACATACAAATGGGAAAAAAAATAAGTAGTTTATATGCGAATTTGTCACATCCCACTCTTGCAATATTTTGGTACGAACTAGTTCGCGGTACGTATATCACATGACCAATGCAGTTGAAGCGGTGGTAAGTATCTGCTGTGGTTTGGAATACCACGATAGCTGATGCGCTAGCACGTTGTGCATTGCTTCACCCCATGTGTGATTGGAAAGCTGCGCAGATATAGATGCTGAAATGTTAGTTAATTCGGGAACTTATGCTTTATGAGTTTGAACTGGTCCATAAGGCTGCGGACGTACCATAAATCATTTGTTGAGCGAAAGAGCAAGGCGCAGTTTGATCAATTAGAGTAATCAGATGGTTGAAGAAAATTTTGCTCGGCTTGCAACAACGACCAAGAAAATTATTGATCCTGAGTCTGTTCTCCAAGCCAGAGAATCAAATGCGACAAGAAACATTCGGAAAGTATCATGCGAGCATCTCCTAATCCTGTGTGGTTCGTCACTTTCACGACAACGACAAAAGCATCAGGATCTACCGAATTGTGCCTCACGTTACCGAAATACGGCGAAACATTTGACACAGCCGAGTATTAGATACAGTAACATGCTGCTACACTTACCGGCTGTACGCAAACACACATTTCTGAGATCTTATTTGAGTCGTGAATATTTCACAAAACCGAAGCGCGAAATCTAATATACCTTCCTAATATACCTTAAACTTTTTGGTGTCTATCGATTTTACGAAGGTCTATAATTGATGTTATTTCCAACACACACAAACACACACACATATGCACACTCACACACAAAGTACCATACACACACAACACACACACATACACACACATATATATATATATATATATATATATATATATATATGGACACTGATATAAGAAAAATTACACAAGTGGTTGTATTCGTAGCTGAGATTCGTTGTATGTTGGTCAGCTAATAAAAAAAAAGAAAGCTAGTTCATGGCGAAGATACCTGAGTGCTTGTCAAAGATAAGAAAAGCTTGTACATCCTTGTTGTTGTTGCTGTTGCTGCTGCTGTTGCTGCTGTTACTGTTGTTGCTGTTGTTGTTGTTGCTGCTGTTGTTGTTGTTGTTGTTGGCGGCAATGGCAAAAAAATAATGTCAAAATCGTGAAAAGCCGCTTGCAAGACTTCAAAGCCGATGCTTATCGCTGTTCATGAAAGATAAACTGTTGTAGCGTCATTGGCAATCGATGACTGTTATCTTTTAAGAAATAAACGGCCGCTGTTTTAAAACAAATTTTATGACATGCTATCTTGCAAGAGGCTCGATTTTTAATGCAATTACCTTAGATACATTGAATTTGCTCATCAGATTAATATTTGCAAGCATCACAATGAAAGTAATGAAAAAATATGTTCCTTCAAGCAACCAATATTTGAATAAAAAGATTTGAAAAATGCTACGATTATTTTATCTATCTCTTCATTCATTTCATTCTACTTTTATTTAATTTTCATATTTATTCACATTCTTAAAAGAAGATTAAAATAAACAAGGAAATACCTTGTCAAGCCTAAACACATACGCACGCACACACACACACACACACACACACATATATATATATATATATATATATATATATATATATATATATATATACACGAGAAATGACCTGACAGTTTGGGTCACCCAGTGAGCTCGGGTTAGATTGTTGAAAGAAATTGCAATAATGTAATTCATTTTTAATACATTTTAAACTATTTTTCGGTCAATTTTGTTCAAATTTATCGTAAACATGGCAGTCAACGCTGTTTAAGATTACATAAAATCTGTATTTTACAAAATAAAATTACTCCACCCCTACCCCATTGAAAAAATTACCAAAAATCAGTGAATTTTCCAATTTTAATGAATTTTTCAATGTTGATTTATCAATAAATGAATTTTATAATGCATCAGCTATTTCATTTCAAAACTTTCTGACTCAATTAGGTATTTCTGCTATGGAAAAATAATATATAAAATTCATTTAAAATATGAAACGCCTAATTTTAACTTTCAAATTTCATAATTCTAGATTCTAAAAACAAATATTTATTTAATAACTACTTTTGTTTATTATTGTTATCTAATAATTTTTGTAGAAACCCTCTATTGAAAATTTAGACACCCCTCCTTTTAAACAGAACAAATATCGATGTACATTTTTATTTTATAAGATAATAACCAATTAACCCGAAAAGAGTTAATAAAAAAGATCTACAAAAATAATTTTTTAGTTTCCATTTTACATTTTATTTTCCGATTTTCGGTACTTATTTTCTAAAGGATGGCCTCCTTAATTTTTTTCTACTATTTACACCTTTAGTCTTTTGTCTTTTTATTGGTAATCCTTAACTTGTTCCTCATAAATTCCTACCATAAAATAAATTGAACCCTCATTTTATGTCCGTGTTTTTGCAATAAATGTTTTATTTTTCTTGCACCCGTTATTTTACAATACTAAATATATTTTATTTATTTATTTTAATATTCACTTCAATGTGTATATTCTCAAAGTTTAAGATAACGGGTGCAAGAAAAATAAAACATTTATTGCAAAAACACGGACATAAAATGGGGTTCAATTTATTTTATAGTAGGAATTTACGATGAACAAGTTAAGGATTACCTTTTTATTTATACTGTAATTAGTTTCAACTTTATATATCCCCCACCGATATTTTGAGCCCCAACCCCCCAAAAAAACATGGGGGGGGGGTCAAAGTTAGGTGATTTGAAAAAAAAATCAGAAGGTTTTGAAAATAACTAATGCATTATAAAATTCATTCATTGATAAACCAACACTTAAAAATTAATAAAATCGAATAATTCCCTGATTTCTGGTAATTTTTTTTCAATCGGGGAGGGGGGGTTGTTACATTTTTTTAGTAAAATATGGATTTTACGGTAACTGTGCCAGTGCCTAATATTTTCATTTAGAAGATTTTTTATCTTTATTCTTCACAAAATATAAATATAAATGAATATAAATAGACTTTTGTGTTAAATCTGTGTTGTTATTTTAACATTACTTGCATTCATATTAAAAATATTTACAGGGCCAGTAAAATAAACATAAATGTAGGTTTGTCTTAATAATAGCCTCTTCCTAATTTTTTACTCACAATTATTTCATTTGTTTCCTCTGACCCTATAAATTTTAGAAATTAATAATTAAAGTAATTAAATTCTATTTTAAAACATGACATCAATTTTTTTTTACAACCAAGAAAACAATTTTAAGTCACATTTTGTACGAATCTTATTTACATTTCTTTTAGAAATCAAACAATTATCTTATGTTTAACTGGTTAAGTCTTCTCTCTGGGTAGAGAGAGGCAGAGACAGAGACAAAGAGAGAGAGAGAGGGGCGAGAGAAAGAGAGAGAAGGGGTGTACTGTAGATCTAACACTGCAGCACCACCTTCAACGTCAGATTGAAAGTAGGAACTAAGTTTCTACTTACCTTGACCATACGTATATACCTATGTCTTCTTGTTCATATAACTAAATTGCTCCAGGATGAAAGTAGTCCAAAGTAACACTTACCCCCTCTCCCCTTGAAAGAGTTAACGATAATCTCCTATTTAAATGCATCCCATTATACCATAGCTAGCTAATACTTATATGTGAATAAAACCCAGTAGGTATCTGTTCCCAAACTATTGAACATTGTTCAATTGCACAGGTAACGAGATGACAATTGTCCCCCGGGGCACGAAAATGTATCCCTCGCGTAAAATATGGGGGGGGGTACGTTTTTAGAAGTTAATTTGATTTTTAATGTTTGGCGTAAGATCCACCGCATCTCATTAGACTTTTCTTAAGCGATCTTTTACATGAAGACCAATAGCAATAAGCTTTCAATAAGTTTGGACACACTGAAAATCATAATAATATATGTGACTAATAATCTGACACTTATATATAAAATCAACATCGCTCGAAGCTTCCTAATTCCCATGATAGGATTTGAAATATTTCTATTTGCCAGAATATTATTAATTCAACTTAGATAACCCTTATGGTGTATCTAGGTGACAGCAGTAAATCTGAATTCTCATACATATTTAGGGGCTTTTATTACTACTTCTTGGCAGTATATGTGACGTATATATTCGTTATAAATCATCATGAAGTGCTGCTGCTGATTTTTCTGATCTTTTATGAGGAGACACATAAAATCTTATCTGTGAAATTTAAAGATATTCAGATCTATGACTTCTTAACATTATTGAATTACACAGTTTTTATCTATATGAAGCCACATCATATTTGAAAGTAAGATATTATTTTAGAAACCAAATATTACTAGAGACTTTACAACTTTTAGTACATTTTAACATTAGGTTGGCTGGTTGGAATTTATACTATGTCAACTCTGTTGGCTTATTTTATGCAGAAGATTTATTTTTAATTAATTCTTGATGGGCATTAATTTTTTTTTTAAACTCAGTATTTTTTTTTTTTTTTTTTTTTTAACTCATTTTTTCAAATGTTTATTTTTAAACTCAGAACAAAATGAAACCAGATAATAAAGTATTAGAGAAAAGTGTTGTTTTTTTCCCCGTTAGCAGCGTTTTTCAAATCTTTCATATGGTCTGCATATACAACTAATGTTAATTACTAAAAGAAAGTACTTATAATTAAAGTTTTTTTCTGGTATATTTCAGGAATACTCTGACTTCAACTTCAATTTTCTTTCAACACTTTCGTTTAGTTTTTAACATGAGTTAAATACAAAGGTCATGTCATTTTCAACTAATTTATATAAGAAGCATATTTGGAGCCCTCAATATATATATATATATATATATATATATATATATAGAGAGAGAGAGAGAGAGAGAGAGAGAGAGAGGAGGGGCATTGCAGTCTCGAAATACTATATGATTTTGCGCCCCTGAAGTTACAGCGCCTCCTGTGACTGTGAAATCCGATGTTCGAGAAAAAAAATCCTCGGCCACAGATGTCGCATGTGCCTTGTTGTCGCCGCTTTTTTCTGGGTCTCGTTGTACCTCTTTTCTTGATTGTATTGCGCCAAGGTGATAATGGCAATCATACCTGTTCGGGGGCGGCAGGCTCTCCGAAGTAGACTGTTCATATACATCCAAATCTTGATGTTCTGTACATCACATGCAGTCGGATGAAGGTAATACATTTTTACTACTATTTTGAGTTTGCTGTATTGCTCTATAAGGTAGACAGTGTAAAAATGAGTTGGTTGATTGAAAAGATCTGAATTCAAGTTGATCCAATAATCTGTGGCCGACTAGTGCACAATTTTCTGCTATTAGTTCATCCAAAATGTGTTACCGGTCCTCAACAAACCATCACCACTATTCCCGAAAAGTTACCTGTAGACGTCATCTCGTGGATAACGTTTTCAATTCAACTGTTGGACACTCATACGTAATCACAGATGGGAGAGATGGATAGGGAGATAGAGAGATAGAGATAGAGATTTAGACTGAGATAGATAGATAGATATTCAATGATTGATCTAATATATACATATATAGAGATAGATAGATAGATAGATAGATAGATAGATGGATAGATAGATGGATAGATAGATGGATAGAAGTATGTATGAATAGAACCATACCATGGCAGTTATTAACTGAATATTCATTTGAAGATCTTCTTACTTCCTCAGAAAAACTGCATGAAACTGCTCGTAATTGGTCAACTATTCGGATGTGAGTGAAGTACGTTAGCTTTTATCCTGTTCAGTCAACCAGTCTTGAGCACCTTTTACGTGAAATCGTTTTCAAATATATATATATATATATATATATATATATATATATATATATATATATAAATGTAAGGTATAAAAATGACTGGTAATAAGGGATGATTCTATTTGAGATCATCAAAATCTCACTGTGCAACCATACTGTATGCTCTTGCTGGTGCAAACATATATTCATACAAGGATTTTTATAAATCCCTAAGAAGAGCTCAAAGTATAATAATCAATAAATTTGATTAAATACAGAGCAATATTTAACTTTCAAAGAAAGAAAAAACTTAATAAACCATCATTCCGTAATAAATCTATTTCGACCAGAAACCCAAAAAGCCTTTTGAAAAAAATTTTTTAATTTAATATATATATATATATATATATATATATATATATATAATATATATATATATATATATATATATATATATATATTTTACTACCAAATAAGAACGGAAGATTGGGAAAATAATGTTTATATTTTGAAAGTGAAGCTAAACCTAGACATTTGATTCGGTTCATTTCTACAATCAATAATTATCACAAATTTTAGGCAGAGAAGTCCAATAATTATTCATTTATAATAATCAAGTCTTCTTTCTGATTCTATGCTATTAAAAAACAAAAATAAAATAAACGAAGAGGATATGCCGTCGCTTAATTTATATATATATATATATTATATATATATAATATATATATATAATATATATATATATATAGTATTTGTGGAAAAAGGGACTTACCGCTGAAAATGGTCACTATGGTTCGTTGATGCAAGTTTCACATTGATAAAACAGTGATATAACAAATATAAAGTGCTCAATACGTGAGTAGAGCAAATTTATTATAATAATGGTACACAGTAATAACCTACTCGTGTTTCGCCATGAGGATCTTCAGGGTTAAATCCACTGGATTAAACAAGATATTGATTAATTGCAGTCGATTGCGCGTGTGTATTTTTTTGCGATGGCGGTTGGTTATAGATCCGCAGTCAAAGGAACGCTGACTTGAAATTCTAAATGAGCGGAAGTGGCATTTTTCCGAAGGATTAAAATATAAACATTGTTAGAAATCCGCTTTGTGCTATTGTTTTAATGGTTTATGATAATAATGAGGATTGCCTATATGATTATAGAGCCTGGCGCGATTAAAAGTGATTGTGCTAATATATGCCTAAAGTTATTTATTAAAATTAACAGAATATGTGTGTGTATACACACATATACAGGTGTATTTATACCATTTCAATGGTCTCATTATTATTAAGAAATAATAGATAATTAAATTACTTATAGTGGTGGGATATGAGGTTTTGTTAATATGTGCTTAATTATTTTTTTATTTTATTTTTTTTTATGACGGTCTATATACACACACACACACATATATATATATATATATATATATATATATATATATATATATATATATATATATATATATATATGGGTATAAATATACAGTTATAATTAATAACAAGGCCTAAGAGTCTATAGATAGGGTATAAACGTAATAAAAGGTGTTGTGATGTTGTTTATTGCATTTATTTTTCTGAATAAGGGTTGAATGAATGTAGGTAGACTAGTTGTCACATGATTTTGCATTATGTTGTGTAATGTTGGGAAACGGTAGGTTGATTACACTGTGGGGAATGTTTAAAGGTTGAGTTAAGTTTAAATTTTATGATGGGTGTATTGTTATTAAGTGTGTGTGATACGGCACGCTTCCCTGGAATAATTAAATCTGGTTGGTAAAAGAGTATGAGGAAGAGAGAGTATGAAAAGTAAAAAAAATTATAAAAAAATTAAAGTTACGTTAACTCATGATCGGAGACTGTTTTCACCGTAAATAGTTGTAGTTAATTATAAATAGTCTTGGTGATGGTTGTTAAGTATTGTACAATAATAGTGTTTTTTTTTTAATTATCAATACGTGATAGCTGCAATGGGGATGGGAATGAAATAAAGAAATAAACTGTAGTGTGTTTTTACGTAGGGAATTTGAATGTTTATATATAAGCGATGTGTTTAAAAAAAAAAGTAACCTGTATATAAGTGATGCATATTACTAAAGAATTGCGTTTATGCTAGATGTACTGATGCTTACTTGTGAGATCGTAAAAGGAATAAAAAAATGAATTCTTCGTTGCGTATAGCAAGTGGGCGAAATAGATAAGTTTATTTATTGTTATTAATGATGAATGTGCTGCTAAGATGTATAAAGTTCAAAAATTGCGTTAAAATAGGAAACTGGCGTGACTGAAGGATTCATATGATTAGTGTAAATTGACGTCTGTGTATATTGTATGATGTTGGAGGTTTATTCGAATATTAATTATTGGTCTGGACTGATAAGATTGTTGGATTTAAGTCATGGTAAATTAAGATGTGCTAGAATATATAACTAGAAAGTAAATGGCTTGGTATGAAAATAACGTCATAGTTCCCATTTTCTTTGGTGCATGCATTTGGCGAGAATTTCAGATCATCGGTTTAGGATTTCTGAGGTGTAGGCATAGCATGCTATTGCTAACTTTTCCTTGGTACAAAGGTGGCAAAATTTATCGCCTGTGTTGTAAGGATCCTTTAACAAATTCCCATTTCATGATAGGGTCTGTACCGTACTTATTTTTAAAGTCCCAGACGTATTTGCAGAGAGAAGAACTGTTCTTATATTTCATGTTATTAAAGCTAGAAGTATGGTTATAATATCTATTTTTGAAGGGATTTTGGGTGGATCCGAAATAAATCATACTCTTATTATTCCTGTCGAATACGGTGGCTTTGTAGACTAGATTTTTGTTGCGGCATTTATAGTTGAGGGAGAATACTGGTTTATTATTATTATTACTGTTATTATTGTTATCATTATTATTATTTCTGCAATTGCATGGGAGTATGTCGCTATTGCTTTTATTTTTGTTTCATTTTTTTCATATTAAATTTGTTTATATACTTATTAACGTTCGGCCTGCAGCTATAGGATAATTTGATGGTGCTTTTATTAAATATTATATATATATATATATATATATATATATATATATATATATATATATAAAACTTCCAATCTGATGACAGTCGCATCTAACAAACAACCACTAAAACTAATAATTCCCCTGAGCACAACTAGAGATATGGCTGAAATAGCTTGGGTAAAAAATATGGGACATTTTCTTATCTCTATTTACGAAAAACAAGAAAACTTGAACGTCTACACTTGAAAATTATAGAAGAAATATTCCGTGGTCATTAACAATACCTGTTTAAAAATTATATATATATATGTGTGTGTGTGTATATACATACATATATATCTACATATATATATATATGTATACGCACACACACACACACACACACACATATATATATATATATATATTATATATATATATATATATATATATATATATATATATATAAGGGATAATGCTGGTTAAGTGCACTGACGAGGAAATATTTTTTTTAAATATGTCTATTTTCTAAGTAGAATATTTTTTTCATAATTTAGCTATGAAATTATTGATGAATATTCTCATATTCATCTCTGTGTCTGTTTCGTGTGTTATTAACTCAGTTTACTCTAATCCGTTTACTCGTTATTCAAGTTACATCTCTAGCAAAATGTCCAGTAGCTTACAGAGTTGACAAGAACAAGTTGTGTGCAAATACTTTGGGAATATTTGCTATTTGAATTAGGAATGAATTTTGCCCAGAGCTGTAACCTCTAGATAAATATTAGCGGAAAATTGTTTAGTTGCGTCGCCCTCGGGAGTCGCTATTGATTTTACAGCAGACGATGTATTTTCCCAAATGACCAAGTGCAAGAACTTATGTGTCATAAGACACAGAGAGAGAGAGGGGGGGAGAGATGTTTGTGCGTAGTCATTTTTTAGCTAGGCAGACGAAAATTGATAAAACGAAACAAAAAGATTATTTTAATTTATATAGTATTTAAACTTTATTTTAAAATAAAGGTTGCTGATAATTTCTTTTATATCTAACGCTAAATCTTTAGAACTTTACAATTTACGCTGAATAGCCAGAATTTGATTTAAATGCGATGTAGATGGATTTTACAGAGTAGGTACATATGTATGTTGTCATCATCCTCTGATAATTATATTAAATTCCAACAATTTGTTTTTGGATAGGAACGAAAAGTTTCACCTCATTAATAATTTGAAAGACAGTGCACACACAGACACACACACACACATAAACACATACACACATACACAAACACACACACACACATACTGTCACAAAACATCACTCTATTTCTTCAACCGTAAGCGTCACAAAAAAATGTTTAATCCTTTTTCGAACACTTCAAACTTTCTGTATTCTGACCGTTTTAACTTCAAATATCAAACATTTTACCCTGATAAAGGCCGTTTTTCTTTGTATACTTAAATATTTTATAATTTTCTATTATTATAATTATTTTATTCCATATCTAAAATAATAATAAATAGAATACAATGTGTACATGAACAAACTCCTGGCCAAAACACGGGTTGGTAAATCATTAAATCAATTTCATTCATTCAACATTTTCTTTCATTTATTTATTTATCCTTTCAACATATTGTCATATTCATTTCCATTTTCAATTTACACACACACACACACATATATATATATATATATATGATTTTTGTGTAACATTAGTTTAAGGATTGAGGAATTCATTTTAACGGTATATCTATATATATATATATATATATATATATATATATATATATATATATAGTTCAATGAAGTAACAAATAAAAGTTGTTGCTTTTATTTATTTATTTCGGAACGGTATTACAACCAGCGGTTTCTTGCTGAAAGCATTCATCAGGTAAAACGAAACGGTTCCTGGCTGTAACACCGTTCCGAAATAAATAAATAAAAGCAACAACTTTTATTTGTTACTTCATTGAACTATCAACGCTCTATCACAGATATTGAGCACTCTTCTAATAACACTGTACGTTGGATTACTATTACTTTTTCTAGTATACTAGTGCCAACCATACACATTAATATATATATATATATATATATATATATATATATATATATATATATATATGAACGAGCAGAAGGCGATACAAATCAATTTCTTAGGTGGAGTTTAACAGTCTGAAATTAGAGTTTTCCTTCTCCTAGACTGATTACCTAGCCAAGGTTAAGAGCCAAGTCCGACCGGCCAATTTTAGAAAGATAATAGTTCAAATATGTGTTTAAAAATGTTTTTTTTAAATTTCAATACTCAACAACAATGAATCAAAGAAAATATCTTCGGCATAAAATAACCCAACAAGGGTTGGTATGCCGAAAATCCAACCAACCATACAACTTCTTCTATGGTTCATATACCTGAGTTTCTCCAATGTCAATTTAAGAAGGGCATAGGATATCTTACAAGAGAGACTGCCCCGTAAATCTCCTTACGTAGGCCTCGGACAGCCAATGTATTTATTTATTTGTTTAGATTCATACTTTTTTTTGAGAGGTTTTCGTGTTCGTCTGATGTTCTCCTTTCTTATTTATTTTTTTAATCCCCGTCTGATTCTTTTAAGGATTCGATCCTAATATTCCGAGGTATTTGTACTTTTCTTTTTCAATAAACATTATGGTGTAATTTTGTGATTGTGAAGATATATTCCTTCCGTTTTCTTTTTTCGTTTATCATCTTTTATTATAAGGAAATTCATTGCACATTTTTCAGTGACAAATTCCATTCCAATAAACGTTTCTAGATCTTTTTCATTTTTGACAAATATCTTAGTATCATCCATGTACATTAGGCATTTTATCTTTTCCGGCGAATATTTTACACACACACACACACATATATATATATATATATATATATATATATATATATATATTATATTGGTTAGGAGGTTGATTTAGAAGGCTATCACAATGTAGGTGTAAAGAAAAAAAAATAATACAGTAACAATGGTGTTGTGTGTTAACCTGTATTTTATTCTCTTATATATATATATATATATATATATATATATATATATATGTGTGTGTGGTGTGTGTGTGTGTGTATTGTGTGTGTGTGTGTGCGTGTGCGTGTGTGTGTGTGGATGTATTTTTGTTATTACCAAGAGATAACTTTTGTATATACTATGTGATCTTATTAAATTGTTCCCATTTTACGTTGAGTTTTTATATCTTTAAAAGATGGATTCATAATTGAATAGCAAAAATAAAAATCAAAAATAAACCACGGATTCGGGTTGGAAAGTCTGTTTAGAATTAAATGTAGCCTATTCTTATTAAAGCATTTGCTATATTGGTTTATATTCAGTCAAAGCGAGATTTTCATTTTTAAAATAAATCTCTGCTTCTTATCCATCATTTCTTAAGTTGATATTGTAATTATTATTCTGTAGAATTTATGTATACATATTTATTAACCCCTCCGCACGAGTAGCATGTGATACAAGGTCAATTTCTCAAGCGGGGTTTAACAGGTTTGAATTCAGTTTTCTTTTTCCTAAAATCATTAACTAAGTTAAAGAGCACAGTCTGCCCTACTATTTACCGATAGCCGGATGTAGAGTAATTTAATTCATATCTTGTCTTCTTTTGTTTTTAGGCAGATATATGTATAAAAATTAAAGAATAAGATATATCAATGAAAAAGTAGTTTTTTTATTTGAAAGATACACTATCTACTTATTTACCAACTCCGAAAAAGTAGGGAATTTTCTTAAACGGGATTTAACAGGTTTGAATTCAGAGTTTTCCTTCTCTTAGACTGGTTACCTAACCAAGATTAAAGAACACAGTCTGACCTACTATTTACCAATACCCGGAGGGAGGATTACTGGATTCATATATTTCCAAGAGTATTAGTGCTATGTGAAATGCAAATACCCTCGTCCAGGATTTGAACTCGTTGCGTCGTGTCCATTTACTACGATGGCAATCATTACAGCACGTGCCTCTATGTATAGTAAGTATATGTTAGGACTAAAGTAAAGTAAAGTCGTCGAAAAGGCATAAAGTCGGTATCAGCCAGACAGTGCGGGAGTCTATCTCCTTTTCACTAGCGCTAAATCAAGGATATTGTTTGGGCGTCTGCGGTGGACTCCACACCTACCATCAGCTCCTCACTTTACCGCACAGATCCCTGTGCTACTCATACGCTGAGTTGGCGAAGGCCGGTATCGAACCAGGAACCTAGAGGTTTCCAGCCGAACACTTTACCGACTGAGCTAAACCGGCCATAAAATAGATTAAGTCTACATTTTCCTTATGTATGAATTTACCAACACCTCCGCATTAGTAGGATGTGGGAAAAGGTGAATTTTTCAACGGAGTTTTAACGAGTTTGAATTTAGATTTTTTTCTACTCATAGACCGGTTGACATCGCTTTCTGTAGATGAGATATTGCTGCGTGGGTATGTGAACTGGTCTACTAATATCAAAAGCTTGCCATTTAATTTGGAGATGGCTTGATCTTGTTTAAAACACCTGCACTGTTTTATCTAAGTTCAGGTAAAGGTCAATTTTCTTTTGCTGTCAACTTCAGGCTATGTAGCAGAGATTAGGCTTCGGCAGGTGTTTTTGTAAGAAGCGCTATATCATCTCTGTAGTATGCATCCGTAGTAGTTTCTGTAGGATATCATCTGCTTATTGGCTTTCTTAGTGATCAACTCCACCAATAACGCCAAAATTAGTTTTAACTATCAAATCTGATGCTGAGTGTGGCACTCAGACGCCCGAACAATCTCCTTGGTCTAGCACTAAGGAAAAGGGGATAGAGTTCCTCGCTGTCTGGCTAATACCGACTTTACTTTTTACTTTTACAATCAAATATGGACTGAAATCTGAGGAGTAGGTCTGAATAAAACGTTCAAAGAAACAGGAGGCCAAAACAAAAAAGACTAAATATGAAATGAACCTGGGAAAACAATTATTGCTATGTTTGTTTGTTTTTTTAAATCAAAGTTTTTGCTTCTGTAATTAAATTAACATTGCCTTCGAACAACTATTTCACCACCAAGTTGAAAAAATTCTGAAGGAATACATCTCCTCTTGGAAACTCATCATTGTCGAAAGGCAATCTATCTTAGGTTTTCAATAATAGGATGCGTTCCTTCTTTGCTCCTGGTATCATACAACTTAATATTAACTGTCATATTTAACTATATATATATATATATATATATATATATATATATATATATAATGGAACAATCAGTTCCATTAATATTTCAGAGACGAAATATTAATTGAACTGATGGTTTGTGGTCGTTATTTACATTTTCAATATATTTCCTCACACACACACACACACACATATATATATATATATATATATATATATATATATATATATATATATATATATATATATATTCTGGTTGGTTTTGAAGGCTATCACAATGCAAGTGTGATAGCCTTCAAAACCAACCAGCAAACCAATATAAACACAATGCTTCAAGCAAATTACAAAACCCTTATATATATATGTGTGTGAAGAAAGGAAGTGAATCCGACGGTATGTAGTATATTAAGAAAAATGAAAAAATACAGGTTTAAATGGGTTAAGTGGTGAGTTTATTGGCCGACGCTGCAGTGTTTCGATCTATTTATTAGATCATCTTCCAGCAAATGCCCTGAAGATGATCTAATTAATAGATCGAAACACTGCGGCGTCGGCCAATAAACTCACCACTTAACCCATTTAAACCTGTGTTTTTTCATTTTTCTTAATATACTATATATATATATATATATATATATATATATATATGTGTGTGTGTGTGTGTGTGTGTGTGTATTATCTGCTCTAATGTGTGTAAATGTTTATTTTTATAGATAATATCTTTCTTTATCGTGATGAATTAAAAAATGTAAATGTTTTAGTAAACTTATTAACATAACCATACATAAAGCTTGCTTGTACGTCAAATTTGTATGTCACATCCTAAAGCAAAATACCGACCAAGTGACAGCTTGTAACTCAGAAAGGTTGTAAGTTGAAGTACTCATAAGTCAAAGTACCACTATATATATATAACTAACCCAAAACATGACCAACTCTAAAATAAGTGTGAAAGTTAAATGCTTAAACCTTGCCGAAATGTAACAGGTATTAATTATGTAATTGGACTAAGGTAACTTTGATTCTGGGCTAATTTCTCGGAATACCAACATAAACAGCGTGTAATTATTAAGGTCTAAGTTTATACTGAATTAATACAAACTCAAATGTAGAAACTAAGAAGTATTTCTGCTCTAAACGTTCAAGGGAGTAGAGTTCCGTTGTTGTAAAAGCCAGCCTTCCAAATGCTGGCCTCTATGTGGCCGTAAATACAAATTAATGGGACACAGGAGAAATATGCAAGACTCAAAGCCACCGAGTAGACCTGTTATATTGATAAGTATATACATTGGAGCAATTATTCAAATCTAGCAGCGTACATATATGTGGTGCGCATGACATAATGATGAAAATGGAATCGGCAAAACAAGTTCAAAATTCAAACCATCCCAATTCACCAGTTATGTGTAAGGAGTGAACATTTTGAGCACTATCATGATAAGATAATTATTCTGTATTGTTAGACTGCGTAACTTAACAGATAGCTTAACCAAGACGGTCTAACAAAACAGTAAACGATTAGATAAGGCAACGATGAAGGAAAAACTGAAGACGATGGAATGAACAAGAATGGTAAATATATATTGATGAACACAAACAAGTTTACAAAATGATACAAACGTAAAAAGTTCAAAGTTCTCAACAAACCCTAAAGAGGAGTCGGTAAATAAAGTGTTTAGTTCTGCAGAGATTGGAGATGCGTCTTTTCTGTGTGACGGTTGTTGAGGATATTTTCAATTGTTCCAAAGACGCGGCAAAGGGACCAGGTGTTCACACAACTTGTGCACGTGTACAGGCACGTGTCTGACCCAACTACACGGGTCGCAGAAACAAATCAGTCACCGAAACAATTTGCAGAAGAAGGAAAACTCTTTCTAACACGTCATGGGTCAACAGGGCAGCGTAAGGCGTATTAATCCCGGTAGTGGACTGAGCAAATGGCTAATGTCATTGGATGGTGTATATACACACATTGGTTACGAGAATTTCAATCACAATACCGTGTTTTACAAAAGCATCCCAACGTTATAAAACAAAGCCAACTAACACCAATATAGAAAACCTTAAAGAAGCCTGATTAGAAGTAACTAAATCATACAAATAGAATACATCCAAGAGCAAATAAATAAAATCAGACACTCAGTAGAAGACCGACAGTCACAATTAGCATGGTAAACTGTAAATGAAATTAGTGGTAGGAAAAGTATTTTGAGATCAAAGTTAAATACAACCACCAAAACAGATAGACTTTAGAGGCGGAGAAAAAACATTTCCACAAACTGCTGGGATCCTGCAACGCTAAGATCATAGAAAATAATGCCTAAAAATCATGAATAACCATCTAGGAGACGTTACAAGAGAAGAACGCAACGAAGTCATAAAAAAAACTAAAAGGCTGAAAAGCAGCAGGTCTTGATAAAATAGTCCCTGAGGTATGGAAAATGGGGAAATTCGATGACATACTACACAGGCTATTCAATGCAATATATAAACAAACCTCTGGGTATGAAATTAAACTGAAACTAGTGATGAGACTCCAGTTAAATAGATCCGTCGAGTGTGGATTGACTTCTTCGTAACAATTATATCTAGGACCAATTTCATCTGGATTGGTAGGATCTGTTAGGATCAAATCTAAGTGTCAATCAAATGTGTTTAATGAAAGGGTTAAAATGATTTGAATTAAATTAATACATTGGCTCTTGAGACATTAATATCGGTTATACTTGAAATTGTGTAATAGGATTGGAAATTAGTTTAATAGATAGTAATGATTATGTTGTATATTGAAGATGTTTAAAAGAAGGTGAAAATGGAAATATGGTCTTCCCGTTGGATCGAGGC
Organism: Doryteuthis pealeii; assembly: GCA_023376005.1. Lineage (NCBI taxonomy): Eukaryota > Metazoa > Mollusca > Cephalopoda > Myopsida > Loliginidae > Doryteuthis > Doryteuthis pealeii. The sequence continues at coordinate 131,882,955 of CM042140.1, read as the reverse complement.
AGGGAGAAGACGAAAAGAGTAACAAAGGACTTTTTCCGGGTAAAGCGAACAAAGAAGAATGGGTAACAATAAGTTCGGAAATAGATTTGTCCGATAACAAAAGAAAACGCGTAGGCGTTTGATATATATAAAAGGAAGTCAGGGATCCCAGGTCAGAGAGGGTCAGACAGCGGACGGCGAACAGTGAGTGACCGACGCTCATGGTCCCTCGCGGCCAAGGGCAATGAGACACCACCAGCCACCCCTTTACCCCAACATCGCCAGTCATCCCAGTAGCAGTAGTAGTCGATCCTCGATTCTAGGGCATTCCTATTGTCAACGCTCGCCACCCACACCACGACCGGGGCATTGAAGAAATAAAGTCAAAACTCCTACTATACGCATGTGTTGTAGATTTCATTAAACGACAACTACATATATCGTCTAGGGTTAGTGACGATACCCGCTACGTATGCAGATACACGAAGTAGGGCCGTAAATTTGAAGCCGCTATATAACATATAGAAACTGATGCCAGTATATAACAATTACTCTCATCGATACAAAAGTGTATAAATTATTACTATTAGATAACAATAGTTACTTGTATATATGAATCTTCATCTGCGTAGTCTGCATAATTAAAAGTATCTATGGAATATGATCTGCGTCTAGTACGTAATCTCAGCAGATTGTGAATGGAAATGGTACCAATGTATCTCTTTGCGAGACTAGAGTGGCAATTCCAAAGAAATCAGTGTCACCATTGAATGAATGAATCATTGGTTTCATGCATATGTAGATCATCATTATAGCGATAAGTTTCTTTGGGTAGAGACCATATACTGGGAGTATTTGTTCCAGATTTCTTCTGTATATAGAGAAATCTACAAACAAGAGTATTGCCTCGAAATTATTTGATGATTCAACAAATAGTTTGAATCTGAAAAGTTGTGTATTGTATAGGTCAAATAGTTCAGTCAGGATATATATATATATATATATATATATATATATATATATATTATTTTATATTATATTAACGCTGAATCAATCAATGATTGTTTGCTAATGGCTTTTTCCTATTTAGTTTAGTGACACAAAATACATTCCAAAGTATTCCTTAGTTGTGGGATTAAGTTAAGTTTGAAAAATAATTCCATTATATTTGGTTCCAATAAGTCGTAATTTGGAATTAAATCAAAAACCGACCTGTCTCTTACTTCATATTCTGCATGTCACTTTTGCCCTCCCCCCCTCTCTCTCTCTCTCTCTCTCTCTCTCTCTCTCTCTCTCTCTATATATATATATATATATATATATATATATATATATATATATATATATATATATGTATATATATGTATATATATATATATATATATATATATATATATATATATATATATATATATATATAGAGAGAGAGAGAGAGAGAGAGAGAGGGAGGCGAGGGCGAGGGCAAAAGTGACATGCAGAATATGAAGTAAGAGACAGGTCGGTTTTTGATTTAATTCCAAATTACGTCTTATTGGAACCAAATATAATGGAATTACTTTTCAAACTTAACTTAATCCCACAACTAAGGAATACTTTGGAATGTATTTTGTGTCACTAAACTAAATAGGAAAAAGCCGTTAGCAAACAATCATTGATTGATTCAGCGTTAATATAATATATATATATATATATATATATATATATATATATATATATATATATATATATCATGTCTTGCCAACCTTCCCTAACATTCATCGTCACAGGGAGGTTCTCTGCGCAGCATCCTCGCATATTTGGTCAATGTAGGTCCTTGGTGGGTGGCCCACACTACCACGTCCATGTGTTGGCTTCCACAGGAGAACGTCGCTTATGAGCTCGTCCTTGCTTCTCCAGCAGTGTCCAGCATACCTTGTCCTCCTCACTCGGATGGTTTGTGAGATGGGGGGCAGGTGGCCATATAACTGCTTCCTTGAGGGGTGCTGTTTTCACAATTTGTTCAAGACCACACGCAGCATTCTTGGGCAGCTCCCATTTAGCTTATTCTCAAGGCGCCTCGTAAGCGTCCAAGTGGTGCAGCCATACAGCAGCACTGATATAACCACAGCCTGGAAGAATTGTCACTTTAACTTGTCAGTGAGATCGGATTTCCATATGACTGATAATTTGTTTGTGGCCGACAATGCCTTTGCTATTCGCGTATTTACATCGCTTTCTGTGGATGAGATATTACTACATAGTTATGTAAATTGTTCTACTGGCTTTAGAGGCTTACCGTTGAGATGTTTCGTTTCTTTTTGAAACACATGAACTCAGTTTTATCGGATTTCACATAGAAGCCGATATTCTTTGCTGCCTTCTCCAGGCTATGCAGTAGTGATTCGGCCTGTGCCAGTGTATCTGCAAGAAGTGCAAGGTCATCAACGTAGTCTGCATCTGTGACAGTCTATGCGGGATATCGCCTGCTTCTTGCTTTTTTAGTGTGAAACCTTTTTCTTTTATGGTATCGAATGATGTTCGGAGTACATAGTCTAGGCATATTATAAATACTAGCAAATATATGCACCCTCCGGGTGCAAGTATTTAAGTTTTGATATAATAAAATATCATATTAAATTAGAAAGGCTAATCAAACTGACTAAGAATGCAAATAAAAAGATCTGCAAAAGAGGGGGTATAATCGAAAAATAGAACAACTTTGAAACTAACTATTCCATGATTTTACATTACTCCCCTCTTCATTGGTAAATTTTCCTAATTTAACTATTTAGTTAAAATAGGAAGTAAAGGATAATATTACAGTTATTTCTTCTTGTAAATAAATTTCTTTTAAGATTTATCCACGAGATTTTTGTTTATATTTCTTAAGATAAAACCAAACAATTAGAAATCAATAATACCAAGCACATATTTATTAAAATAAAATTTTAAATATCAATATGCAAATTAGCCTTCTCGTTCCCACTGTTAAGCGGTATTTTGTTTTATATATAAATATAATTGCATGTTGTTAGTACGTAGTTATGGTCAACAGTGTAAGTAATGTAAAACAATTTTATTAATAATTGAGGTTTAAATAAAATCATGGAGAATGTGATGTAAATAACGAAAGGAATTGTGACTTGTATAGTAATATAGTTTCGGTTACAGACAGACAACCCCACAATCTCCATTATAATAAGATATATGGTGCTAATGTATCTCCTTGTAGGACTCCGGCGGCTATGTCAAAGAAATCTGTGTCGCCAAAGGTGAGCGTACCATTGCTTTAGTGTCTTTGAAGAGCATCATTATCGCGGCAACTGTTTCTTTTTTTGGCGTGGGGGCGTATGCTAGTAGTATTTGTTCCATTTTCCCTCTGTGGATGGAATGAAATACCTTGAAGAAATCTACGAATAGTAGCGTTGGCTCTAGATTCTTTGCTCGAACCCATTCTATGATCTGTGGAATAGTCAGGATCTGAGAGGTTGTGGATCGATTTCTGCGGAATCCGTTTTGGTTTTTCCTAAGGATTTTCTCTATTTCGGTTCGGATGCGATTATATATCTTAGCTGCAATAGCAGTAAAAGTTATGTCTCTGTAGTTTTTAGCGATTCCTAGGTCTCCCTTTTTGGGGAATGGGAGGATGCATCCTTTTGTCCATTTATCTATTCTATTTTTTCGTCCACAGACACCGTGCTTCAACGTATCACGTCTCCTCAGTGTGGCTAGATTTTGCCAGCTATCCCCGACTGGGATAGAAACCCGACTGATTTTCAATCAGATGGCGTCTTAAGCACTTAGCCATCAGCCACCTGCAGGAAAGGGGTAGATTTTAACTATTAAATACATACATAGGTATATATATTACAGCCCTTAGAGAACTCACATTCCCATATATATATATATATATATATATATATATATATATATATATATATATGTTGATAGATAGGTAGATAGATAGATATAGATAGATAGATTATATATAGAGATAGAGTATTGATTGATAAATAAATAAATAAATAAATAAAGATAGATAGATAGATAGATAGACGGAGGGAGAATATAAATATATTGTTGTAAATCTTTGTAATTGTTTTTAAACATTGTGTTCATGTAAATCGGAATTATGATGGACACAATGAAATATTTTTACATTTAAAATGGTATTAGTTGTATTGCTTTATTGTTTTATTCTTTAATTAAACTTATCTACGTCGATTCTGAAACGGAATTTAACGACGTGTGAAACTCATCTTATTAACAAAACAAAGAATCCTACGGGAATTGATGCACCGGAAATAGATGAAGTTAAAAATTAATGCTTGTCTAGATCTGATTGAAAATCTTGTTGTAAAATTCTTGTTTCTTCAACTCCTTGTGGATTTCATGATAATTATCATTTTATTAAGAAAATAAAACAATACGGCGTCATAAGAATAGTAAATAGATAAACATTATGAAATGTTTTATGTACAGTTACGTTTGAAATTTAATTTAAAGAATGTGTTTTCATTCCAATAATCAAATATAGCAAAGATTCGTGACGTGGTTTACCTCCATTAAAAAAGATTTCAAGGTTTGACATTAACTTTAATTGTCTCTTTTTTTACATTATAGGGAAAATAATATTTGTTAACAAATCACGTAATTAATAATGTAAATAATAGCAAAGGATTATAAATAATAATGAATGATAATAATTAATTGTAAATAATAATAATAATAATAATAATAATAATAATAATAATTGATAAACAAAAAAGAAAGAACTTGTCAACTGGTGGGTTTTGCAGTTCCAGCAGATCACAGGGTGAAGCTAAAGGAAAATGAAAAAAAGGACAAACATCTGGACCTTGTCAGAGAACTGAAAAAGTTATGGAATATGAAAGTCAAAGTGGTACCAATTGTAGTTGGTGCACTTAGAACGGTCCAAAAAGGATTGGAAAAGGGTTTGGAAAATCTGGAAATCAGAGGAAGGATTGAAACCATTCAGAACCCTGCATTGCTGCAATCTGCCAGAATACTCAGAAGAGCTCTGGAGACATGAGGTGACTTGCTATCACTTAGACTCCAGTGAAAGACCATCAGCTGCTGATGTGAAAACTCAAAAGGAATAATAATAATAATAATAATAATAATAATAATAATAATAATAATAAAAACACCAGGCCATGATGGCATACATGGATTCTGGTTCAAAAAATTTACGACTATCCACAAAAGAATGGCCCAGCAACTGAACAGATGCCTACAAGAAACGGAAGTACCCGAATGGATGACAAAAGGAATAACTACACTAATCCAGAAAGACCCTCAAAAAGGAAATATCCCCAGCAATTATAGACCAATAACTTGTCTACCCATGATGTGGAAAATTTTAACTGCTGTTGTAAGAGAAGAAGTATACTTTTTACTCAATTGGCAGAAACTTCTCCCAGAAGAACAGAAAGGATGTCGCAAGGGAAAAAGAGGAACCCACGACTTACTCTATATAGACCAATACATTCTTAAAGAAGTCAAAAATAAACGGAAAAATATTGCAATGGCCTGGATCGATTACAGAAAAGCCTATGACATGGTCCCACATACCTGGATTTTAGAATGCCTACAAATGTATAAAATTTCCAACAACATTATAAACTTCATTAAAAAAGCCATGGAAAACTGGCGAGTTCAATTAAAAGCTGGAAAACAATCCCTGGCAGAAGTAAAAATCCAAAGAGGTATCTTCCAAGGAGACTCATTATCACCACTACTCTTTATTATTGCAATGATGCCGCTAAACCATATACTTAAAAAATGTACCGGGGGATACAAATTTAGTAATTCACAAGAAAAGATCAACCACCTTATGTACATGGATGACATTAAAATTTTTGCAAAAAATGAAAAAGAATTGGAGAGCCTAGTACAAACTATTAGAATATATAGCCAGGATATAGGGATGGAATTTGGAATCGAAAAATGTGCTATGCTTGTAATAAAAGGGTTGAAAGAAAACTAATGAATGGAATACAACTACCAAATAAGGAAACTATAAAATCTCTTGATGAAAATGAAAGCTACAATACTTAGGAATTTTAGAAGCGGACAATATCATGCAAGCAGAAATGAAAGGAAAATTTAAAAAAGAATATCTCAGGAGAACTAGAAAACTTCTAGAAACGAAACTTAACAGCAGAAATCTGATCAAAGGAATTAATACCTGGGCTGTCCCCATTATAAGATACTCATGACCATTCTTACAATGGACAAAAGAAGAACTCAGACAGATAGACCAAAGGACGAGAAAATTAATGACCATGCACAAGGCTCTCCACCCTAGAGATGATAGAGATAGATTGTATGTGTCAAGAAAGGAAGGGGGAAGAGGTCTTGCCAACATAGAGGAATGCGTAGAAACCACAATCCAACAACTTGAAGATTACACAAGGAAGAGCAAAGACAAATTACTTATGACGTCCAACAATAGTAGAAACGGCAGATGGACAAACAGAAAAACGACAAAGACTAGAAAACAAAAATGGGAAGAAAAACAATTATATGGACGCTTCAAACGACAAATAGATGAGGTTGCACATGGAAAGACTTGGACATGGTTAAGAAAGGGAAACCTCAAAAGAGAAACAGAATCACTTATAATTGCTGCACAAAATAATGCCATAAGGACAAACTACATCAAAGCGAAAATTGATAAGACCCAACAGAATAGTAAATGTAGACTTTGCGGTAATAGAGATGAGACTGTTAACCATATACTCTGCGAATGTAGCAAACTAGCACAACGAGAATACAAAACTAGACACGACTGGGTTGGGAAGGTGATCCACTGGGAATTATGCAAGAAATTAAATTTTGACCACACAACAAAATGGTATATGCATAAACCAGAATCTGTTCTTGAGAACGAAACGCACAAAATTCTCTGGGACTTTGAAATTAAAACGGATCACCTTATCCCAGCAAGAAGACCAGACCTAGTGTTGATTAACAAAAAAGAAAGAACTTGTCAACTGGTGGATTTTGCAGTGCCAGCGGATCACAGGGTGAAGTTAAAGGAAAATGAAAAAATAGACAAATATCTGGACCTTGCCAGAGAACTGAAAAAGTTATGGAATATGAAAGTGAATGTTATACCAATTGTAGTTGGTGCACTTGGAACAGTCCCAAAAGGATTAGAAAAGGGTTTGGAAAGTTTGGATATCAGAGGAAGGATTGAAACCATTCAGAACACTGCACTGCTGCAATCTGCCAGAATACTCAGAAGAGTCCTGGAGACCTGAGGAGACTTGCTGTCACTCAGACTCCAGTGAAAGACCATCAGCTAACACTGATGTGAAAACTCAAAAGGAGTAAATAATAATCTCTGGGACTTTGAGATAAAGACGGATCACCTTATCCCAGCTAGAAGACAAGACTTTGTATTGATTAACAAAAAAGGAAGAGAACTTGTTATCTGGTAGATTTTGCCATTGCAGCAGATCACAGGGTGAAGATGAAGGAAAAAGAACAGGTAGACACATCCCTGGACCTTTGCAGAGAATTGAAAAAGCTGTGGAACATGAGAGCGAAAGTGATACCAATTGTAGTTGGTGCACTTGGAACGGTGCCAATAAACTTGGAAAAAAGACTGAAGGATCTAGAAATCAGAGTAAGAATTGAGACCGTCCAGACTACTACACTGTTGCAATCGGCTAGAATACTCAGAAGAGTCCTGGAGAATAATAATAAAAGACCATCAGCTTAGGCTGGTGGGAAAAATTCACAAGGAGAGAAATAATAATAATAATAATAATAATAATAATAATAATAATAATAATAATAGTCGAAACGATTAAGTACATATTTATAAAATTCATGATCCAGAACAGCGACACCAGATGAAAAGTGAATCGTGCAATGATTCTGGTACGCTTCTTATACGTGTTGATGAGAGGTCAATCACGTAGGCGAACGCGTCTACGTGACATTGCTCGTAGGGGTGGAATACAAACGATTCATCCAATCCCTGTAAGAAGGCCAGCCTTTGAGTATAATAATAATAATAATAATAATAATAATAATAATAATAATAATCAAGAGAACAAGAACAAGAACAAGAACAAGAAGAAGAAGAAGAAGAAGAAAAGCAAGTGTAGGATGTGCAGAGACAAAGACGAAACGGTTAATCACATAAACAACGAATGCAGCAAACTCATCCAAAGGGATAGCAAGACTAGCTATGATTGGGTGTGAAAGTTAATCCGCTAGGAATTGTGCAAGAAATAAACTTTTGACCCTCCAACTAAATGGTATATGTACAAACCGCCCTTGAGAATAGGCCGCATAAAATTCGTTGGGACTTTGAGATACGAACTGATCACCTAATCCCGGCTAAAAGATTAAACCTTGCGTTAATTACTAATAACAAGAGAACTTGTCATCGGGTAAATTTTGTCATTTCGTCGGAACACAGATTAGAACAAAAGAGATACTTGTACCTTGCCAGAGAACTTTAAAGAATGTAGAAGATTGCAAATAAAGGTGGCACCAGTTGTATTTGGTGCCCTTTGAACGGTCTACAAGGGTTTGACAAAAAGACTGGAGGAATTTGAAATCAGGGTAAGTCCCAAGGCCATCCAAGCAACAGTATTTTTGAAATCGGCTAGAATACTAAGAAGAGTCCGAGAGACCTGAGGAGACTTGTTGTTACTCAGACTCCAGTGAAAGGTCACCAGCTAACACTGGTGTGAAAAAATCACAAGGTATTGAATAATAATAATAATAATAATAATAATAATAATAATAATAATAATAAAGAGGTTGCACATGAAAAGACTTGGACATGGTTAAGAAAAGGAAACCTCAAAAGAGAAACTGAATCACTAATAATTGCTGCACAAAATAATGCCATAAGGACAAACTATATCAAAGCGAAAATTGATAAGACCCAACAAAATAGTAATAGTTGTTTTTTCTTATAAAGCTTTATTTCAATAACCTAGCCCATCTTCCACAGCGAAGGAGAAATGACACCAGGCGAGCGACTTTCAAGTCCGCTCGCTCTGAAATCTCTGGTCACATCTACCAACTAAACTAAAATATTAATTCTCACTCTAATGGCGCTCTTTTCTGAAGATGAAGTCGGGTCATGTTGCTATCATAACCCTAACGGTTATGGAAATTACCCACCTGGGATTTTAAATCTAACGAATCTTATTCAAAATATCTTACTACAGGTACATACGTAATTCATAAGCTGCCTATGATTAATATAACAAACGTTATCTCGCCTTACTTGGTTTGGTTGGTTGGATTTTACGGTATGTCAATGTTTGTGTCATCTTATGCAGAAGGCATTTTATTTGCTTCATTCTTGTTGCGTTTTTAATATCATTTTTTCAAACTCATTTTTTATCTATTTAACGAACAGATCGGACCCTAACAGGTACTACCATTTCCCGTCAGAGCATAGCTGGGAGTAATGGCGATTAATGTGTACTCCACACTTCCCAGAGCTCCAGAATTGAAACTTCCCACTAGATGCAGTTTAATAATCGTATCCAGGACACTAAGACCCCAAGCCACTGCCTTTTAACACGTAAAAAGTGTTACGGGTTTAATATAAAAGCAATAGGGTCGGGACAATCATATAGGTGCTAGGGCTTGACGTGACCAGCCAACTGATCGAAGGGTTTTCCTACTGTCGTTTGTTAGGCAAAGTGGAATGTCATCATGGACTGTTCAGCCACCAGAACTCCATCCTTAAGCATCACGGGTTGACACCCACGGCCAACAGGTGGCCCCATTGGAGGATTTTACAATTCTGCAGAGTTTCAGTCCGTGTATTTTACTGCCCCTGCCGACCGGGTGGGTAGGTGGTAGGTAAATAAATACTTTCTTGAGAAATCTCTTATATAAATGTATATTACAGGGGCGCCTGGTGTAATGGCTACTCTCGTATGAAATGCACGCATTATTTTTCTGTCTCTATTTCTGTTTCATTCCAACTTATTTCCTTTTTGCTTTCTTATTCCTATATTTTCTTTCTTTTTTTCTTTTTCTTTTACTTCAGCTTACATGAATTACTTAATTCCACCAAATACTCCTACATTCTAACTTCACCAACACAGCTTATGACATCATCTAAAACACTTAGACAAGCAGAATTGCCCATCCATACGTACATAATCTGTTTATTTATAACAGGAAATGTGATAGTAGAAAAATCATGTTTGAAATAAAGCAAAATCTTTTCTTTCTACTTATGAAAAAATAGCCAAAATTATTCTCGTTTTCCACTCTGACAAACACTGAATACAGCAAATATTGCAGAGGTTTCTTTAACAGAATTGTGGCTTTAAGTACAGACTTTTTGGTAATTTCTCTAAGATATTCTATTCACTATTTGTCTTTACAGTCACCCAAATTGTCAAACACAAGCTTTGCCATATTTAGCTAATATGAGGAATAATTCTGAATGTTGTAGAGTAGAGGAAACAAATTTTACTCCTTTGTACCTAGCAATTTCAATATACAAGGGGGACCATAATGATGGGACACATTTTAAATTTTCTCAGATTATGTAAACGACATAGAGTACTACGTATATTTATTACATAACTGATACACAAAAGTTTTACATGTAATCTGAAATTTGAATATTGTCTCCTTTAGATGGTCCATCATGACGAAAACATTCGAGAGATTGGTTTCTCATATCACATAAAGTGTGGTTTAGCATATCAACTGGAATGGCTGTTATCTCTCTACGGTTCCGCTGGGTGCCGTGTGGGGTTACCTGAAAGATCGGGTATATTCATCATGATGGTGACAATCTCCAGGACATAATATTCAAATCTCAGATCCCATATAAAACTCCTGCGTATCAATTATGTAATAATTATACTTAGTACTCTGTAACTTTTTATAATCTGAAAAAAAATGTGTAATTCTATTTTCCTGATATATTTATATACACATACACACGCATAGAATTGTGCTTTTAACCCTTTCACTTCTGGGAGAGGTTCCGTGGTATAGTGGCTTTCTTTTAGTTAGTCAGAAGTAATTTTATCAAATTGAAAAATATTAAATCAAGAATAGAATAAATGTTATTTCTTCTGACTGATTTTACGAATCCAATCAAAGGTCACTGCCGCTGCTAAATTGATAAGTTTAATAAAACTCACAAAAGTCCCAGGTGCGACTTGCTTGACCCATAAGTTTGGGACATTGCATAATCTTTTTCTGGATCCGCAAAATTCCAACGACTGACATCAAAATGTCCACGGCCAAACGAATGTATTCGAGGTTATTTTCTTGTCCCTCCTCTCAATTGGATCCGAGAATGTACTTTCCAAATATCCCCCATCCCGATGAAAGCTAAGTTCTCACTGGCTGGTCATTGAAATGCGGTATGCCATGATCCGTAATTGACTGGTCAATCAGATCTCTTTGGGTAATCAATTTCTTCTCTAAAACTAGCAAAAATAGAACAACTTTGAAACTATTTCATCATTTTGCATCACTCCCGTCTTTCATTGCTAAATTGTCTCCCTTTAACTATGTAGTTATCACTGGGTTGACTATTTGCATCTTCTGACTTGTTGCTTAATCAATGCTCTCTGCACTCATGTTGTAATCACTTTAGATCTGCAGGACAAGGATTGACGTAACTTGGTCGGAGCGACTTTGTGATGGGTCGGGTGGTTAGTAGAAATCAGTTGCCGCAGTTGTTGACAACTCCAAGAACGAGACAATTCTCTCTGGACAATAACAATAAGTTTTTATTGCAATATGATTATGTTATCATATACAACAGAAAAAGAATAGGTTTTTGGATGCTAGTTAGGAGAGAAAAGAAACAGCAAGGGATCTGGGTAGTATTTTTGATTTATGCTAATTAGCATTGAGTTTCCGCAAAGGTGACCTGGACTGCATCACTTCTTTTGTCGGAGTTTTTCCAAAGCGTCGAGGTCTTCTATTTCTTGTAGCGGCAAAGATTACTTCTGTCAGCAATTCGAAGTGTCGTTTTTGTTTTGTGTCTTCTGACTTTGTATATAACAGCTTCGGAGTTCATATCTTATTATAATGGAGACAGTGTGTTTTTTTCTGTCTGTACCGAAACTATATATATATATATATATATATATATATATATATATATATATATTCGAAAGAAATGGACACAGGGAAACAAGTTCATATCCTGGAAGAGGCTGTTTGCATTTCACATAACACTAATACACTTTGGTAAGGTAGGAATGCAATTATTCTCCCTCCCGATTTGATTAAATAGTAAAACAGAGTGGGTTCTTAACCTTGGTATGCCCACCAGTCTACAAGAACTCTGATTTCAAATTTGATTAACCCCACTAGAGATATTGACCATTTGTCACATCCTGTCCTGCGGGGGTTGGGATATATATATATATATATATATATATATATATATATATATATATTTGTGAGTGTGTGGGGGGTGCTCAATTAACACAATTCTGATTAGCGTATTTTTTATTAACGCATTATTAAATGAAAATGTGTGAACTGTTATAGACAGATTATGCATCATATGGAAATCTGATCTCTTTAATAAGATAAAACGAGAATTCTTCCAAGTTGTGGCCGTATCATTACTACTGTACGGCTGCACTACCTGGACACTAAAGAAGCTATTAGACAAAAAGCTATATGGGAACTGAACGAAGGTGGTAAGCACTGTCTTGAAAAAATCTTGGAAGCCGCATACCACAAGAAAACAGCTATAGAGTCACCTGCCTCCTATATGTAAAGCATCCAGAAGTAAGGACGAACTCATAAGCGACATTCACCTATGGACAGCTACACATGGAAACACCAATATAGGCCGATCATCAAAAGCCAACATTAATCTATGTTGATTCTTGATGCCGCGAGGAAGAACTGCCAGGGGCGATGAACGGTAGGGTCGATTGGCGTGAAAGAGTCACGGGAATTCGTGCTGACAACGTGACCTGCTGCTGCTGCTGATGATGAATGGATGAAATATGTAATACCAAATAATGTAGTAATCATGTTAATAGAGATAATGAGAACAAAATTGTATTGTTAAATTTTGGTTTGATTTCATTTTGTACACTTGTGGATTAATTAGTGCAAAATACATCCTTGTAGAAGAACAATAGTGGTACTATTTAACCCATAACTGGCGATAAGTTAGGAATTTAAATGTAAAGACCGCACATAGTGTATTGATTTATACAATTTTGAGTTCGCAAGAGGAGAAAGACATTTTTCAATTAAAATTTTCTTCAGAACACCCCCCCCCAGGGCAAATATACGCTGATCGATAATATCAGCTAAGAAGAATTTTTTGTCAATTTTGACCTCTTATGAATAAAATATTTTTTTATATTTTTACTGGTAATTACTGCAAAGTGTTTTCCCAAATATACGTGAAACTAGACAAACTAAGATCATTCCCAAATGTTTTTTTCATTCTGTGGTGCACCTAATCTGAAGCCAGTTAAAATGTTATATATATTATATATATATATATATATATATATATATATATATATATATATATATATATATAGAAGAATATGAGCCCTCCGAATGTAAGTATCTAAATTTTAATTTTATGAATTATATTGAATTAGAAATACTAACGAAATTTAATAAGAACGTATTGATTGCACTTATTTTATCATATTTTAATGGATTTCTACATAATATCATTCATAGGATTGATTTTAATAGGTTGTAGAATAAAACAATAATGTTAGAGATCAATGGCACCAAGTAATTATTTATTAAACCAGGTTTTGTTAAAACCAGTATGCAAATTATCCACACCATATCTCATGTAAACCTTTATTTCTTAGTGATATATAAGACATATTGCAGGTTTTAAACGAATTAATATCATGGGATGTTTTGAGGCAAATCTAACTCAGATTTGTATACAGACATCGTTGATAGATAAGATTTATTCTATGTAATAATGATTTTGACCATAAGTTAAATACTAATTGATAAACTTATGCAATTCCTGGGGGTATATTGACGTAAGCAGTGAAGTAGTTCCGGTTACAGTTAGACAAGAAGCAAATATCCATTATAATAAGATATATATATATATATATATATATATATATATATATATATATATATAGCGTGTTCGGGATAAGTTTGACATTAATATTTGGTTATTTTTCTCCGTAGTTTGGAGGTATTGACGCACACTATAAATCATTTAAAAGCTTGGACCCTTCTTCATTTATATACGTGATGACAGATAGAATGGATGACTGGAACCCACCTGAATCATAGAAGAGAATAACTTGTATCATATAGATCTACGCCGAACATCAAAATAAGGAGATTATGGTTGCTGCCCAATGCTCCCTGAACACTGTAAGCCCAATCAGACATGAACTGGAGAATTGCAATGGTTACTACGAGGCTGTGGCTAGAAGAAAGCAACATAACAGACGATCTGATTGCGTTCGTACAACAGAATTCCTCGAAAATCTGCAGAAAAAAGTGTTGGGTGACCTTCAGATGCCTACGTGGAGTTGCTAAAAACTGTAGTCAAGCCCTGGATAATAAGGGTAGCCAATGGTAGGCCATATGTATAGCAGCAGGATTCTTCCGCTCGACACCTCTGGGAAATGTCAAAAATAGACGTCGGTGAATTTTTACGACTACACCAGTCCAATGTTTGGCCTCCGAACTCCCAAGATCTTAACCCCATGGATTATTATGCATGTGGCGAGAAAGACACCAATCGCCGTTCCAGTACTATAAAAGCCCAGATAATTGATAGAATTAAGGTATTTTTGAGATCCTTCCCAGGGAAACTGTAACATCAGCTTGCTCCAGGTTCTGAGGCTGTTCTCGACGCTAATGGTGGTTATTTTGAGTAAAACTTGTTGACAGTAGTGTGATATCCGTGCCTGTTCCTTTACAACCCATTAAATTTTGTAGTTGCCAAGCACCTTTTCTTTTTCCTCGAAATTTGTCTATTTGGAATTTATTGCAAAGCTACATGCAAAACATTTTTAATTTTTAAATTCAGGGTCAGTACATTGCGTATAAACAATTATTTCTATTTCATAGGTGACTTTCGCGGAATTTCGTAATTAATTTTGATTATTACTGAATCTATTTCCAAGTTATAAAAATTGTCTTCGTACAAAAAGTTCGTCGCAAAAAATTATGTAAAATCACCAAAAACATTTCTCGTGATTACAATTTGGAACCCTTGTGCCTGAACAGTCCATGACATGCAACACTCCATTTAGACCCTTATTTAGACTAGACGGGCGGTCGGAGAGGCCCCCTCCGATCAATCGGCTGGTCACATCAAGCCCGAGCACCTATATGATTACCCCAACCCCATTACCCTTATGGCAATCCCCAACCCTTTTTATTATATATGTGCTAGAAAGCGGTGCCTGAGGGTCTTCATGTTCTAGAAATGGCGTTAAACTATGTCTGCTGGTAAGTTTCCAATTCTGGAGGTCTGGGGAATATGGAGCACAACTTCATCACCATTGCTTCCTGGTCAACTCTGACCCGGAGTGGTAGTACCTGTTAGCATCGCATCTATGATTCGAATTTTTTTAAAACTGTGTTTATAAAACAAATTGAGTACCTATCAAAAATGAATTTATTTCAAAACTTTGTCGGCATTGAATGACCTTCCGAGGTTGATATGCCGTAAAACAAAAGAAACAAAAAAAAAACAACTTGGCAATGCAAAATTTTAGAATTGCGAATACGGGTTTTCCAAATTTTCATCGGGTCGGCCTGATTCCACAATGGTATAATATGTTTGGCTATGGCCTCTAGGAGTAAAGATGAAAAAATGTGAAACACTAGCACTCTGACATTTGCATTTATTATTAGAGATAAGTAAGTAAAGTAAAGTCGTCGGGGTGGCCTAAAGTAGGTATCAGCCAGTCAGCGAGGGAGTCTATCCACTTTTCACTAGCGCTAGACCAAGGGGATTATTTTAGCGTCTGAGGTGGAGTGATACGCCTACCATCAGCTCCTTACTTTACCACACAGATCCCTGTGCTACTCATACGCTGAGTTAGCGAGGGCCGGTATCGAACTAGGAACCTTGTGGTTTCTAGCCGAACGCTCTACCGACTGAGCTAACCCAACCCTTAGACATAAGTATATTTATTTATGTATATCAAATAAGCTGAATTCTTCACAGTGGATGATGACTCAGCTGTCCGTACCTTTCCCAGGTATAATTTCACTGATTCCACTTTCACTGCCACTATCCGTCTCTATATAGATATTTTTGGTGAAAAAATATCAATTAGCAATTAAATTCTGTCAATTCGAAATGTTTTCCAGCGAGACCTGTCTAAATATTTTATTTCAATTAGAATTATTTTCATGCTTCATCAGAATAATTCATCGCAACAGTTCAGTTATATGAGACTTATTTAGTTTATCGATTTACGGCTGAAGCTTTTTCTCTCTCTTTCTACTAAGCAACTGAATGGTTATAATCAACATTATTGCTCGTTTTATTTTATTTTTTACTTATTATTACATCTGCCCAATTATTTCCTCTTTTCTTCCCATTCCCTCGGTATCAGCGTAGATTTTATTCCTATTATTCTCATCATCAATAACATTAATTAATGTCAATATTTCATTTAATCGATCTATCTCGCCCAAAAAAGTTTGATTTTTTAAAGGTTTATATAATTTGCCAAGGAAATTTATTTCCCATTTAGTTTTATCTTATTTTACTTCACTATACTTTATAATTGATTCCCAAGAAATTTTCAGTCATTCTTTAATTCTAAATATTTTAACAAATATTTTAAAAATTACCTCATCCTTCTTCTTCTTCTTCTTATTATTATTATTATTATTATTATTATTATTCCTTCTTTCTTTCTTTCTTTCTTTCACTATCTCTCTGTCTGTCTCTCTATCTTTCTGTCTCTTTCTCTTTCTGTCTTTTTTTAAAGTAACCTTATGTGTAAATTAGCATGTATGGAAGCGCGTGGTGTAATGGTTAAAGGCATGAGAAAAGGACTTGTCGCCCTGAGTTCAAATCCTGGGCGTGGTAATTGCATTTCACTTAGCGCTGATACCCTTGGGAAAGGTATGAATACTACTCTCCCTCCAGCTATTAATAAATAATAGGGCAGACTGGGCTCTTTAACCGTGGTTAGGCAACCGGTCTAGGAGAAGGAAAACTCTGAATTCAAACCTGTTGAACTCCGCTTAAAAACATAACCTTGTGTCACATCCTGCCCGTGTAGAGGGGGTGATAAATATATATGTATGTAAATTAGCACGGAAAGTTTTTATCAAGACTTTTGTGTTAGATGATATTGGAAACGTTTAAATGATGATTTGCAAAAGCAAATGAAACGTGGTGAAGGGGAGACATGAGGAGTGAGAGGTCAGAGTGTGAATTGAGTCTGGGAGAATGCGCTGAGGGAGCAAGACATGCATTTCTAGTTCTCGGAAGTTGTGATTTTAGTAGAAACAAAATATTCATGAGAAAAAAGAAACGGCTTGTGTTATTACTAAAAACTCTAAATGGCAAAAGACAAGATATACTTAAGTTGATATCATGACTCCAGACATGATAGAACTGCCAGTCAACTGAACAGCTGCCAGCAACCAGGATCTCCCAATGTAATACCGGACGAGAAAGATAAGTATACAAATATTTCTACTATCATCGCTCAATTCGAAGGAAGAGCCTGTCGTAAATAAACGTGTTAAAACGTCATCTTTCCATTCTGAGGAGGAGAGCGTAGTGTTACAAACGTTGATTTAAGTGGTACCACAACTGTTCTTCTACAAGGACGGCTAACCCACGAAGGTTGGTATGCCATTAAACAAAGAACCCAAACCTTTTTATTTTCTCTTTAAGTTTTTCTTTTAAAATCGGTTGTTTCAATTCATTTTTCGTAATTGTTCATATATATATATATATATATATATATATATATATATATATTATATTATATATATATTCACCTATATATATATATATATGTGTGTGTGTGTGTGTGTGTGTGTGTATGTGTGTGTATGTATTGTGGGTGTGAATATATATATTGAATATACATGAAACGCACGAGCATATATATGCATTTATAATTGCCTTCAAGCAAAAATATAAATAATAATTTATTCAACATTGCTTCTATAAAACAAACATCCAAAAATCTTATTCACTTCGCGAAGAGCTTACGACCGGGTTTGTTTACTAAATAAACGTCCACTTGCCTACTATGGGGGGTGTAAGGGTATCATTGACAAGGTTAATTGCAGGGATTGTTCGCTATGTACCGGCGGCCGAACGGATATGGTCTCTGACTATGCCTGTGAAGTCCGGTTTCGATTCTGTCGGAGGGGAGTCGTTAGTATACATCGCTGAAGAGACTTAATAAAGTCGAAACAGTCTGTACGGTGTTCTGCATAGCGAGCATCTTTGCGGGATTTACTTGTCAAGATTATTTCTATAATTATCGAATTTTATGCGATACATGCATTTATAATTGCCTTCAAGCAAAAATATAAATAATAATAATATATATATATATTATTATATTCAGGGAAATATATATATATATATATATATATATATATATATATATGTGTGTGTGTGTGTGTGTGTGTGTGTGTATGTATATTTCCCTGAATACACATATATATATATATATATATATATATATATACTTATTCTTTGTTATTTGTTTTTCATTGCATTTATTTACAATTTTTTAATTCTTTCTTTCATTTTCAGTTTTAAAGTCTCTTCGTTTTCTACTTCCTAAACGACCTCATTTTTATTCAAACTTTCCTCTTGCTTTCACAATTTCTCAGAAAACATAGAAATAAGATGTTGAATGAACAAATTCAACATTTTATTTCTGTTTTTCCTCTTCTATTTATTTTGAGCTTTACGTTTTACTTCTCCTTTACTCTTTTCAACATCTCTTCATTCAGACTAAATTCTCATTTCAGTCACGTTTATTTATATAAATATCTCCTCTCAGATTTCTACTCAAGTCTTTCGCTGTTGATTTCTTTTATTATACTTCAATACTATACATTTATCCGTTTCTTTAATTTATTCGGTCATTTTAATATTTTCAATGATTTCTCTGTATTTTTTATACTTCTTCCGAGCATCTCACTGCTTTTCTCTTCGTTTCTTTCACGTCACATACTTTTTTTCAGTCACTTCATTCTTCACAAGTATCCCTTTTTATCAAAAATAAAAAATATTCCTGAATTATTTATTTATCTATGAACTTTCTTTCTTATCTTTTATCGTTATATAATTTTCGTTTTTCGCTTTCTCTTATCGAAGTTCTACTTTCGCTTGAAATATTCTTCAACGGGGCTAGAGGTGTTCCTGGTTTCTCTCACCTGAAAACATACGCTGATCATAGATACAAGGTTACATTGAACCATTAATCTTTTCAAAAGTATTATATATTTATAAATGAAAATGTCGACTGAATACGATATTGAATAGAACACGTCCTCCTTTATGAATTAGATTTTATTTCAAATGTTAGCGCAACTTTATTATATGTCGTAAAAATTCATTCGGTTAAAGTGCCTGTATGAAAGTTAAAAACAAACATACACATGAATAAATCGTTAGACAATATTTGGAATTCATCATCTTTTTTCTATTTTCATTTGTTGGGTATTTCTTCGGTTCACGTAG
The DNA here is from genome assembly GCA_023376005.1 of Doryteuthis pealeii. Classification (NCBI taxonomy): domain Eukaryota; kingdom Metazoa; phylum Mollusca; class Cephalopoda; order Myopsida; family Loliginidae; genus Doryteuthis; species Doryteuthis pealeii. Next base: position 131,863,286 of record CM042140.1, on the reverse strand, counting down.
CAAGATTTTATCAATAAATGCTGGGTTATAAATAAGTTTTAATTATTCAAAGCTTGTGCGTTTATATAATGAATCACACGTTTATTATGAGGCTAAAATCTGCTGATTTCTCTTTCTTTACTGCAGGCAGATAAATGCTTCATTAAACTGATGTCTACAGGTAGGTACATTAATCGATTAAAAGATAGGTATTAGCGGATTGAGATAGATACATAAATAAATAGATAGAGAAACAGATAGATAGATACGAACAGAACGATATATATATATATTATAAAATGGATACAATGGAAACCTACTCGAGTTTCACCATAAAGATCTTCAGGGTTAAATCGGTACCTCGATTAATTCAGTGGATTTAACCCTGAAGATCCTTAGGGTGAAACTCGATTAGGTTTCTATTGTATCCATTTTATAATACATTTGCTCTACTTCGTATTGAGCACTTTGTATTTGTTATATCGCTGACTTAACCCCAGAATTTTACACCTCCCAACGATTGTGCCCATATTCACTTGTAAGTCACCTTTTATCTTTATAAATATATATATATATATATATATATATATATATATAGAAGATAGATAGATAGATGAATAGCTAGAATTATATATATATATATATATATATATATATATATATATATATATATATATATAGAGAGAGAGAGAGAGAGAGAGAGAGAGAGAGAGAGTACTAAAAGTAGAGGAATCATATTTATGTTGGGAGATCATACAAGTTACGAGATGGTAATATTTCATTACGAAAATAAAATATAATTTAAAATAAAGGTCTTTTCGACCGGTTCTTCAAGTATAAACACCGGCGACGAATAAAAGTCAGATTGTATAATAAATATTCTTTCGGAACGAATGGGGGTGAGCTAGAGGGGGACAAATATATATATATATATATATATATATATTAAAGTTTCATATATACATAGTTTTTAAGATCTCAACCATTGGACTCATCTGATGATTGCATTACCATGAAACTTCAAGTTATGAATGTAAACCCATAATATTAACATTGATTATATATATATATATATATATATATATATATATATATATATATATATATACTAAAAATAAAGATAAATACGTATTAAGAATACATTGTTTCCACGGTATCCAGAGGAGTAAGACCCCATCCCCCGGCCAAAAAGAGGAATGTTTTGGGTATTGTATTAAACTTAACCCAGCGGTGAACTTTCAGATATGGAGCTCTGTCAAGTGTCGAGTAAGGCTTTATTGTTTTTACTCCAATTTCCCTTTGATTCAGGGTGCTAGTAACAACTAGGCACCCATTTATGGATCAAATGGAATTATTTGTATTGAAGAGTATTAATTCAAGAGAAATAGTATTCATTTTAATAAGTATTAGATAGGAATTTTTGAATCGTAATCAAAAATATTATCAAATATGGAATTCCCCCATAACGAAACAATAATTAAAAGGAGCTATTTAAGCCAGATACGATGATTTGCAATTTCATTCCATATAAATCTTACTGTTGTCTTTGCAATAAATAGTACAAAAATATACAATAACAATCGATGTAATACTTAATACACATATCATTTGTAAGTATTTAATTTTACAGGAACTTCAAGATCAATATAGTTGCATATTCTATTTTATTGATAACGGTATTGCTAGTACCGAGGAATTTTAGGAGCTCTTTTTTCTTTTTCTTTTTCTTTTTCAACCTTTGATAGCATGTTTTGGAGCTTATCAAAACTAGAGAGCTCAACGTATCTTTGGAGCACATCAGATTTTCAGTTAACTGATATGCAACACATTTTAGGGATTGTACACTAAGTACATGAGTTTACCAAAATTGGATTAAGATAAAATACTCATCACCTACTGACTGTAAGTCTGTTCTCCTTATCTACCGTTAGGAAGTAGAAATTCTAATGTTTTTATTTATGATAGCTGAGGATTTTGCACAATGAGACTTTGGAGATGGAATTGACTAGTTAATTTGCGGAGAAAAATATGGAGGGGCGTTTAAAATAGCTAAATTTGTCAACAAAAATAAAACTCGGAAATGGGCCGGAAATTCACTTACGCTGACTTGCTAAAACATAGCTTAAATTAGGGCAAGATGCCAGGACAACATAAGATCAAAATTACTAAAATATATTCCGTAATTAAAATTTCAACATTACAAATAAACTAATATGTAACTTGCGACGCAAGATCATTTGGAATATTCCATTTGTAAAATTCAGTGAAATAAAATGGGACAAGTACAGTAATCTGCGATTAAGCTACGATTAATCTGGATATAATTGCATATTTGGACGATTTGTACGACTCATTTTTAACAAGGGGTTTGCAGGAGATAACGGACGGAATATATAGGAACATTAGATTAAGTACGAACACTTGAAATCATAAAATCTAGTATAAATTATTAGTATTAATAATAGTTACCTAAGGTTATGATTGTTTACAAATAAGAATTATTATTACTTACTTGAAACATATGATTAATTGCAAAAATAGATAGATAGATTTGAAATAACTAAGAAAGAAAAGATAGATAGTAAGATAGATAGATAGATAGATAGATAGAGAAAATAGATATAAAGAGAATTAGATAGATAGATAGATAGATAGATAGATAGATAGATGCAGATATATAGGAAGAGACAGACAAATATATAGAGATAGATAGTTAGATAGTTAGATAAACAGAGAAAATACATATAAAGAGAATTATCAATGTGTATGGTTGGCACTATTACACTTGAAGAGGCAGTAATGAACTAACGTACAGAATTATTATGAGAGTGCTCAATAACTGTGATAGAGCGTTAATAAATAAATATAAATAAATATTTTAATATATATTTATTTGGATGGGAACAAGTCTGCTACCATTGGTTTCATGTTATGCAAGCTTAATTGTTTAAGCGGGACAATCGTCGGGCAGCGAAAAATGTTGAAAAATAAAGAGAATTAGATAAATAGATAGAGGCAGATACTCTGATAGAAAAACAACACACACACACACATACATATATATATATATATATATATATATATATATATATATATATATATATATATTACCAACCCTCCACATGAGCAGGATGTGACACAAGGTCAATTTCTAAAGCGGGTTTAACAGGTTTGAATTCAGAGTTTTCCTTCTCTAGACCAGTTGCCTAACCAAGGTTAAAGATCCTAGTCTGCTCTACTATTTACCCATAGCTGGAGGAAGAGTAGAATACATACCTTTCCCAAGGGTATTAGTGCTGAGTGAAATACAATTACCACACACACATATATATATATATATGTGTGTGTGTGTGTGTGTGTGTAGAGATAGATAGATAGATAGATCGACTGATAGATAGACCTATTTCATATATTCCATGCTATATCAAAACATTGGCGTACGATAGTAGACGGGAATATTAGTGTCCAATCTAAATAAAAGAAAATTCTGAATCCTTTCCTTTTTAAATGATATTACTAATTTGGTTTTGGTAACTGTTCTACTTCTTGACATTGTCTTTCCGACGAAAATGCCACGTCATTGGCGCGGAAGTGTAAGAGGATGCAGTTGTCAGTGGAAAATAAGACGAGCGCATCACTTTCTACTTTCACTTTCTGTTTCTCTCTGTTCAATGCCCGCAGCGATTGACGTTTGCTTTCTTGTCTCTTCGTTTTTGTAATATTTAAATGGCATTCCATTCGGCAAAATAACCTTCCGCAATGTCATTTGGAATTTCAGAAAAATTGGAAGAGTAGCTTTTCGCTTTATTTCTACAAAGATGCTTTCAGCAAAGCCAGATCATATTGTTAAAATGATAGCATTCACGTTCCGACACACACACACGCACGCACGCAACACACACACACACATATATATATATATATATATATATATATATATAGAGAGAGAGAGAGAGAGAGAGAGAGACAAACAGACAGATAGACAGACAGACAGAGACAGGGAAAGAGAGACAGAAAAAAGGAGAGATAGAGAGAAGTAGGTTGAGCTAGCTAGCTGAGTGAGATATATATATAGAGAGAGAGATAGATAGATATCCGATATAAATAGACTGTGATAGATTAATACATAGTACAGTGAGATAGATAGGAATCGTTTGAGATATATATAGAGATAGAAATCGTTTGAGATAGATACGAACTGTCTGAGACAGACAGATAGATAGATAGGAATAGACTAAGATAGATAAAGAGACAGAGGACACACACACACACAACACACACACACACACACACACATATATATATATATATATATATATATATATATATATATATATACGTATATACATGAAAATATATCAATATAAGTATATATATATACATATTTACATATGTATCTAATTCTATAGACGTACATTTCTTAGTAATTATGCATATATATTTTTATGTACTTATCTCTCTCTCTCTCCTCTCTCTCTATTTATCTATCTCTCTCCCTCTACCTATATATCTCTCTCTTTACCTATCCCTCTCTGTTTACCTATCTCTCTCTCCTCTCTCTCTCTCTCCTCTCTCTCTCTCTCACACACACACAGATATATATATATATATATATATATATATATATATATATATGTGTGTGTGTGTGTGTGTGTGTGTGTGCGTGCGTGCGTGTGTGCATTTGTGTGTGTGATATATATTAGAGAGAAGAAGAGAGAGAGGGAAAAGACTGACTATTCTTTTCAGAAGACCATCTCTCCTCGTTTCGCTTAGAGTACTTCAGGGACTGCATTGAATCCTCGGGCCAAGTATACCTTTAAAAGCCCACTCACATGTCTGTCATATATAAACATACAGAGAGTTGTATGAATAGAAAGACATATCAATATGTCCGTTAGATGTCACTGCTATTAAGTGGGGTTTGATCCGAAATGTTCATTGTATAATCTATATATAATGAAGATTCAGTATTTTTCTGTCTGTAA
>CM042140.1:131835822-131853322 GCA_023376005.1 Doryteuthis pealeii | reverse complement strand
ATTATTGGTTAGTGTTTCGCAATATTTTGGAAGTGTGAAGAATAATTCGGCCACTCTAGATACTTTTGGTGAGGTTGAGAGGATGACCAACTACACTGGACTGTGTGATCCCGAGTTTAAATTTTACTCTCAGAGTGCTACTCGCAGGATTTGCCTCTTTGTCTTGAAGCACTAACTCGGAATCCATGGTTTTAAAAGAGATGCTGATAAGTACGCGTCCTGCGTCCCTGACGCACAAAAATCTAAAAGGACGTAGTAAAATCGTATCCATGCATCCCAGTGTTTTTCTAACTGTAAATACATTTCAATAGTTTATTAGAAACAAATTACACAGGATAGGTTTCAAGGTAGGATTTAGATGGCTTTAGTTGGGACCTATAGATTTTCCTGGGAACTTATTCAAAATAAATATGTAAGTCCCAGGACGCATTAAATTCAAAAGCTAACAGCATCACCGGTTTTAAGCCTACCTGACATTCCCTGATCACCGAGGTTCTTGCATCCTGTGCGGTAATATTTCTTGAACATTCTTGTTACTATAATGTGTTACGATTTTTGTGGCCATCCTTTAGGTTTCAAGCAAGAGCGCTTGTACAGCGGAGATCCTTTGTGCTAAGCAGAGCGCGATCCTTGGTAAAGGATCCTTTGTTATTCCTTGGTGCTTCTCAGTCTTGGTCAGTCCTTCGGCAATGATTGCAAATGGACCTCTCTCAGTATCAATGATTAAGTGGTCAACCAACCACACATTAGGGCTGTTGATTTGCTACGGTTTAAACAAAGGTGTGTCTACAGGAAAACTGCAATCAAAGAGGCATGACCCTGTTAAGTTGAAGAATTATAAAAAATTAGAAATCTGGGTTGAGCAAATCGATATCGCTCGCAGTCAGAACCCCCGAAGACTCCTGTGTATGTGCCTCCCCTGCCGACGACTCTCAGTCTACACACAATAGAAGAATAAATATATTACTTTATATTTTTATATATACAAGTGTTCCGTGTTCTTTGTCGGGCCCAGTGACAGTATATAACAAAACAAGCACGCACAAAAATACTCCAAAACTTTTGACTCACCTTAGTAATAGATATTGATGACAGGAATTCATTTAAAAAAACAATTTTATTTTAAGTTAATTGAAAGAGCAAAATTAATTAATTTTAGTCGAAATATCAAAAGTGTTAATAAAGATAAGAAAAATGTAAAAATATAAACAATTGACATAGTGTAAATGATATTATTTTCATTTGATGCTAGTTTTCCAGATGCGTCTAAGTGACAACATGTCTCCTCAGATCACTTGAACTCTTTTAATTATTCTAGCGAATTTTAGTAATGCTGTAGTTTTGTTTGTTTCTTTTGTTTTACGGCATATCAATCTCGGTGGGTCATTTAATGCTTGCAATGTTTTGAAAGATTCGTAGCGATAGTTTGGAAAAAAATGTTTTTAATCTCAATTTCTTTTATAAACAAATTTTCTATTTAACCCATAGATGGGCCCCTAACAGGTACTACCTCTCCGGATATGGTGTACCTGGAAACGATGGTGATGCAAGGGTACTCCACATACCCCAGGCATCCAGAACTGGAAATTCACCATCAGATAGGGTTTAACGTTCTTCCCAAGACATGAAGACCCTCATCTACCGCCTTCTAGCACATACTATAAAAAGGGTTGGGGTTTGCCATAAAAACAATAGGTATGGGACAATCATATAGGTACTAGGACATGACATTAGGCGGATGGGGCCTCTCCGACCGCCCGTCTAGCCTAAGTAAGGGCCAAAGTGGGGTGTTGCATGTCATGGACTACTCAGGCACCTGGATTCCCTCCTTAAGCATCACGGATCACCACCCACGGTCAACAGGTGGCCCCATTGGAGGGGGTTACCCTCTGCAAAGGTGCAGTCGGTGTATTCTAAAGCCTCAGCCGACAGGGCTGCTGTTATCTGGATAGTCTCGATTCTTCCTCTAATGTCCAGAACACCCAGGCAACGGCACATCTGTAACATCCCCCCCAATGGGGCCACCTGTGAGCTGTGCGTGGCAGTCAATAGGATAGGTGATCAGTTTGTATCTCAAATCCCTGAGAATTTAGCGTGTCTCGTTATCTCCAATGGATTTGTGCGTATACCATTGGGCAGTATGGTAAAAATGTAACTCTTTGCCTAGTTTAAGCCACTCACAGCGGCTCTCCCACCACTACGATCCTACCACAAACCGCTGGCGACTGTTTAAACTGAAAAATCCCAACGTGAACACCCCTGCCATCTTTTTCGAATAGAATGAATTCTGAGGCAAATAAAAATTCACAACTTTTAAATATCCCATCAGCAAAGTAAAAATATCTAAAAAAAATTTTGTAGAGCCTTGTGTTAAATTATATAATCAAAGAGTTAAGTTTATACTCATTTACCCGTGGATCACCTTTCCCACCCAGTCGTGACTAGTCTTTTACTCACTGTGTGCTAGTTTTCTACACTCGCTTAGTATTTGATTAACTGTTTTAGTCTCTGTCTCCACTCATCCTACACTTACTATTATGTTACGACATATCTATTCGTCCTTTTGAAATTATTTTGTTCTGCAATTATAAGAGATTCGGCTTTTCCTTTGAGGTTTCCCTTTTCTTAGTCAAATCTTCTTGGGTACAATCTACCGAGTTTATCTTTTGAAGTACCCATATATATATATATATACTTTTACCATTTATGTTTTCTTGTTTTTGTTTCTGTTTGTCTCTATTTGATGATTGCTGTTATTGTCTGCTGCAATTAGTTTTTCTTTGCTATTATCAATTGTTATATCACACACATTGTCAAATCTGTATAATACTTAATCCTTGCGAGACCGCTTCCTCGTTCATTTATTGACACATGTAATATGTTTATTTCATTTCTCGAGTGTAATGCCTTGTGCATTGTCATCAATTTAATTGTCCTTTCTCCCCCTCTTTCGGAATTCCCCATAGTCATCCATTCTTCCTTCTCGTAGGCATTTACGTAGTTGCTGAGACAATCTGTCATGGATGGACGTGATTTTAAAAGAAACTCAGAACCTATCTATGTATTCAACAACCCCTTTACACAAACAGGATTTGATACAAGGTAGGTTTATTAAGCGGAGTTTAACAGGTTTGAATACAGTTTTCCTTCTCCGAAACTAGCTATCTAATCATAGTTAAAGAGCCCAGCTGTAATGAAAATGGTTGTATGCATACCTTTCCCAAGGATATTAGCTCTATGGGAAATGCCACTAGCCTCGTCCAGGATTTGAACTCGTGTCGCCGTGTCCATTTCCCACGACAATAGCCATTACACCAGGGGCACCTCCATTACACCAGGGGCCTTTCAGAACCCATGTATATCATCGTGGCCTGGTATCTAATTCATGCCTTTAATTAAAATTAGAATAATCTTCACTATATATAACAACGTCCTTGCTATATTTCATTTCAGAATTAATCAAGAAACATTATGTTCGTGTCTTTTCCAACATCAGTTTCAAAAAATCAGGATAGATCTTTATTGCACTTTCTTTTTCAATTATTAATTTCAATTAAGAATACTACCCCAAAAATGAGTTTCCCGTCGTGGTGTAATGACTAGCAAACTAGTCCGGTAGGTCCATCACATATTTACCTATCATGAGCAAGATGCGACACAAAGTCAATTTCTTAAGCGGGGTTTAACAGGTTGATTTCGGTATTTTCCTTCTAGACTGGTTGCTATACCATGGTTAAAGATCCCAGTCCGTCCTACAATTTACCTATATCTGAAGGGGAAAGAATTAGATGCGTATTTTCCCCAAAGGTATTAGCGCTATGTGAAACCCAGACGGCCTCCATTGCTACTAAATATCGAGTTCGATCCTCACTACATGCCCCATTCTTGCGACCTTATGTCACATCCTACTGCCCCCAAAAATGCATGCTTTGCAATAAGTATATTCAAACATGTTTGGTCTTACTTACAATTGAGAAAATCCTTTTCTAAAATAAAAACATTATAACTGTTAGTTGTTTTTAAGAAATTTTAGAACTTTAATCTGACTGGAAATTTGGGATACGAAATATGCAGTTCGCTGGTGAAGACGTTTTCACATGTTATTAGCATAGAGTTATTATGCACCTGTGATATAGTACCTAAAACAAGATAATGGAACTGTCTGTTTTCTATGAATAATAAAACCTCGGAAGAGATGACTTGTGAATGCAACCTGTTTATTTCCGATTACTTTTCCCACTTCTACCTCATCTAGTAAACCCTTTCTTTACCTAAAATACTCGTTATATTCTCTTCCTACTTTCCCTGTTAACTCGGATACACGAGTTACAATTGTACCTTATTTTGATATTAAATGTAAATTCGTCACCGCTGTTAGGTGAAATAACTGGAATCGTGATATTGCATTTCCCTTAGACATTAACACTATTTAAATAAAATTAATTTAGAAAAAATGCTGAAGGAAATTCAGTTAATTAATGCGAAACCCTTTGAAACGAAAACTTCAGATTATGGAAAATCGGCAGAAGACCGTAAACACATTTCATTTCTCCATATTTGGTAATAGCAAGGGATCGGAATACACTAGTTATACTGAAAGAGTAAATGACTTTAAAAAAGGATTGAGTCCGAAATTTAATGACTTCAAAACTAAAGAAGCTAATTTTAACCTTTTTGCAAATCCATTTAATTTTCATGCTGAATATAATTATCGCAAAAAGGATTGCAAATTGACACGATCCTATTTTAGAATAAAAAGAATTGGGCAGCAAAAAAACAAATCTGGATGAATCATTAATGCAATTTCTTTTTCAATTATTCTTAAAAGAATACTACACCCAAAATGCCACACTAGATGAGAGACACTTATGAGCTTTTATCACATTCTACTCCTAGCGACCGGGATCAACAGATAAGACATCCAATCGTGGTGTAATGTGTTTTGAACAAGATGAAGTTATCACCACCCTCGATGGCAAGTCTCTGAAATTGGTGGACCAGTTCAGGTACCTGTAGTTTAAGATAAAAAACGAAACTCCTCTTACCTTGGCCTTGGAGGAAAATTGCGCCCGAAATTTAATTTTTTTTATAAGAGTACAGACCGGAAATGAGGGGGTTGGTGGGAGTGGAGTGGAGTCATAAATAAGCCGAATTTTTTGGCAGTCGGCGAGTTGTTGTTTGGAAGGCAAGCTATCGTGAGCTGATCAAATAACGTACCTAGTTAGTAATATCTCATCCACAGAAAGCAATATTAATGCACGCATAGGAAAGGCATAGACTGCTATAGACAGATTATCAATCATATGGAAACCCGATCTCACTGATGAGTTAAATGCCACACGAAATGATAGACATTTGTGACCTGGTGTCTCATCCTACCCGTGACGAACGGGATGAATACATAGGGTGTCCAGTCGTGGTATAAGGATTGAGATTCCGTCTCGCAGATCAGTTACTACTGAATAGCGAGTTCGATCCTCGCTGGACGCCTATACTTGCGACACATCTTACCCATGGTAAATGGATTAGGTAAATACCAACTTTCTTTGTGGTGTAACGGTTAAGCAAACTGGTCTCGAAAATACATTATACATTAATAGCAAATTCGATCCTCGCTGGACGCTCCATACTTGTGACCTTGTCTCACATCCTACCCATGGTGAACGGGATGGAAGCTCGTCCAGCAGGTCAATTACTACTGAATAACGAGTTCGATCTTCGCTGGCAATACACTCTACAGTACCCAGAGCTCCAAAAATGGAACCTAACCACCGGATGTATTTTAGTATCACCCATAGATAACTCTTTTTTGTATGCATTTACCAACCGTGTCGCAACCGGCACATGCCGGTTGCGACACGAAGTCAATTTCTTAAGCGGAGTTGAATAGGTTTGAATTCAGAGTTTTCTTCTCGGTCGGTTGCCATACCAAGCTTAAAGAGCCCCGACTGCACTAATATTTAGCCATAGCTGGAGGAGTTTAAATTTAAAGTTTTCTTCCTCCTGGACCACATGCCATACCAAGTCAAGTTTGGAGGAAGAATAGTCGGATTCTTATTTTTCCCACGAATATTAGAACCATGCGAAATTTAAACAGTATCATCTAGGATTTGAACTCGTATCGCCGTGTTCATTTCCAATGATGATAATCCTTATACGTTGATCGCCTCTTAAAAGTGTATGTACGATAGAATTTCATAAAATGTTTTGCTTGCTACTTCTTATTTTTTATTCGGCTAGGAATTTTGCTGAGTTATTTTGGCATCGAAATCGACGATTTTGCCATATTTTAAATTCATGTTGCCTTGGAAACTCGTTGGGGTAAGTTATTACATGACATAATCCTTCGGGCTAATTTTACCCGGAATAGAAGAATGATTAGATATTATAGATAAACAAAAACATTTTAAACTGAGTTTATGTGTTTTGAAAAGATTGAGTTATCACCACACTCGATGGCAAATCTCTGAAATCGGTGGACCAGTTCAGGTACCTAGTTAGTAATATCTCATCCACAGAAAGCAATATTAATGCACGGATAGGAAAGGCATAGACTGCAATGAACAGAGTATCAATCATATGGGAATCAGATCTCACTAATGTGTTAAAGTGACAATTCTCCAAGCCGTAGTCGTATCAGTGATATTGTATGGCTGAACCACTTGGACTCTAAAAAGGGGCCTTGAGAATAAACGAGTCATACAAGAATGCTGCGTGCGGTCTTAAACAAATTGTGGAAACAACACCACAGGAGAAAACAGTTGTACGGCGACTTGACTCACTATCACACAAACCATCAGAGTAAGACGAAAAGACACGCCGGACACCGCTGGAGAAGCAAGGATGAACTCATAATTGACCTTCTTCTGTGGAAGCCTGCACATCAGCATGCCAGTGAAGGCCGCCCAGCAAGTACATACATCGGTCAGCTCTGTGTGGATTATGGATGCTGCACAGACGAACCCCGGGAGGGATGACTGATAGGGACGGTTGGCGAGAGATTGTCATGGAGATCCGAGCTGCCAGCACGACCTGATGATGATGACGATGATGATGATGATGATGATAGATTATGCATTTTATAATGGAATCTAAAATTACCAACCCGATCAATGACTAATAAATTTTGATGTCCTATTTTTTATGTCATCTTAAATTTAAACATAATTAATACATATCGTTAACAAATTAAGGTTAGAGTCCTGGGAAGTGGACTCGTTGACCCGAGTTCTATTACTGGACGAGGCTACAGTTCCCATAACGCTAATACCCATGGGAAAGGTATGACTCCAACTACTCTCCCTCCAGATATGGGTAAATAGTAGGGCAGACTGGGCTCCCTGACCTTGGTTAGGCAACCAGTCTAGGAGAAGGAAAACTCTGAATTCAAACCTGTTAAAGTTCGCTTGGGGTGATCACTACTAGAATTGATTCAGTCCTAATTAGTGATCTACTTCACTAATTTTAAAAGTAATTAATCATTTATAATTTATTCATTTTTTTGCGGGTGAGGCTAATTTTCATTATTATTTTTTAGGAAATTTTAAGAATGCATTAATAAATTCTTATTGAAAATGATTCTTCAGCAGATAATCCCTATACGTGATCGCTTATTAAAAAAAAGCTATCTACCCAGTTCAATATACAAATGAGATATCATTTGTTGTATGTGTATACATAAACTACATTAATGTAGAGTCCCTTGGAGTTTTGGTTGGGAACACTTCCGGTCCCGAAAACGGGACATGAACCACAAGGTTCCAGTTTTGATACCGGCCTTCGCCAACTCAGCGTATGAGTAGTACAGGGATCTGTGTGGTAAAGAGAGGAGCTGAATATAGGTGTGGTTCCTCGTCTCAGACGCCCAATCAATCTGCTTAGTCTAGCGCTAGTGAAAAGGGGATAGAATCCCTCACTTTAGTCCACTCCGACGCTTTTATTTCAATTCGTGACACTTGTTGTAGTTATCCTTATATATCGGCGCTGGAAAATCATCTCTTTCTCTTACAAATCCAACTCCCAACTCGACTTCGGTAAACCTTATCTCACTTTTGTCTTTGAATATAAAATTATGTGAGAATCTTAGACCTTTTTATAACGTAAAACTATCACTCACTCACTTACCACCAACTTATAGTAGTCAGATGAAACAACATGGCTTCTCATTTTAATCTCCCGACTCCCTTAGACTTTTCCAACGGAAATATTTCCGAAAACTGGAAATTTTTCAAGCAACAACTAAAGTTATATCTAATAGCAACTGAAAACTTAAAGAAACTGAACGAGGTCAAAGCCAGCATCCTATTCAATAGCACAGGAAAACAAGGCCGCAAATTTATAACAACTTTAAATTTTCATCAGATAATTATGGAATGTATTACGACATAGTTATAACAAAATTTGTGGAATACTGTATTCCACGAAAAAAATTAACACTACCGCAGTACAAAATGTTCACTTTTCGACAAGACTAGGCAGAAACATTCGACGACTTTGTAAACAAACTAAAAACGCGGAGTCATGAGTGTGAATTAAATGAATTAAGAGACAGCCTCATTAAGGACATGATAATCATAGGAACAAACGACCTGTGGGGATTCAAATAGAATTAAAATGTCTAAAAAAATTAAATAACAAACTCCCATGAGCCTTCACCGGAAAAACCCTCCGAGCATGCGCGGGAAAAAGGACCCACATCCGACCCCGAAGAGAATCGCACCGGGAAATCAGCACTTTCTCCTAAAGATCCAAATCCCAACTCCATTTCGGTAAGCCTTATCTCACCTTCGTCTTTTAATATAACACCATTGATTTTTTTCTTAAGACCATTGGTGACAAAAGAACAACATTCCAATACGCGAGTGAAGGGATTTCGATTCTCACTGGGTGCCACCATAAATGATTTTGTACTGAACGACGCTAAGGGGATTATTTCATTAAATACTACATTGTGGTTCATCAATGCAGGAGCCCGTCGTGTAATTGTAAGAAATAAACACGCCAATACAGTTCAAATCCTGGACGGGGTTTGATATAGCGCTAATACCATTGGAAAAGGTATGCATCCGAAGATTCTTCCTCCCTATGAGTAAATGATAGGGCAGATTGTGCTCTTTACATCTTTGCCTACCAAATTACCAAATTTCATCTAGTTTCCTATTGCAAAAGTATCAAGTATCAGTCTCAGGGTTGGTTTACAGACAAAACAAAAGATGGCAGGCGTGTTCATAAAGTGACTTTTCAGTGTAAACAAGTGACACGTGAGAGAGCCACTAACAGCCGCTTACGGTAGGATTGGTGGGAGATCCACTGTTAGCGGTTTTAAGGGGGGGGAAATAATTAACCTTGCTATGAAAATCGGTCTGGGAAAAGGAAAACTCTGAATACAAACCTGTTAAACTCCGATTAAAAATAAACCTTGTGTTACATTCTGCTCGTGCAGAGGAGTTTGGTAAATATATACATTGTGTTTTGTATTGTTGTGTACGAAGATTCTTAAAAGATTATCACGATTAAAGAGGTATTTACCAAAACCAGAAATGAGAGATGATTGAATCGTTAATTTTCTTCAAAATATTCTTCTTAATACTAAAGTGACTTGTATCTGCGATTTTTGCATTGATCAAATTATCTCTTAAAATCGACCCCTTTAACATGATGTAAAGTTGCACCAGTATTTTTTTAATTCCCTTGAGAGGAATTTTCAGGCACAGAGTTAAGACTCCCACCAAAATAATGAAGTGTCCTGGTATTTCTCGGAATTGGACACATAGTCCTAGTGGATAAAGCAGTTAGGTTAAGACAGTTCTAAGTGACAGTTATCTCTAGACTGCAGGTTCAATCCTGGTCAAGGGCAGCAGTAACATAGAATCAAAATTAACACAGGATAATACCTTTACCCCAGCTATGGTTAGTGGAATGAGAACAAGATACCCCCATGGAGTGAATAAAGGGTCAGGTTCAAAGTTCCGTGATGGCTCCCGATTACGACAAGAAGATTCCCGTGTTCGAAAAGAAAGTTCCCGAGTCCGAAAAGAAGGTTCCCGAGTCCAGAAAGTTCTCGAGCACGCTAAGAAATACCTGAAGAACGCCGGAGGGCACATCGACCGAAACGTTGTACAGATAACAATGAAAATGAGGACAATAATCCGAATAATCCAAATAATACTAGGAGTGTTCTGGGTATGACGCTAAACTGTATCTGATGGACCGGCGCTAATTCTGGAGATCTGGGTAGTGTAAAGTACCCGTTTATTGCTGATTTAATTGAAAAACCCATGACGTTCACATCGGAGATGTTCGTGTACAGTTTTATAAAATCAAAATTCAAATAAGATAAATTTTAACAGCATAATTTGTTGTTGTTCCCTAATCTTTAATTTACGGATAATGATACATAAATTATCCCACAACCACCCTGAAGCCTTAAAGCAGTGGTTCCCAACAGGGGGGAAATTTGATAGAAATCATTGTTGCCAGAAATAATGTACAAATAAACAAAAAAAGTATTAGCGTTTTAAGCTTCTTCAACTGAAACAGAGTTCAATTCTTAAATTATAAGAATTATATATTACCACATGGAGGGATATTATGATTTTAGAGGTGATTAGGTGGTGAATGGCAAAAATGATGGGTAACTTCAGATCTAAAGGATCATCTGTTTGTGATTGTGATTAGGGCCATGTCATGACACCAAACACCCTTATAGGAGGGAAGGCACCGACCCCTTCGGAAAGTTCTGATGTAGTCACAATTATTGAGTATCCAGTGAAGATAAAACTCGATTTATATTTTGCAGTTAGTAACCAATTCTGACCATTAAAGCATATAACTGTGCGAACAAATGACCATTATTGAATACAAACAATTACTTAAAACCATGTGATTATTCATATTACATAGGAATATTTGAAACAATAAATGTTGCGCTAATTATTTGTATTAGATAGATATACTTAATATCATATAATTGTATGTGAAAACTATTAGGAAACAAAAAGAAATAATTATAAATCCATACTGGATGTGATTTCTCAGCCTCTAGGCATAGAATAACCGTAGATTGGTTGAGATGCCATTAATACTAATCAATTAATCAATTATTTCTATGAAAAGTCACATGTGAGGATCAAATGCGCAATACTTGCTATTCGGGCGGATAGATTCTTTAGCCTTGGTATGGCAACCAAATTAGAAGAAGGAAAACTGAATTTGTTACATTTTGACTGGATTCACCTATTTATTTTGTAATTTAGTGTAGAATGTCTTTATAAATTTAGCATTTAAATTTGGAGAGTCATGGAACGTTAATAATTAGGTAGATATGACAGGCAGGCATTAAAGCATTATGACAGGCAGGCATTAAAGCCTAGTTGACCTGTGAAAGGATTCTGTCATGTTTAAGTTTGTCACGTGAAAATCTATGGGAAAGTTAGCAGATTCGGCATGGGAGACGCGAAATAGCGTTGACTTCTCCTCCATGCGCATGCTAAAATATGGGGTCTCCGAAAATGAATAAAAATGTATACATAAAAATATATCCGTGTTCTTGCTTTAATAAAACAAAAATAGATGCGGAGTGAATTCAACACAGGAAATACACCCGAGACAACCTGAGATTAACCATATGAAAAAAAAGCCCAGAGAACCCATCACGAGCAGCCAAGAAGATTAGAAGCTGAAGAAGCAGATAATAATAATAATAATAATAATAATAATAATAATAATAATAGCCTAATCCCGGTCAGGAGACTAGACTTAGTATTGATTAAGAAGAAGAAGAGAACTTGTCATGTCGGTCGCGGTCGACCATTGAATGAAAGTGAAACAAAGCGAAAAATAAACAAATACTTGGACTTTGCCAGAGAACTGAGAAAACTGTGTATCATGAACGTAACGATCCAATATATGTAATTTGTGAAATGGTCCCCAATGGCCTCGGAAAAATTGGGTGAATTGGAAATCAGAGGAAGAATCGAGACCATCCAAACTACAGCAATGTTAAGATCGGCTAGAATACACAGAAGAGTCCTGGAGACTTGCTGTCTTTCAGTCTCCAGGGCACCACCGCGTACGGCAGGTGTGACACACTCGATAATAATAATAATAATAATAATAACTTATAATGACTATACAACAAAATGGTATATGCATAAACCAGAATCTGTTCTTGAGAATGAAACGCATAACATTCTCTGGGACTTCGAGATAAAGGAGGATCCCCCTATCCCAGCCAGGAGACCAGACCTAGTATTGATTAACAAAAAGAGAACGTGTCAACTGGTGGACTTTGCGGTCCCAGCAGATCACAGGGGAAGCTGAAGGAAAATGAAAAGATGGATAAATACCTAGACCTTGCCAGAGAATTGAAAAAACTGTGGAACATGAGAGTGAAGTGATACAATTGTAGTTGGTGCACTTGGAGCGGTCCCAATAAACTTGAAAAAAAGACTGGAGGATCTAG
This sequence comes from Doryteuthis pealeii, assembly GCA_023376005.1. Lineage (NCBI taxonomy): Eukaryota > Metazoa > Mollusca > Cephalopoda > Myopsida > Loliginidae > Doryteuthis > Doryteuthis pealeii. The sequence goes on along the minus strand of CM042140.1, from coordinate 131,840,859 downwards.
ATATCAGAGGAAAAATTGAGACCATCCAGACTACTGCACTGCTGCAATCGGCTAGAATACTCAGAAGAGTCCTGGAGACCTGAGGAGACTTGTTGTCCCTCAGACTCCAGTGAAATACCATCAGTTAACGCTGATGTGAAAAACTCAACAGGAGTGAAAATAATGATATAAAATAAATTTAAGCCAGCTGTATTCAGCTGGTTTAAATTTGATTTATATTTACTCCTTTTGAGTTTTCACATCAGTGTTAGCTAATGGTCTTTCACTGGAGTCTGAGTGACAGAAGTCTCCTCAGGTCTCCAGGACTCTTCTGAGTATTCTGGCAGATTGCAGCAGTGCAGTGTTCTGAATGGTTTCAATCCTTCCTTTGAAATCTAAACTTTCCAAACCCTTTTCTAATCCTTTTGGGACTGTTCCAAGTGCACCAACTACAATTGGTATAACTTTCACTTTCATATTCCATAACTTTTTCAGTTCTCTGGCAAGGTCCAGATATTTATCAATTTTTTCATTTTCCTTTAACTTCACCCTGTGATCTGCTGGCACTGCAAAATCAACCAGTTGACAAGTTCTTTCTTTTTTGTTAATCAACACTAGGTCTGGCCTTCTTGCTGGGATAAGGTAATGTTATTATTATTATTATTATTATTATTATTATTATTATTATTATTAAAATATTGACCTTGTGTCGTATCCTGCTTTTAACTGAGAACTGCGATTCGGTCAGGAAGATAAACTTGCTAACAATTGCGCAATAATAGCACTGAGAAGTGGATAACTGCTGAGTATCACATTGTTTACATGTACGTCAAGAAAAAGCTCGCGATTTGACTTTTTAATCATGGTCTACTTTCAGAATGATTATTTTGTGATTACGATTCGATCGACCACATTTCAACGTGCGCCAACTCTGACGTTAGAGTGATTCCCATGGGAACGTTGGTTCCATTGAAAAGATTTGATCAGAAAAAAAAGAGAGAAATTGACTATAATTGTCACGCAAAAAATGTACATCATGTGTATACAAATGGAACAACGCTTCCTGTAAATTATCTTTCCTTGAGACGCCCCATTCGATCAACTCACAGTCGGCCATTTGCCATTTGACACAGAACCGGTTTGGTAATCGATTTTTTCTTTTACCAGTAATATATTCGTCTCACAATAAAACCAACTAAATCAAATAAAACTAGCCGACGTACCGATCTACAGGGGTAAAAACAGTTCGTATCACAACTAGTTATAAAACCGTATTGGGTTGCTTTAACGTAGGGAAGATATTTAGTTGAGTCCTCGGCCCCCAAAGTACAATATTAGCATTAGTACGAGGGTGAGTCAAAAGGTAATGCAATCTTGCTTAGGACAGGTATAATTATCAAAACAGGAATATGTATCATACATAAAAATGAAGCTGGTCCTCTGTGGATCACGTCCCTACTTCTCCACATAGTCCCGGTTTCACTCAATAGCAATGTTCCACCTTCGTATTAAAGCAAGTTTACCTGCCCCGTAAAATTCTGTTGACTGTTCTTTGAGCTACTTAATCACTTCCTCGTCACTGGAATATTTTGTGTCTCTCAAACCCTCTTTCATGGAACAGAAGAGATGATAGTCTTAGGGCGGTAAATAAATGAGTATGGAGGATGCGATAAAGTTGTTCACCCAAATGAGGCGATTTTCTCCCTCGTCCTGATGATTGTGCGTAGACGAGCAGTATCATGCCGAAGGAGGATATTGTCGATTGGCAAGTTGGGTCTTACTCGTTGGATTCTTGCTCTGGGCCACGTTAGGGTCTCAATGTAGGCCTTAGTTTTAGAAAAAAACTTCACATGAAATAAAGAAAATGACAATACTTTTTTAATCACCCTCGTAGTTTAGAATTCAAAATTAGGGGTCTGGAAAATCACAAAGAAACGAATAAAGAGTCCTACAGTAATTTCAGAGGAGTTTCACCTGTGGTTCCCCTATGACGGGATTCTCTCATTGGCTGAGGGTGATTTTCACAAGACAACCTTCTGGCTTGACATATAATGGCGTTCTCTGCTGATATCTTCCTCGTGCGTTTTAAAGTGGGTCTCGGTAAATAAATAAATAAAGATGTATACAACAAAGAAATACGTCTACTTGTTTATAAGTAAAAGCAAAGGCGGAGGCGAAAAGATTCGGCCCGAGATTACCGAGACGGCTGGAGATTATCCGAGACAATGAAGTGATCGCAGCATAACCAGCGATAATGAGTTGAGGGTTAGAAGACGGTTAGATAAAAGCCCATAACATAAAAAATAATAGTATTTAATAGTGACTGGGAAAAATATGGATGTGCCTTTCCAAATAGCATTATCGTGAAGTGAAATGCAAGCAGGTTTAGTACACGTGTCGCCGTGTCTGTTTGCGATCAAAATAACCATTACAAAACCGGCGACTACAAAATTCATGATGTAAAAATAAAATATATTAAGATTAAATATTTCATTGTGTCTAATAAGAATGCAGACATTGTAACTTTGCTTGAAACCTTTTGCCTGTCTCTAGTGGACAGACACATGAACTCTTACCAATTATTGATATATATTTACCCAACCCTCTGGACAAGCAGGATGTAACACAAGGTGATTATGTTAAGCGTATTTCTCTGAATTTTTTTATGAGGCTTGAGAAGTTGTATTATTTGGATTATTCGGACGATTGCCCTCATCTTTATTGTAATCTACAAAACGTATCTACTCAAGTAGAAGGTTTCCGAGTTCGAAGAGAAAGTTCTCGCGTTCAAGAAGGTTCCTGAGTCAGACAAGAAATACATGAAAAAGGCCGGAGGGCACATCGACCGAAATGTTGTATTGATAAAAATAAAGATTAGGACAATAGTCCGAATAATCCAAATAATCCAAATTTTAAGTGTTGCTTTCAGATTTGAATTCAGAGTTTTCCTTCACCTGGACCGCTTGTCATATCAAAGTTGACGAGCCTAGTATGCCCTTGTATTTACTTATAGCTCGAGGAAGAATAGTTGGATTAATACTTTTCCCAAGGGTATGAGCGCTAAGTGAAATGCAACCAGCCTCGTTCCGAATTTAAATTCGTGTAACCGTGTCCATGTCCTATGATGATAACCATTACACAACGAGCACCAATTTAAACCTTTCCTTGTGTCTAATAAGTGTGCAGACATGATAGCTTGGCTTGAAACCGTCTGCCTGTCTCTAGAGGACAGACACATTAACTCTTCCCAATTATTGATATAAATACCTATTGTATTTTTAAAAATCTTAATTCTACGTGGATTAAATTAAAGATTCGAGCCGAAGTTCCGTTAATCCGGCATGAAGTCTTCGGAATTCGACAAGAATGTTCCCGAGTTCGACAAGACAAGAAACATCTGAAGACACCGGGATCACATAGGCCGAAAATCCTGTCTGCTGGGGCTATTAGAATACGCCAATTGCACTTCATCAGAGGGTTAATAACCCTCAATGGGGCTACATGTTGACCGTGGGGTTAAGGAAGGAATTGTGGTGGCTGAGCAGTCCATTACATGCAACACTCCACTTTGGCCCTTACTTGGGCTAGATGGACAATCAGAGAGGCCCCCTCCGATCAATCGGCTTGTCAATTTAAGCTATAGCACTTATATGATTGTCCAAACCCTATTGCCCATTTGCAAACACGCAATCCTTTTTATCATATGTGCTAGAAAGCGATAGCTGATGGTCTTAGTGTCCTGGCTATGACATTAAACTATACCAAGGGGTGAACTTCCATTCTGGGGAATGTGGAGTACCCCTGCATCGCCGCTACACCCAGGTCGACTAACTCGGATAGGTAGTAGTTGTTACAACCCCATCTATGGATTAGATAGATAAATGAGCTTAGAAAATAAATCCCCAACTAGAATGAATAAAACATCTTTGACTTAAAATAACCCAACAAGGTTTGACATGCCGTAAAATCCAACAAACCAATCCAAACCAAACAACGGCGGAAACGTTGCGTATATATTACTACAGATAAGAACAATAGTCCGAATAATCTAAATAATATAAGATACATTAAGTTTAAAACTTTACTTATGTCTAAGAAGAGTGGTAACTGTAGGTTTGCTTGAAACGTTTTGGCTATCTCTAGAGGACCGTTACGATTTTTGTGGCCATTTCTAGGTTTCAAGTTAGAGCGCTTTAGTGTGGAGATCCCTTGTGATTCCATGGTATTAGGCAGAGTCCATGATTGTTCCTCGGTGTTCCTAGTGTTAGGTAGAATCCTTTGGTTGTTCCTTAGTGAAGAATCCTTTTGTTGTTCCTTAGTGAAGAATCCGTGTGTTAAGCAGAGACTTATCAGCTCGTCTGTGTCTAATACGTGCATATGAACGGCTTTCAAGGCCGGCGATTAAATAGTTATCTAACCTCGTATTCGAGCGTGTAGTTTGGCTGGCTTTAATCCACGCGGCCACGCAGAGTCTATAAGTTTAAATAGTGGATTCCAGCACACCTTATAACCCAAAATATGAGTTGTGACTCATTTAGCCCCAAATGTAACATCCAGATATTGTAAGGCATTTTTTTCTTTTTTTTTTTTTTTCTTTTTTTTTTTTTTTTTTTTCTTTCTTTCTTTGCAAGTTTTTTGACGTGTCATGCTGGCCAAACTAATTTTAATTCTTTTTCTTTGAAATTTATTTCAAATTGTCAGACCACGAACGCATGACCCCCCTCTCTTCCACCTCCTCCTGTGTTGAATATCTGTAGCTAGCTAAAAATCCAACATTCGAACACTAGGTTTAGAAAGAAAAGACCGTTGACTCGTTTAGCCCCAAATGTAACTTCCAGATATTGTAATTTTTTTTTTTTTTTTTTTTCTTTCTTTTTTTTTTTCATTTTTTCTTTTTTTTCTTTCTTTTTCTTTTTCTTTTTTTCTTTTTTCTTTCTTTTTCTTTTTTTTTTTTTTTTTTTCTTTTTTTTCTTTCTTTTTTTCTTTTTTCCTTTGCAAGTTTTTTGACGTATCATGCTGGCCAAACTAATTTTAATTCTTTAGTGAGTTCGAGCCTCA
>CM042140.1:131725822-131830822 GCA_023376005.1 Doryteuthis pealeii | reverse complement strand
ATTGGAAACGATTTTTAAAAGTATAGGCAATTTTCCAACTTATTGCAGGTGACAGTGAACTATTAAATGGTCTGAATGCGGTTGTCGAGGTAATTCTTCAATCGTAACGGCGCTATTTCTCAAGTCTTAACTCAAGAACCAGGCATCAGCAAACTCAAAAGGATAATAGCTGTAGTGAGAGAAGAGACTTACCTCGTAAAAAACGGGCGAGGGCTTGCTTAGCGTGCAAGTCCACCGGAACTGAACGGTGAAAGAGGAGTGGGTGTAGGCAGGCATGCAACGTCAAAAAGTTAGAGAGGAGAAGGAGAAGCCTCTTTATAGAAGTGCCTGAGGCATTGTGGGTAGAAGTTAGGAATAAAACGTCTGCTTCTCTGAGAGGGAAGGGTGAATGTGGATTCAGTCGATAGATAGTGTTAGAGACAATATCTTTACGCTAAAAGTACTTTTTCTAAACATTTCATATCGTTTTAGATAATTTATTTTTCTTAAACAATCTATCCCATACATCCAAAAAATAACAGATCATTCCTATTGAATTCAATTATGGTTGATTTGTTCATATACCTGGCTTTGCGTAAAAGTAAGCCATACTTAAGTTACTGCTTTTTATCTGATAGTTTATTACACGACTCTTTTTACTTATCGCTTTCATAGTGATATACATATATCCATATAAATACATATAGATTACCCATGCCCACCCACACTCATACAGATATGCTCACCGTCACATAAATATACATTACATACATATGCACAACGTTTATAAGCATACATACTCATATATATATTTACCAACCCCTCCGCACGAGCAGGATGCGACATAAGGTCAATTTATTAAGCGGAGTTTAACAGGTTTGAATTCAGAGTTTTCCTTCTCCTAGACTGGTTAGCTAGGCATGGTTAAAGAGTCCAGTCTGCCCTGCTATTTATCCATAGCTGGAGGTAGAATTAGATTCATACCTTTCCAGAGGGTATTAGCGCCATGTGAAATGCCAACGGCTTCATCCAAGAATTGAACTCGTGATGACGAGTCCATTTCCTACGACTCTAACCATTAGACCACGCGCCTCCATTATACTCATATAGACACGTTCACACCTACAGGCATATGCATTAATACACTTCAGTGCCGACTCCGGGGGTCGGGCTTGTCAGGCTCAATAATACATATATATCTATATGTAAATTTTTTGGGGTGTACAGAATTTTATTAGTGCTTTAAAAAGACCCACTAAAAGATTCATTATTTAAACAAAATTTGTATATATTTTACAATAGGAGGGGGTTACCCTTCTTCTAATCTGCGTGTTGTTTTTAAACAAAACCTACCTTGGTACCCAATGGCAAGGATGTTCTTCCCCCTCACTATAATAATTCTATAATTTATGCTTATAAATGTATTTGCGGTTTGCAATATATAGGAAGAACAAAACAGCGATGGGATGCTAGAATCAAAAAACATGTCCCTACTAAGATTAGAAATGGAACCGTCGGTCCTAACGATATACTTAGGAATACTTACTGTTCCTCCATAGGTGAAGATCTTATAAATATCCGTAGTTGCGGCAATTCATTTAGTGTTGACTGGTTCTCAGTTGAGAGCAAGTCACACTCTTTTTACCATCTGAAGATTTTAGAAATTCTGACCAATAAGAATATTATTAATCTATAAATCTTCTTTCCTTCCCCCTTTTAGGAGAAAATATATTTAGCTCTGCTGAGCGAGGATCGAAACTAGTTAGCTAGCAACTCGTTTTGTTTTTTTGCCTTTTGCTCCCCTCCTTCTATTGTAAAATATATACACATTTTTTAAAATAATTAATTTTTTAGTGAGTCTTTTTAAAGCACTGATTGATATATATATATATATATATATATATATATATATATATTATATATATATATATATATATATATATGTGTGTGTGTGTCTGTGTATGTCTGTGTTTAGGCAGCATCTTTTCATTCAAACAGATTTCATTAAACAAAACAGAATACATATTATTTTCAAGATTTTTATTCTTTTTTTCAAGCTTCCTAATAATTCTTTTGATCTTACAATCTTGAAGAGCATTAATGATTTCCCCGAAAGAGACATTTTTGATAATGGTTCGGATACAAACCAAAAGTACTCGGTCAGCCAATAATTGCTCTTTCGGAGAAATCATTAAAGCTTTTCAGGATTGTCAGATCAAAAGAATTATTAGGAAGCTTGAAAAAAAAAATTAAAAGAAATTTTAAATATTAAGGATTCTGTTTTGCTTAATGGAATTTGTTTGAATATATATATATATTGGAAACATCCAAGTATATCTATCAAAGCAACAAATATATTTCGTAATGCATCGTTTTTATTCTTGATTTCAGCTGGATCCAAAATTAATTGTTGTAACTCCGTGCCTCAAAATATTGACAGAAATTCATTTCGTTGATATTGTTTATAAGAAAGAAGAAAGAAGGAAGAAAAACAACAACAAAAAACAACAAAAATAAAGAAAGAGTATAAAAAAAGAATTAACTAATATTAGCATGGTTCGTCGGAATAGTGAGATCAAAGTCCTAGTAAACTTGAGACATACAAAGGCAATAATTTATTTCTTGTTTTAATTTATAGATAATCTTTTAAAAATCTCTAATGACCTGTATATCCTATTCTTCAAAGAGCATTTTTGTAATTCTTTGTTTTCAAATATTCGTTTTAGATAGTTTCTTCCGTACATTATAAGGTTGTTGTTTGTTTTTTTAGAGAAATGTGTTAATTGAAAAAAAAAAAGAAAAAAATTTTGCCCGAACTCAATTGCGTGTGTGCTTTAGCTAAACCCAAGTTGGAGAGAATCAAAGAAAGGGTGGGACTTAACTCGTCATCGAATAGGGTATTAAGGGTGAGGAAAGTGATGGGTGGTGTTGAGGAAATATAAACATATACTAAATTGTAAATTGTAAATTCACAGCGAGATACACACTGACGCACTGACACATACTCAGGCGCGAGGTGTAATGGTTAGAGTCGTAAGAAATGGACTGGTTGACCCGAGTTCAAATTCTGGACGAAGCTGTTTGCATTTCACATAGCTCTAATATCCGTGGGAAAGGTAGGCATCAATCTACTCTTGCTCTAGCTGTGAGTAAATAAAAGGGAAAACTGGGCTCTTAACCTTGGCTTGGTAACCAGTCTAGGAGAAAGAAAATTCTGAATTCAAACCTGTTGAACTCCGCGTAAGAAATTGACCTTGTGTCACATTCTGGTTATATATATATATATATATATATATATATATATATATATATATATATATATATATATATACTCACTCGAGACATATACAAAAAGCATATCAGCATCTTTATTTAGCATATAAGTTATACCAATATTATAAATTGTTAAATACCGTAACGAACCCAAAATCATTGACGACCTAGTGTCGCTACTTGTACACCTAAATATGTGCACCCATGGTGAAATACGTGGGGGAGTAAAAGATTAATGCCATTTTGTTTAGGACAGGTATAATTAACAAATCAGGAACATGTATGATACATCAAAATGAAGCTGGCCCTCTGTGGATCACATCCCTACTTCTGCACATAGTTACCGTTTCTCTCAATAGTAAAGTTCCACCTTCGAATGAGAGCATGTATCCCTGCCCTATAAAATGATGTTGTCTGTTCTTTGAGCCACCTTCTTCACTACAGATTTCACTTCCACGTCACTGGAACAATGTTTACCTCTCAAACCCACTTTCATGGCGCCGAAGAGATGATAGTCGGAAGGTGCTAAATCTGTTGAGTATGGAGGATGCGGTAAAGTTGTCCATCGGAATGAAGCGATTTTTCCCCTTGTCCTGATGCTTGTGTGTGGCAGAGAATTTTCATGTAGAAGGAGGACATTGTTAATTGGCAAGTTGGGTTTTACTCGCTGGATTCTTAATGTTGAGTGTTTTTGTGTTAAATTTGAAAAAGTAGAATGAAAATTGTACTCGGAGACATTAGGTCAAATGTGTTTGATTGACAGATTGACCCTAGAGGTCAGTTTTGATGACCTGACTGGGATTGGTTTGTTTACCCACGTGATCAGGCAACAATAGGATAGTTTTAAAATTAATCAGTAGGCCTCGAGATGTTAAGGTACTAAGTTGTGTCTGAGATTTTAAGGTAATAAGTTGGGTCAAATATTTCTAGGTGGCACCTCATGTTCTTTAGGGTGGCGCCAGCCCCCGAATGTTATTTGTAAATAAAAAGACGTCGAAACTAAGCAGTAAAGAAATATGTAAACCAAATATTCCTCAGAAATTATTCTTTCCAATCGTAGATGTCCGAGTATCAGAGTGGAGCAAAGCCACCCCCGCTCGAAGAAGCAGAAATCATCATGACCATTGTCCAAAGCATAGACCGAGAGAAGCTAGTAGAGAAACGACCCCATTCGAAGGATATAGCAAAAATAGATATTTAGTAGAGTGTATAATGCCACAGTAAGGACAGAATCCCGTTGGCTGAGCAATCAATGACATGCAACACTCCACTTTGGCACTTACTATGGCTAGCCGGGTGTTTTAGAGTCCCCTCCGATCAATCGGCTGGTCACATCAAGCCCTAATACCTATATGATTGTCCCGACTATATTGCCCTTATGACAAGCCCCTAATCCTTTAATCCTATATGTGCTGGAAGGTGGTGGCTGAGGGTCAGTGCTCTGAGTACGATGCTAAACTATCTGGTGATAGGATTGCAATTCTGGACCTCTGGAAAGTGAGGGGTACTCCTTCATTGCCATTACTCATAGTTCCACTGACGCAGAGTGGTAATACATGTTAGGACCCCTTCCTGCACAAATAACCGTATTCAACAAAGAATGAGTAAAGCAAAAACCTCTACTGCATAAATAACTCAAGGGTTGACATGACGTTAAATCCAACCGACCAACCAACCTTTCAAACAGCGCCTCACTTTTGCCCTTACTTATGATATAGGAGAGGCCCCCTCCGATCAATCGACTTGTCACGTCAAGCCCTAGCACCTATATGATTGTCCCGATCCTATTGCTAGAAGGCAGTCGCTGAGCGTTTTAATGTCCAAAGTATGACTGCACCTAGTGGTGAGGTTCAAATTCTGGAGCTTTGAGGGATGTAGAGTAGCGCTTAAACGCCATTACTCCCAAGTCCACTATGAACCGGTGTGGTATTACCTGTTAAGATTCCATCGATGGGTTAAACTGATCAAAAATGTTTTTTTTAAAGAAACAATGACAGCAGATTGAACATTTACTCTGGTTTGAATTATCTAGATTTTTCAGACAGTTGTCCTCATCCTAATTATTCTATACACACCATTTTGGCCGATGTGCCCTCCGGCCTTCTTCAGGTGTTTCTTGTCGAACTCGGCGACCTTCGCAGAAAACTTGGGAACCTTCTTGTCGAACTCGGGAGCCTTCATGTTATACTGGCTAGCCTTCCGGGAATTCGAACCGAACCCTTTATTCAATCCACCGGGGTCCACTGTTCTAATTCCGCCTACCATGACTGAATACAAGTGTTTAGCTTTGTTAAGTATTATATGCTATTATTGCCCTTGGTCAGGATTGAACTTGCAATCTATAGATGATTGGTACTTGAAACTGTATTAACTTAACTCTTATATCCGTTGCGCCATGTGTCCCCGCTAAAGTGATGTGAGGATATCGTTTCGTCGTAATCTACAGAAGAAGCACCAAATTGTTATTTAAGCTTGCCTGGACAAAGGGATTAAGAAGAGACGCTGATAGCAAAGACAAGAGATTGAATATTTTCTCTGCTGTTTGAGAAGTCGAATTATTAAGAAAAGCGCCGGTTTTAAGTTTTTGAGTCTTGCTCTTTGATCTCCTGACACGAACGAAGTATAAACAAAAGACAAAGACAAAGACACTTACAATCACAGTCGTCAAGGCTCTTTCGATATTTCATTAAATCTATCGGCTGAACTTGAGCCTCACAAAGAAGAAAGAACAACGCTAGACACGAATCTAAGCATGCAAACCGATTTAAGATCAGTGACACTATTACAGTACTTGAAGTACAGATATTCAAATATACAGATTGCAGCAAACAGAAACGTAACGAAATATCTCTAGCAGTTAGAATGACCAGTGAAGAGACTCGGGGAAATTAATACTATAGAGTTGAAACAAAGAGATTACTGTTTTGACACTACACATTTCGTGATATGAAATAACATACAAGGTTTTTAAGTTTGGGTTTTAAATTCTAACAAATAAGTAGAAGCTGCATACGAGCACATGAACAAAAGTGGTTAACAATACTTTTATAATATTAGATCGACGAACCTAAATACAAAAGATTTAATTTCAGAGCAAACACGCACACAGGTTCGTCGATCTAATATCATATAATATCTAATATATATATATATATATATATATATATATATATATATATATATATCATAAACAAGGTGTGTCAAAAAAGTATCGAGATTGTTTGTATTTGTTGACATCTTTTATTCTGAAAAATTAACGTTCCATTTATTGTTAATTTCTATCTCGGTAAATACAGTTTCAGTCTCGGCACTTTTAGAACACACCTTGTATTCTGAAAAAGATTAACGTTCCATTCATTGTTCATTTCTCTCTTGTAAATACAGCTTCAATCTCGATAATTTTATGACACCTGATATATATATATATATATATATATATATATATATATATATATACGAAGGTATGTCAGAAATTAATGCCATTTTGTTTAGCACAGGTATAATTACCAATACAGGAACATGTATCATACATCAAAATGAAGCTGGTCCTCTTTGGATCACATCCCTACTTTTCCACATAGTCACCGTTACTCTCAATAGTAAAGGAACTTCACTATGCTTGGAATGAGAGCATGTATCCTTGACTCGTAAAATTATGTTGACTGTTCTTTGAGCCACTTCTTCACTACAGATTTCACTTCCTCGTCACCGTAACAATATTTGCATCTCAAACCCTCTTTCATAGGACCAAAGAGATGATAGTCTGAAGGCGCTAAATCTGTTGAGTATGGAGGTTGAGGTAAAATTGTCCACCTGAATGAGGCGATTTTCTCCCTTGTCCAGATGCTTGTGTATGTTCGAGAAAAGGACATTGTCGATTGGCAAGTTGGGTCTTACTCGTTGAATTCTTCGTTAGGGTCTCAAATTAGGCCCCAGTTTTATATAAAAAGATTCACATTACTTTTTGTCACATACTCGTAGAAAAACACGAGTTAAAAAAAACAGAGTACAAATCAAGAATGAATAAAACAAAACGTCTTCAGCATAAAATGACGCAATGGGTTGACATACCGTAAAAGCAAAAAGCAAACAAATAAACCAACAACTAAATCGCAGGTCAAACGGTTGAACACTGAAAATCAAAATACTGTGAATCAAAAATACCAGGAATCTCCATACAAGTTTTTGGTCGAAAACAACTATATATATATATATATATATATACGACTAGGACCCCAGCACACGACTGGGATGCATGACAAATTCAATTACTTAAGCAGTTATGGTCTGAATTCAGAGTTTTCCTTCTTCTAGATGTGTTGCCTAACCAAGGTCAAAGAGCCCGATCTGGTCTACTATTTATCCACAGTTGGTGAGCGAATAGTAGTATCCACACATTTTTCAATGGTATTAGCGCTAAGTGATATATATATATATATATATATATATATATATATATATATATGTATATTATATATAGTCAATCCTTGTGAGGTTTTCTCATCAGCCTATGTAAGCTGATGGTCTTCCAATGGAGTCCGATTGACAACAAGTCTCCTCAGGCCTTCAGATCTCTCCTGAATATTCCTACTGATTTCAACAATGCTGTTGTCTGGATGGTCTCAATTCTTCCTCTGATTTCAAGCTCCTCCAGTCTCTTTTCCAAGCTTTTGGGTACCGTTTCAAGTGCACCAACTACAATTAGTATCACTTTCACCCTCATATTCCCCAGTTTTTTTTTTCAATTCTCTAGTAAGGTTCAGGTGTTTTTTTTTATCTTTTTGTTTTCTTTCATCTTCACCCTGTGATCTGCTGGAACTGCGAAATCTACTAGTTGACAATATTCTTTTCTCAATATTCTCAAACACATACAGGCACGGCACAGGCACACACACACACACACACACACACACACACACACACATACACACACACACACACACACACAATAAAGGTAATAAGAAAGGAAAAAATCAGCTGTGTCTGGAGAACACACACACACACACACACACACACACACACAAAACATCTTACAGACCAAGTTACCAGAAGCTATAAAAGTTAGTTTCATTCTAACCATTTTTAAATCCAACACATACACACACACACACTAACACATATAGGTATGGCACATATACACATAACACACACACATAACAAACACACACGCCCACAAACACAACAAGCAGATAAAGGTAACAAAAAAGGAAAAAATATAAGTTATGTCTGGGGAGAACACACACACACACACACACACACACACACACACAAATAAACAAACAAACTACTAAGGCGTGCCTAATAATAACATTTTAAAAAAGGAAAGACCAAACCTGGAATGCTACTAAGACATTGTTGGACAAACACGCACACATAAACACACACACACACAGACTTACACATACATACACACAAAGAATTTGGAAGATATCATCAGGTATAAAACAGAACGGACAAATCCTATTAAAAAGTTAACAGCTCCAGACTTAGCTTTCAGAAGTCTTCACACACACACACACACACACACACACACATATATATATATATATATATATATATATATATATATATATATATATCATCCAAGAATGTTGAGTAGGAAGGTTAACATTCAATGTATATATTTACCAAACTCACGAGCAGGATGTGACGCAAGGTCAATTTCTTAAGTGTAGTTTAAGAGGTTTGAATTCAGAGTTTTCCTTCTTCTTGACTGGTTGTCTAACCAAGGTTAAAGAGCCCAACCTTTACCTATAGCTGGAGGGAGAATAGTTGGATTTATAACTATCCCAAGGGTATTAGTGCTATATGAAATGCAAACACCCTCGTCCAGGGTTTGAACTCGTCCTATCGTGTCCATTTCCTCTGACTCTAACCATTACACCCCCACGTGCCTCATGCAGTATAAATTGATATTAGTTTAGCCACAGGAGTTGCCAAAACGATGTTGAACCCTTTGTAACTCCACTGAGGCAAGTTTCTCCTTCACGCTAATAGAGGGTTATGGTTATATTAAACTACTACTATTTTTAAAAAATCGCCAGTATTGCCTTCAGCAAAAGATTCATTTGATAATTACCTTTGTATGATCCATAAGAATATGTCAACATATGACATGGTTTGTTTTTATTGTTTTTTTCTTAGAGTGTATGGTTACCAACAACATGTAATGCAATCTTTTACGTCTATGGAAAACTCTTTTTTCTGCTGATTACTCTCCGATTTTAATGGCATCGCTAGTTCAAGTAAGCAACATATCCTCTCTATGCGACTTTGATTAATTGGCCATATTTTGCCCAACAGATCTCCCTATTTCTACAATTTACGTTGATCGGACCCGATGATATATTTCTTAAAAGGAAGCGTTTATTTAACACCATAAACTTCCTAATTAACTGACTAACTCACAAGATCAGGACGTTAGGTTTGTTGACCTACCCTAAGCTGAAACATTGAGACGATACTTGAAAATCTAACCTGCAACTATCAACAAATGATATACGTTTTTGTAAGATCAGCTCTCAAAATGTTTCCTTCTTTTAACAAAGAGATTTTTATTGCGTTGTAGACGAAGTTATATGGCTAACTGTGCAACATCTTTTTGTCGCCTCAACACTGATCAGAGAACAATGGGGATAAAAAGACTAACAATGCATAACGTCATTCAGGTCTTATTGACTTCCAGAATTCGAGTTTAACACACACACACACACGCACACACATACACACACATACAGACATATACACAAACACACACACAGAATATATATATATATATATATGTGTGTGTGTGTGTGTGTGTGTGTGTGTTTGGTTGAACGCTACAAACATTTCATCTCTGATTAGTTTCTTTTCGATCTTTTCCAATTGTCCAGCCAGCATTTTTATATCTGGGTGGAATTGGTGAATGAATCCACCGAAGGTTCTATCTCGAGTACTTTCGGCACTACTTAGTCTGATCTGTCTTTTTTGACATTTATATATACCCTTTTTGATGTTAATGGTATCTTCTCAGTGATCTCCTTGGGTGGTATGGGGAGGGTCACTCTTAGTAACATCCTTGCTTCTTTTTTTGTGACCACTCGTTTGTTTTTGTTTTTTGTGTCGGCATACTTATTGATGTGTCTTGGGTGTTACCATTGTCCGTGTTGTTGTTTTTGTGATTGAGGGAGATTGTGCGTTCACATTCAGTGCCCTCTGCTGTACTGGTAGTGTTCATGATAGAGAAATATTTATACGGTCTGAGAAATTCTCAATCTGTGTTTAAATCGTTTGTATTTAATTTCAGTGTGTTTGCGTGTTTGTATGGATGGAAAACCGTAGTCAATTAAAATGCACTTCTGGTTTTCGAGGTTGTGTAGTGGTTTGTGCGATGCTACTCAGTTCCGATTTTTGTTTTATCGTAGATTTGCCCTATATATCCACTGTTTTTGCCTTTCGAGCAGTAGATATAGTAGATGGTGTTTGCGCTGTCACAAGTGAGTTGTGCGGGTTGGATCTTTGTGTTAGTGTGTGGTATTAGGACTGAGGAATCTGTGATTATATATACGCATATTTGGCCTCTTGGCTTGTTACACCTTTGGTTGCCTTTTTGTGTGTTGTTATGTAGGTGTTTTTATGATGCGGTGAGGATGTTGCATAGGCTGGGTGGTTGTCGTTTGGCATTGAGGTGAGGTTTTTGGAAGGTGGATTTTATTTTGGGGTCGGATTTTGAACTCTTTTGTAAGTGTTTTTGTGAGTTTGTGCATGCGTTGGCCATGATGGAATACCATAAGGATTCGATCGTTAGGTTTTTTTTTAATTTGAGGAGCTCTTGTCTGCTTAGGGACGCTGCTTTGTTAACTGCTGTTTTTATTAGTTTTATGGGGTAGTTGCTATATATATAATGGGAATAAACAAATCCTTAAAATCGTAAATGGGTAAATAGTATATATATATATATATATATATATATATATATATATATATATATATATATATATATATATATATATATATATATATATATATATATATATATATATATATATATGGGTAGAAAATGATTCATTAAGAATGCAACCTTATATGTCCGAATTTACGTATAAAATATTTTTGATATAAGTAGTTTCTTAAAATTCTAAACAAAACATCAATGATTAATTCGATCTTATCTAAAACAAACCGATATAAATATTCTTGACTGTTTCTTTCTTAAGGTTTTGTTTTGCTTTGGGGATTTTTGTGAGATTTTCTTTTTTTTTGGGGGGGGAGGGGAGGATGTGTATTTTCATGTTGAGATATTTTTTCCTTTTTTGTTTGTTAGTTTGCTTTTCTCTTGTCGGTTACTAACTTGCAAAAAAGATTGACGACGAATTTCTGCGTCCCTTCGGGCGATTTGATGGCATGCCTTTATTTAGATTTCAGCTTAGCCTATCTTCTTCCGATACTTCCAGTCTCTTTTATTTCACCTTTTTATTTTCACGAGAGAAAAAAGACAAAAGACAATGTCATACTTTCTGACTGTTTATGGAGACTAAAATCCCTTTTCCTTGAAGACTAACATTCTAAATCTGTATATGACAAGAATGAAAAATGCAAGATGTAGAAAAAGATGAAATAAAAACCGGAAACTATCAAAACCCGGTAGAAAGGCGAAAGGGTAAAAAAAAAAGAGAGCGGTATTTTTTGCAAAATGGGTAAAGTATATTGCCGTGAAAAGACATGAAAGCAAAAAAGTTTAAAGTGGAAAAAAATGTAACAATAAGAAGAAAACAAATTGAACTCAATAGGACGCATGCTGTAGAACGATTGTTAACATGATAAAACGAATTACAAACCGTGGCAAGTAAGTTCGATCCTCACTAAGTGCCCTATTCTATTTTCATACCATCGTAGTATAATGGTTAGCAAGGGAGATCAATCACTAGGTAGCTCCGGCCAACGTGGTGGAGGTCGAGTTGCTTCGGTTCTGGAACTTTACAAGTTAATAGCGTCTATCCCAGGGGGCTATCCCCCAGGCAATACCTGCCCTCTTGATTTAAAGGGGCAGGGCTAGGTTTATTGCCCAGCGCCTGAGGCGCCCTCCTTGAAGGGGAATGCTCACGGGATCGACGCGATTTTTCACCCGCCACCCATGAGCTTCGGTTTGTGGGTGGTAACACGTTAATAGGGCCTTGTGCCTAACCCTTACAAATGGGGTACGAGGTAAATAAAAGGTAGATCAATCACTATTGAATAGCGAATTCCATCTTTGTCCGATGTCCCATGCTTGCGATCTGGTGTCACATCCTACCCGTGGCAATTAGGTTGGGTAAATATCTACTTGTGAGCAATCTAGGGTGCCCCATCATTGTGTAATGGTTATCAAACTTGTCTCGTAGATGAATTATCAATGAATAACGAGTTCGATCCTCGATAGATGCTCCATACTTGCGACCTTGTGTCACCTCTTGTCCATGGGGAACAGGTTGGGTAAATACCTACTTGTGCGCTAGCTGGGATGTCCTATCATGTTGTAATGGTTACCAAGCTAATCTCGAAGATCCTACTCCTGAAAACGGGTTGGGTAAGTACCTGTGTGCTATCTGGTGTGCCCCCAACATATTGTAAGTATTAGGAAGCTACTCTTGCACATCAATTACTTATGAATAACGTTCGATATTCGCTGGGTACCCCATACTTGCGATCTTGTGTCACATCCTATCTGTGACAAATGGATGGGTTGGGTGAGTACTTACTAGTGTGCTACCTATTTATATGATGTATTTAGTAACCACTCCGCACCAACAGGATATGATAAAATGTCAATTTCTTTAACAGGCTTGAATTCAGAGTTGTCCTTCAACTAGAATAGTTACCTTACCAAGACTAGTCTATACTACTGTTTACCCATAGATGGAGGGAGAATAATTAGATGCATACCTTTCACAAGTGTATTAGAACTATGTGAAATGCAATCAGTCTCGTCCAAGATTTGAACTCCGCAGACAGTATCCATTTCCTATGGCAATAACCATTACACCAGCGGTGCCTTCAGAATATTATTAGAAACTTTTATTCAAGTACGTAGGAGAGTAAAAAAAATCCGCGCTTTTGCCAAAACATATCTTTATTATCGTCACACTGCGTTCTGTGCAAATGTGCTTATAGCTGGCACTGATATGGTCACGTGATCGAAGGTTGAGTCTGATCACGCCATTTTGCTTGCTGTCTTTACAGTGTAAACATGGCCGCTCCACTAGCAGTATATACCAAGAAAGTGACCCTATTTCTCTGGTCGGAAAGAATGTCAGGGTCTGAAATTCCTCAGAGGCCTTTAGCACAATATCTGCACTGATGAGAAAATTCAACTCGAGAGATGGTAATGGTGAACCGGTGAGTTATAATCGATGAGGTAGCTTGTTCTCAGCATATTATTCATGGTTATACCACTCAAATTATCTACGATGAGCTCAGCTTCCATAAAACCAGAGTGCGGATAATTTTTAATCTTCCTTGTAAAAAAGTAAAGTCATCGGGTATCAACCAGACAGCGAGGGAGTCTATCTCCTTTTCACTAGCGCTAGACGAAAGAGATTATTTTAGCATCTGAGGTGGAGCGCCACACCTACAATCAGCTCCTCACCTTACCGCTCAGATCCCTGTGCTACTCATACGCTGAGTTGGCGAGGGCGGTATCAAACCAAGAACCCTGTGATTCCTAGCCGAAGAACATAAATAACTCGAACCTTAGAACGCCCCACCTTTTTAACAATTTATAACATCTGTCTCTATCCTAAGTAAAAAGACGTCCATATCAAACGCACAAATCATAACTGAAGTGTTTCAAAATATAAATAACAAAACATTTAGAGTATAAAAGCATCCACTGAAAAGCAATGGCGACTGGTCGACAAGCAAAGAAAGATAAATATATCAATATATATTTTATTATTTAAAGATTTTTCTTTCGTATGCTTATTTTCCGAAAGTTTTGGAGACATTCAGAATCTTTTGTAGCACTTTTAAAACAAGTTCTTTTTTTTTAAAGATTTTTCTATGAAAAAATAACTAAATGGAGTCTGCCCGAAAGGAATATTAACACTGACTAAAATATCCCCGGAGTTAACAGATTATTTTTTAGGCCTGTGAGGATCGAAGTGGGTTTATATTTATAAATGACAAAGTAGAATTCTTTATTTTTGTGGGAATTTCTATATTTTTCCTGTCCGCTTTTTACTTTACTCTTTGATTTTCCGTTTTCAAAAGACTTTTAACATATACACACACACACACACACACACACACATATACATATATATATATATATATATATATATATATATATATATATTGTTTTCTTTTTGTTTTGTTTTTTTGTTTTTTGTTTTTTGTTTTTTTTTGTTATTCACTTAGCTCATCAAATACCTTGTTTTCTGCAAGCAGCTTTCGCATTACATCCGTCTTCTTATGGGAAGCTGTTTTAAATTTTCATATATATATATATATATATATATATATATATATATATATATATATATATATACTTCAATAAATATTCATTTTTTATTTTCGATTTTTATTCTCCCAAAATATGTATTTTTATTGTTCAGGCAATTATATTCTTCTTATTATGATTTTTCTTTTTAAATAAGGATGGCTTTTTTATGTTTTGGTCTCCAATAATTTGTGTGCTTTTACGCCTCCACAAAAACTTTTCCATTGCAACTAAATTTAGTATCTAGTCCTACTGGATTTGACAGGTTGTAAAAAGAAAATAAACTAAGGAACAAAGAAAAAAATGAAAATAAACCAGGGAACAAAGAACAATGGCCAAAGATCAGGATATTCTTTCACAAGAGTGCACGCTCTCTGATCTCCTATTCAGTGAAAGCTACTTCTAAACTTACCATGCATATATATACACACATATGAAACTCATACACGTATATATATATATCATATATCGGTGCAGCACTAATTTTTCAGGATGAATTTAAATCTGAAAATTTCACAACATTAGATATAAGAGTCTAATATTTGTCAGTGAAATATGAACCAGGAAATAAAAATACCTGTGAATATTCATTAGGTAAAATAAATGATTAATTCCATACTTTGTCAATTCTTCGCTTACACTCTTATTGTTATGTAATATAATATAATATAATATAATATATATATATATATATATATATATATATATATATATATATATATATATATATTTCATATTATCGACCAAAGGCCGAAGAAGATACCAGAAGATTGAAACACGTGTCGCATATATAAGATAAAAATAATTACAAAAATTTTTCTAAAAACATAATCCATTTTGCGGACCTTCTTTTTTATAAAATATTGAATTTTCTCCCGTTGGAACCAGAACAACATTTAATATATATATATATATATATATATATATATATATATATATATATATATTATATATATATATATATAAACTACTAAAAGTAGAGTAATCATATGTAAATGGGGAGGTTATATTTTATTATGAAATAAAATATAAAATATAGGGGATACGAAGGCCTTTTCGACCGGTACTTTTTCAAGTATTTACACCGGTTAACAATTAAAAGTCAGAATGTAAAGAAATTGATAAGAACAAATGGGGTAAACCAGAGAGTGGGGTGACAAAAAAATGGGGAAAGAGGGGTATGTGTGTGTGTCCTAGGTTAAACCAGGGTTATGTATACCTCCCAGTAAATAGATGGAGTGTCTCTGTGTTTGTCTGCACAGAGTAGGTCTGAGAAAAGAAATACTAACAACCTCAAGGACTGCTAGATGTTGTTTAGACCTGGCTCTGTGCAAGACGGAGAAGCACTCATCTGTATGGTCAGTCAAACAAGCATTTATAGAAAGGTGCTCAGCGATATATATATATATATATATATATATATAATATATATATATATATATATGTGTGTGTGTGTGTGTGTGTGTGTGTGTTAAATTGATAATATATTATTGTATATCAGTAAATATTGCTCAATATCATTGATAGAACATGTCTGAGTTAGGTTAGCGCAGACATGAGGTTAGGTCACCTGGCAACTTATAGGTCACCTGGCAACTTATTCATGCGATTTTAAAACGCATAGGCGAGTAAGTTGCCCAGTGGCAGTAGCCTTTGACTTCCTGTCAAAGCTACCTTAACTAATATATATATATATATATATATATATATATATATATATTATATATATACGTTGATGGGTTACAAGGCGAATTTGTATTAGGATGATTCGAAGTTGGATCTTTCTTCCAACTGCGGAATGTTAGAGTTGTTCAGGTCCAAGTAGAGATCTCGTTTTTCAATATTATTGAACAGAGAAATATATTTGGTAAGAAAAAGGGCTTAAAACGGTTATAACCACAAAAATGGTTATACCATATATATATATATATATATATATATATATATATATATATATATATGAATTAAGGATAACGAAAATACTCAAAATCCCTTAGTGTTGGCTTATTATGAATATTTATTTCAACGAATTCTTTTTTTAATAAAGAGGTCCACATCATCAAAGAACTGATTGCATTTTAGAAAAAAAAGGTTCGTTGAAATAAATATTTATAATAAGCCTGCATGACGGGATTTAAAATATTTTCCTTATTAGGATTTTGTAAATATTGCTTTGAGTGTAATTATAAGATATATATATATATATATATAATATATATATATATATATATATATATATTATATATATAGATTATAACTTATAAATAGGTATGAAAAATAAACTCCTAACAAGCCACCTGGAAACTGAAGGCAACAAAGACTAAAGAAATTGAATATATGAAAAAACTTTAAAAATAGATGTAAAATAGAATTATAAACGCACAGATAAGAGAAGAAATATATTACACGCTTGTAACGTGGACTTTTCTGAAGAACAAAAAGGATTCCAGAAGGAAACAACAAGGACAGATTATCTAATGTATATAAATTAGCACATCCTCAAGGATGTGAAAACAAGGGATAAAAATATAACTATGGCATAGATTGACGAAAGATAGGTCTATGATTTGGCCCTACAAACTTGGATAATTGAATGTCTGAAAATGTACAATATATCCAACATAGTCATTAAACTAATCATGAAAACCGTGGAAAACTGAAAAGTCAAAGTAACAGTAGGAGGATAAACCCTGTAGAGGTAAAAATTCGAAGTGGAATCTTCTAGAGAGACACAATCTCACCACTATTGTTTGTTATAATAATGGTGCCACTTAATTATATACTTAAGAAATGCACAAAGGGAAAATAATTTACAAAATCACAAGAAAAAATAAATCTCCTTATGAACGTGGATATAAAGATATTTTCCCAAAAATGAAAAAAAATGGAATCTTTGTACAAAATATAAGGATATACATCCAGGATATAGGAATGGAATTTGAGATCGAAAAGAGTGCCCTAGTGATAATAAAAACAAAAGCAACGGAAGGGATAGAACTACAAAATCTGGAAAACACACGGACCCTTGTAAAAAGAGAGAATTGCAAGTACTTGGGAATATTAAAAGGGAACAACATCCAAATAACATAAAAAGAAAGAAAAAAGTACCCCAAAAGAAATAAAAACTTCTAGATACCAAGATTTACAGCAGAAATCTCGTCAAAGGAATAAATACATTTCAGTGTAGCAGCCATTCGTGAAGGATCGCTATGGTACAGAGTATTCTATGCTCCGTCGACTTTCGCATGGGATGCGTTTTTCTGTACGACATACTGGAATTCTAGGTTTGCCGTTAAATAATATTGAAAAAAAAAACAATAAAATAATAAAATTTAAAAAATTTAAAATGACGAAAGGTTCTTTAATTAAGTTAGGTGATAGAGTAAAATGTGTTTGTTTTTATGTTTGTATTATGCTATCACTTAAGACTTGTTCAACAGTTTGTCAGGGTTACTCTTTGACTGTGTTTTTTTTTAAATTATTTCCTCCGTCTCTTATTCTGAATATTTGAGTTGAGGCTTGATATTTAGTATTATTTGGATTATTCGGACTATTGTCCTCATCTTCATTGTTATCTGTACAATGTTTCGGCCGATGTACCCACCGGCCTTCTTCAGGTATTTCTTGTTGGACTCGGGAATTTTCTCGAACTCGGGAACCTTCTTTTCGAACTCGAGAGCCTTGTCGTCGTAATGGGTTGGGTTCAGGATACTGTAATGGCTCCCGATTACGACAGGAAGGTTCCCGAGTTCGAGAAGGTTCCCGAGTCCGATAAGAAATACCTGAAGAAGGTTGGAGGGCACATCAACCGAAATGTTATACAGATAACAATAAAGATGATGACATTAGTCTGAATAATCCAAATAATACTAATCCCTTTGTCATTGAGCAATAAAGCCAACATGCCTATGACCATTTTACTGTCTAATCTAATCAAGTAAGCCTTTTTTCCTATTAGTAATCCAGAAAAGTAAGGTTTATCAGTTGATATCTTATAATTCATGGCAAATGATACACAGTACTTTTATTCAATATTACTTTCTCACATTTGACACAATATCTGAACGAATGATCACATTATCAGTTGTTGGAATCTTTGTAGTTGTAAAAGAAAATGAACAATGGCCAAATTTCTGGCAAAAGAGTTATTTGTGAATGGGGAAAGAATCTCTTGGAGTATTTATTCTATGATCAATGTTTCTTGACATGTCAATTGGATCGACTGACTTAGTTTATCTAAGCAAACAGTCGCCATCAGGATTGTTTTTATATTGTTTTCTTTTCTTACTTTTGTGTTTCCGTATTTCGTGCCAGTTTCTACTTGACCTGTCTTCTGTAGATCCCCACAAGCTATTGGTTTTAGAAAAGCATCTTACCGATTCTATTGCCATGTTTAGAATTTAGATCTTGGTAGATCCGTTCTTATTTTGCCTATTGTGCATGCGTCGGTATTATCTCAACTTATTTACATTTCGAGAGATTTAACAGTCTCTTTATTTTTTGCATTTCTATGGTTTTATTTATTAGTTGGATGCCTTGGTGTAATGGTTAGAGTCGTGGAAAATGAATTCGTCGACCTGAGTTCAAATCTTGGACGAAGCTACAGTTCCCATAGCGCTAATACCATTTAAAAAGCTATGAATCCAACTATTCCCTCTACAGCCAGGGATAAATAGTAGGGCAGACTGGGCTCGTTAACCTTGGATAGGCAACCGGTCAAGGAGAAGGAAAACTCTGAATTAAAACCTGTTAAACTCCGCTTGGAGTGGTCACTACTCAGGCTCAGTTTTAATTACTGATCTATTTCACTAATTTTTATTTTGTATTTTCTTCTATTAATTTATTCGGTTTTATTTATTGAATGGCAGTGTTTCACCTCTTCAGGGGATACAATCAGCGCATTCTACGACGGGGAGGTGTGCGTATCTGAAATTCATCACAAGGGCGCGAGTATTAGGAAGCTAGTGATGATCAAACTCACTACTCAGTATTAAGTGATCTACTATAATAACGTTCACTCTTTATGAAATTAAGGATAAATTCTAATCGGCTGAAGATCACTTGTATGAAATATTGCATGAAAACAAGTAAGCCAGAATGTTAGTATATTTCTCAGTACTTTTAAATATCTAAAGTATCTATTCGAGTATACTGCTAGTATGATGTACGTGCGTAATGCTTTTCTATCTGTAATAAAGTTGTAGAATCTATTCGATCCCGGCTATTCTGAGATAGAATCAGTCACGCTTTCAGAGCAAGAAACTTATATGATGAAATTAAGTGACACATTATAGGGGAAAATGGGAAGAAGAATAAGGAGTGAAGTGGATGAAGGAAAGTTTGAGTAAATGAAAGCAAAACTGGGTAAAAGGATATATATATATATATATATATATATATATATATATATATATATTATTATTATTATTATTATCATTATTATTATTATAATGGAGATTGTGTGTCCATCTGTCTGTAATCGAAACTATGTTACCATCACTGTCACAATTCCTTTAATTATGTGTTATATTCTGAGTGGTTATTGATTAAATAATCATTATTTAATCTTAATTAGCATCTTATTCATTAATGTCTCTATAAACATCAAGCCAATATAGATTCGCCTCAAAACAGCCGATATTAATAATGGATTTAAAATCCTGCAATGTGTGTTATATATCATAAATAAATGTTTACATAGTATATGGTATGAATAATAGGTAAATAGTCAGACGGACTGAGCTCTTTAACCTTCGTATGGCAACCGGTCTAAGAGAGGGAAAACTCTAAATTCCCTGTTAAACTTTGTTTAAAAATTGACATTGTGTTACAACCTACTCGTACGGATAGGTTGGTAAATATAGATATATTAGAGGAGAAAGGTCGATATATATATATATATATATATATATATATATATATATATATATATATATATATATATATCGATCGGCAATCACAGGCTTGGATGACCATAGTTTTGTCATGCCCTGGGGTTAAGTCCTATCACACCACCGTCTATGACTGTGAAGGACAACGCTTGAAAGACAGAATCAACCACAGATGTCACTTGTGAAGGCCGGTCCAGTAGAATATATATATATATATATATATATATATATATATATATATATATATATATATATGAGCGTGTGTGTGTGTGTGTGTGTGTTTGTGTGTAAACGTCATTTAACGAGTGGATATGCTACGACATTAGTTTATTTTTCGTCGCTTCTTTTACAGAGTATCAACTCTTATATGAGATGAAAGTGATGCTAGCCAAAGAAGATATGCAGCCTTGCTGTCTGGATATCGAGAGACAATAAATGAAAAGATGGAATGCAGATAGGAATAGAACAGCATCAAAATAACCATGTGCTAAGTTTGTTTATGAAGTGATAGAGCAAAATAGAAATAAAAACATAGAACTCAGCAGTTGACGTGTTCTTTCCTTGTCTTTTATTTGCATAAATAATAACTTCTTGTTTCTAAGAAATTTACATAAACAGAATGCCCAGAAATGAAAACGTCCTTTTTCTACACCACAATCCCCGCCTGATCGATGGAGACTAGAATACGCCAACAGTATAGGGTTAAGACCTTCATGAAAAAATAGTGTCCTCACTATGACACTAAACTGCATCTGTCAACGGATCTCTATTTCTGGAGGATGGATTTTGTCACTTATTGTCATTACTCTAGGTATGGTAGGGTTTGGTTTGCTTTGGTTTGTTTTACGGCATATCAACCTCAGTGGGTCATTTAATGCCGATATTTTGAAATAAATTCATTCTTAACGTATACCCATTTTTTTAATAAACCCATTTTTCTATTTAACCCATTGATGGACCCTAACAGGTACTAATAATCCAGGTCAGAGTGGACCAGAGAGCAATGGTGAGGAAGGGGTACACCACATTCCCCAAACCTCCAGAAGAACTTTACCATCAGATTGTTTAACGTCATTCCCATGACATGAACATCCTCAGCCACGGCCTTCTAGCACCCATATGATAAAAAGGGTTGGGGTTTGCCACGGACAAAAGAGTTGGGGCAACTCTCGGTATGAAAATGTCGATAGAGTGTCAAGTGAATTATTTGGAAAAAAAACTGTTTGATTCGGTTTGGTTTGTTTAATGGCATGTCAACAGTGTATGTTATTTAATGCAAAAACTGTTAGAGTTTGATATAAAAGTAGGTACTCTAGTTTCCTTTACAGGTATATCTTTTTATCTCAAGAATAATAAAATGCCACCCATGCAGTAGTGCAGAAAGTACTCGAGTTAGAACCTTTGATGGATTCATACACCAATTCCACCCTGATATTAAAAAAGATGGCTAGACAATTAGAAAGAATTGAAAATAACCTTGTCAGACAAGAATTGTCCGTTGAGTTCAACAAAACATGTTTAAAAGAAAAAATGCTGCCAACATATAATTATTTTATATATATATAATATATTATATGTGTGTGTGTGTGTGTTGTGTGTGTATGTGTGTGTGTGTGTGCGCGCGCGTTTAGAGAGAGAGAGAGAAAGAGAGAAAGTGAGAGAGAGGGGTGACTATTATTTTTTAAATATCTAGAAAGTAGAAATACATTTCGAAATGAAAATCTTGCTGACATAAAAACAATTTTACTATATGTAGTCAACCTGCTGTTCACGTATGCAAGTTACTAAAAGGCTTCATTTTGACAAATAGAAAGATACGTCAAAAATGCATTAAAACTAAACACGACTGCATTAGAATCACCTAAACTTTAAGTAAATAAACAATGTATGTAAGTGCATACGTGCACAGGGTTGGCTGGTTTATTTCTCTTAGAGTCATGCGTATTTCCATGTCATCTGTTTTGATTTATTTTTTTAGAATAATTTATTAAATGCCTTTCTCATAAAGAATCCACTTGCAAGATTAATGATGCGTAGTTCTAGAAAGAAAAGTTGTAATTATAATTGACAAAGGAAATATTTGAAATCAGATATTGCATTATAACTCTAATGGAATAACCAACTCCACCAATACTATCAATCGCCCAACATAACTTGAAATGTATACAAACTTATAGATGGGAGAGTACGCCTGACGTTGTCGTTAAGAAAGTGTATATTTAATATTCATATGCACACACATCGAGATGCGAGTGACGCTGTCGTTATTGGTACAGAAAATATACACGGTGTGTCGTTTTTCAAAATACGACCGCCCAAATCCCGGTTGGGAAAGGCATGAATCCATTTATCTCCAGCTATGAGCAAAAGAAAGGCTGATTGGGTAATGCAGCCATGAAGTTTTTTCGAAATGAATGGGGCAGCCTATTCATTTTGTAATATAGTGTAAAAGTATTTGAATTTGAAAGTTATTACATGTATTTATGGAACATATGAGTAGTTTTGATTGACATTTAACCCCTTCTTGTCCTATAAGCTTTGCATTTTTATTGGTTGAGAGTGCCACGTAATAACAAAATCAGTAGGAAAAGATGTCAAAGTTAAACTATGTATTTGCGTTGATGAATAAGAACGGACCAAATGGATGCAGAGATTCAACAACCTCAGACAAACCCAAGCCAACTCAAAACGATCTAGAACATGGATTACCAAACTTTTTTCACGGTGGGCCGGATGATTGAAAAAATAACGAGCGAGGGCCACATTATTATGGTGTTCAATATTTGCTAGCCAGAAGAAAAACTCTGAATAAAAGATGTAAAACAAAATTCATCTTTCCATGTTATATTCATGGATGAGTGGCGTAAGATGCATAAAAAAAATTAACTTACATATCTATTATCAAAACATTATCAAAAGCATAACAAATTCAAGTTCCATTGACGGGCCTGATAAAATCCCGTAGGTTGGTGACCCCTGATCTAGAAGACCAATGAGCTCAGCCCAGATAGCAAAGATTGACTCAAGAAAGAAGATAATAAGTAAGAAGGGAAATTTGACAGTAGTAGAGAATAAGTCATGGGGAAGGACAATTCAAACTCTGCTAAAATCTCATCCAACAATCGGAATATTTGATGGTACGCATGTAACAATACAGTCGCAATACACTGATCACGCCCAATCAGGAGCAGCTTGATACATAACTTGTTTGCAAATGAGCGAAAACATGATACAAGCAGATTTGAAATGTATAATTATAGAAAGACCGCATGGAACTCAATATAAATCTGATGTCTGTACTTATTTTGGATTTGAAGTACAACAGGGAAATGGAAACAAGAAATTGACACTCACTCATTCTTTCTGAATTTCAAATGATTCAATTCTTTTAAGTGCATTCTTTCTTTCTTTTTTCCTTTTCTTTATTCTCATTAGAAAAAGGGTTTAGATAAGTGACTAATTAAAAAAATTAGCAATTAATTATAATGAAATTAAGTTTTGAAATATACGTTTAGGGTTCCGGGGAACAATAATGCAAATCACGTGATTTTCAAAAGAATCCATAATATTTTGGAAAGAAAATTTAAATGATCTGAGAATAGTATTTGAGATACGTTCTTAGTTAAAATACATTACATTATAAAATGGATTAGAGGATTTTTTATTACTTTTCTCTATATAATCGATGATATTGAATTAAAACTTAATTTACACACACACACACACACACGAACACGGGCACGGACATACAATACCTATCAAAACTTTGCGACATTATTTTTCCGATAAACTGAAAAAGGAATATAGTTTTATGTTTCTAAAGAAAAATATTTATCTCTCCTATTTTAGCATGCAATTAATGATTAGAGGATTTTTATTACTTTTCTCTAGGTTTCTGGGATCAATCCTCTTATCTCGGCAGAAATATTATTTTTGAGCTTTAGCAATGTCTTAAGATTATTAAAATATAAGCACACATAGAAATAAACTATTCCATTCATTATTTATTTCTGCCTTTATAAATATATGTATTGCATTAAAATGTAAACACATATTTATATAAATAATATATTATATTTATATAATCGATGATATTGAATTAAAACATAATTTACACACACACACACACACACACGGACACGGATACGGACATACAATACCTATCAAAACTTTCGACATTATTTTTCCGATAAACTGAAAAATAAATATAGTTTTATGTTTCTAAAGAAAGATATTTATTTATCCTATGTTAGCATGCAATTAATGAAATATTCAATTATTTCATTAATTGCATGCAAACATAGGAAAAATAAATATCTTTCTTTAGAAACATAAAACTAAATTCATTTAAACCAGAATTAATCTAAAATGATTTCACTCTCAATTAAAGAAAATTTGTTTTCTTTTCATCAAATCCACTACAAACATTTATGACTGTAGAGCAAATACTTAGTATTCTTGTAACTTGTAAAAGTACGTTAAGGGCGTGGTGTAATGGTTACCGTAATAGGAAATGGATACGGCGACACGAGTTCAAATACTAGATGAGGCTGTTTAGATTTCTCATAGCCATAATAATCCTGGGAAAGGTATTAATCAAACTAATCTTTCTCCAGTTATGTGTAAATACTAGGATGGATTGGGGTCTCTAACCTTGGTTAGGCAACCAGTTTAGGAGAAGGAAAACTCTGAATTCAAATCTCCGTATAAGAAACTGACCTTGTATCACATCCTACCCGTGAGGAGTGGTTGGTAAATATATATATATATATATATATAGTATGTTAGTTGTAGTTATTCGTAAGCATTGTGTAAACATACAGAAAACTCTTGTTGAATCTTAGGTAGATTACTCCGAACTTTACGATTAATTTCTTGACAGATTAATTCAGTTAATGAAAGATCTGGAGGCTGAGAGGGGCAAGTGTAACGTGATTATGAAGTTCCAGAGTTTTGGGCGGACTGCTATAGAAAGAGAGGAAGTAGAAATAAGAGAAAGTAAAGGTTAAAGAAAAAAGAGTAGTGGCCACACAACGGGTTGTCGGTAATTTGACCGAGGTATGACCCCGGGTGAGAATTGGAAGCCAACCGGAAGTTTCGGGGGTTGACCGGAACCTGAAGTTTCAGGGATTGACCAGAACCGGAAGTCACGTGGTGATGAGGAACGACGAACAACAAGATCGGCCTCTTTTTGCTTTCCGGCTCGTAGAGTTCGGACGGGCCTCTGGTTCCTAGTGTGGGTTTACAGTAATTTAACAGTGTCCGTTCTCTCTTTCTCTCTGCCTTTCCTCCTCTCCGAACAGAGCCACGACACGAGCCCGAAAATAAATGCTAAGCCCTTGTGACGATATATCTCACGTGTTGTACCTTTTTTTATCGACAAGACGACGGCCGCGTTACAAATACCTTTTTAGAGCCGTGAATTTGGAGTCACGTTGACAAGACCCGCTATACAACATATACCGTTTTTTGTACCGTGACCATATTACTACGTTACACCAAGTCATGATTTGCAAAATTGCCGGATTCTCTCTGATTTTAGTTAATTTGTCTTAAGCTGTGTTTTAAGTCATTACATTGTTGCAAAATGATTTTTTGTCTAAGGCAGCAGTTATAATTAATCACATGCCTCTCCAGTATTGTTCTTTTTCGCATAATGACTTTAGTTTGAACAAAGTCTTCAGCAATCACCCCTCCAAAATATCCCCAAACCAGTACAGCCACTCGAATATGCTTAATAGCCAAACAAAAAGCCAAACACACACATACACACTCCCCTGGAAGATAAAAAAAGTTATAGTAAATAGAAATAATATCGAAAAGTACACCAACATATTAAAACAAACCCAACATCAATGTTCAACATCTTAGGAAAGACAAAACTAAAACTTACAAAATAAAACAAATAGAATACATCCAAATGAACAAAAACAGAAATTCGGTAAAGGATAGACAATCGCAATAAGCATGGTAGACAGTGAATAAAGTTAATGGTAGCACAATCACTTCGGGATCAAATACAGATAGGAATATAGACGTCTGAAGTGGACTGAACACTGCAAGAATCTGCTGGAGACCCCTCTTAAAATTACAAATACCCCCCAAAATGATAATAGCCTGCTAGAAATGAGGCTAGAACACTTTACGATCGATTACGGACTGACCTTGGGAAAGCTTTGAACGCTCAACCCACCAGCTATGGTTTAAATAGTTACGAATACGGTTTATCTAAAAGGATGTCCTTGGTATTGAATAACCCATGAAAATTGATATGACATAAAAAAGCAGATACATTGGTCCGAATTGATAATTCGTTGTCTCAGAAGTTAAAATTCTTTAAAAGATAGGTCCCTAAATATGTTTGTGCATATATATATATATATATATATATATATATATATATATAGAGAGAGAGAGAGAGAGAGAGAGATAGAGAGACAGAGACAGACAGACAGACTGACAGACAGAGACAGAGACAGTGGCAGACAGTGGCAGACAGAAAGAAAATGATACATGAATGTTTAAGTGTAGAACCCAGTGATATATCCATATGCATATCAAAGCATAATCATCAATTTAATATACATATATATATAACAATCAATATAATATATTATATATATATATATATATATATATATATATATATATATATATATATTAATGTGAGTGTGTGTGTGTGTGTGCATGAAGACACATTGGTAGACAGCGATTTACTTTCAAACAATGTAAATTATAAAGTCAATTTATTCGTAAGTTTTCCGTTAATTGAATTTGCTATAATTCATTGATTATGCATTTAGGATGCGAAATTTAAAAGCCATAATAACATAAATCAAGATTTAAATGCAAACTTTGATATTCAGGTAAACATGGCTAATTGTATTAATCTCTGTAAAGCCTGATAGCACTCGAGTTTAATCTTGTTACAGAAAATTGGCCAAAGATGCACAGATGTTTGATATACAAAGACTGTCCATTCAATAAACACTTCAAGTTTCTTCGTTTGGTTTTATTCTTCAATGCCAGAACAAGATGATAGTCTTCCTGTTTTAACCCACGCTCCATTGTCGAATTACAAAAAAAAATAAAGTAGATTATCAGTTATAGATCCCCACGAGTCCCTATTGTGTTTTATAAAGGTTATCATTTTTGACACTTAGTTTAACGTATCAATTACAAATCTATTTACCTATATATATATATATATATATATATATATATATATATATATATATATATATCGTAACAATTTGTCCAATTATCGTTGTGTATAAGCTATAAACAGTTTCGGTAGGAAATATACAGCAATTTAACGTTGCATCCCGGGAATGTTACGAATTTTGGCGCCATTTTTATGCTGAAGGTGTGTAAAGTTTTTAAATGCTATCCTCGGCCAGTTAAAATAGGGCTTAAAGAAAGTCCTATGTTATGGAATCCTTCGGTGATCCTTTGGTAAGCTTATAAGTCATATCCTGCGTATTGGTAAAGATCCAGTGATGTTTATCCTATGTCCGTCGTCAAAGAATGCTGGCGTAATTATGACCAGTAGGGTCGGTTATGTATTGTATCAGCCTCAGAGTACTGCCAGTGATTGGCCAAGGAATAGATCACATGATCTATAAGTCCATCACGCACCTTATATAACAAAAAATCTCAACAAGGTGACGTCACTTTACAGTGGAAACCCCTTGTGTACCTTAGTGAAGAATCCTTGGTTGTTACTTAGTGTTAGGTAGAATCCTTTGGTTGTTCTTCGGTGATCCTTAATGTTGGGTAGAATACTTTGGTTGAACAGAGTCTGTGGTTGCAGATCTGTTCGTCCGTGTCGAATACGTGCAAATCAATGGCTTTCAAGATCAGCGATTAAATAGTTAGCTCACCATGTATGTTGATTGGCTGGCTTTAATCCACACAAGCATGCAGATTCTATAAATTTAAGTGGTGGACTTCAGTACACTTTATATATCCAAAACAATCCAACAGGGAAAATCTTCTAGATACTAAAAATAGCCCAGCATTAGTAATCATACTTAGCAACCGTAAATAGCGTCCCTCGCAACCGTCTTAAGAAACAATAAATAGCATCCTTAGAAACCGTCATTAGCTGCTGTAATTAGTGTCCCTAGCACCCATTTCTAGCATAAATAAACATCGGCCCTAGCTCACATACTTGCAACAAGAAATGGCGTCCTTAACAACCAAAAAATGCCATCCTTAGCAACCTTAGTAAGCTTTCCCTAACAAAAACAATAGCCAAATTCCAAGTTCAGCTACCGCTCCCTTGAACCAAACTGACCAATCAGATAATAGCCATAAGGTCAGCGAAAGGTCAAAGCCCTGTAAATTTAGAATTTCACTTATTTTTAATTTCTACTCTACCCTAATGTAACAATTGAAGAAACATTAATTAATTTACAAAGTTTATTCTCTGTATTGACGTTTGATATGTCAAACTTATCAAGTTGGAAGCGCGATGTGTAATGGTTACCGTCGTATGAAATAAAAACGGCAAGACGAGTTAAAATCCTGGATAAACATGTTTGCATTTCACATTTCAAAAACGGATAATGAATAAATTTGACATTGTTGTTCTAGAAAAGTGGATATATAGATCAAATGTTGAGGGCTATAAACATTCAGCGGTGTAAATTCTGGTTATGTTCAAAGAGCGTCGCACACCAACCAAATATAGTAAGTTCACGGTAAATTATTATGTTAACTTAATAATCTCTATTAATAATGGAGATTCGCTTCCGGTTTTCGTCTGTAACAAAAATTACGTCACTGCTTACGTCACATTACCCAGAATCGTCATAACATAGAATAAATACACTCAAAATTTGAACATGCAACATTAGACATTCCTCATTGTTTTTTAAAACAAGTTTTAATAAATACATGACTGGTATTATATATCTATATATATTTGTTTTATTTTAATACATATTTAAAGTTTACATTTCAAATTGTTTTATTTTTTAATCCTTTAATGAATTTGATGATTTTACTTACTTAGGATACAAACTCGCTGACATTGAATTTTTTACTCCCACCCCTCAGGCAATATGTTTTAAAAATCTATTTTTACATCGACCGGATAACGTTTTTTATTTTGCACTAGTACGTATAACAATTACTTACAATTAATGAGCAATTTTTTATATGAACGTGTGATTTAATGGTTATCGTTGTTAGAAATGGACACGGCAAGACGAGTTCAAATCCTGGTCATGGCTGTTTGCATTCTTATATAGCGCTAATATTTTCTCTCTAGCTATGACTAAATAATAGTGCAGACAGGACTCTTTAACTATTGTATGGAAAACGGATCTGTAATGAAATTCAAACCTAATGCACTCTTGTCACGCTAGTCAGAAATTATTTTGAGAGCTTCTTACCCAGACACCAAAAGAGAGAGCTGGGGGTAGAGAATAGAGAAACCCATCGTCTTTTATTTGTATTCACAGAACATCCAATCCCATTTTCGCTTAGCGTGGGTGACATCGTCCGTATGGCTCCCACAATCACTAAAATAGCCAATAAGGTCTGGTGATCTCGGCAAGTACCATTTTCTTACAAAGTTAAGAATTTCGGTAAAGTATTTTTAGAGAATGCACGCACAAGCAATAAAAAATAAATGATTGATTGATTGATTCTAAGTCCATTTCAACACGCCTAGAGGTTAAGGAATTACCTTCATGTTTTGCTCACATTTAGTGTAGTTGTTTCTTCAGATTTTCCCACAATCCTATCGAATACGAGTAATTCAAAATAGATCTATTTGGCCTAGAGATCAGATCCTAACAGGTACTACAACTCTAAACCAGAGAGAACTTGGGAGTAATGACTATGAAGGGATACCCACATTCCCCAGAGAACCAGAACTAGAGCCCCATCATAAAATGTAGTTTAGTGTCATATACAGGTGGAAGTGCATGTTTTGTAATGGTTATCATCCTGGGAAGTCGACTCACTGACCCGAGTTCAAATCCTGGACGAATCTGTTGGCATTTCACATAGCGCTAATACCCTTGGGAAAGATGTACATCCAACTATTCTCCTTCCAACCATAGGTAATATTAGGGCAGACTGTTTAACACTGATATGGCAACCAGTTAAGAGAAGGAAAACTCTGAATTAAAACCTGTTAAACACCGCTTAACAAATGACCTTGTGTCACACCCTAATCGTGCAGAGGAGCTATTAAATACATACTCAGGATGACCCTTTTTTTTGGGGGGGTACTCCTCTTCAGTCAACACCAATAGGGCTAAAAAGAAATAAAGTGCGTTTTTACATCTCTTCTAAGATTTGGTCCGCCCTGTCGGTGGGGCGTTAGAATGCACAGACTGCACCTCTGCAGAGGGGTAAGACTCCCCCAATGGGGTCACCTGTTTGTCGTGGGTGGCGACCCGTGACGCTTAAGGATATAACCCAGGTGGATGAGCAGTTCATGACTTGCAATACTCCACTTTGGCCCTATCTTGGGCTAGACGGACGGTCGGAGAGGCCCCCTCCGATCAATCGGCTGGTCACGTTAAGCCCTAGCACCTATATGATTTTCCCAACCCTATTGCCCTAATGGCAAGCCCCAACCCTTTTTATCATATGGGTGCTAGAAGGCGGTGACTAAGGGTATACATGTGCTGGGAATGACGTTAAACTCTATCTGATGGTGAGGTTCCAGTTTTGGAGGTTTGGGGAATGTGGAGCACCCCTTCATCACCATTGCTCCCTGGTCCACTCTGACCCGGAGTGGTAGTACCTGTTAGGGTCCCATTTATGGGTTAAATAGAAAAACATGAGTTGATAAACAAAATTGTATTATGCATTAAGAATGAATTCATTTCACAACTTTGTCGGCATGAAATGACCCACAGAGGTTGATATGCCGTAAAACAAAACAAGCCAAACCAAACGAAGATTTGGTTGGGCATGAGATGCACTGTGAACGTTTTCATCAATCAAATATTTCGATATGTAAAAAGAAGATTGTAATTAAATGAACAGAAGCGTCACGTTCATTTTTTGCGATTTCTGGTTCTGCTAAGTAAATATTTGACATTTTTTCAAGACCACTCTTATAAGTCACTATCATCGTATCTTTGATTTGATATATTTTTTGGGTTAATTGTTACAGCTATTCCTAATTTTTTTTCTGTTGTTTTTTTCTTTATTTTTCTTTATTCTATTTTTTAAATTTCTCCTTCATTCGGAAGGCTTTTCTATTTTTACCATCCTTATTAATGATTCATTGTTCACTCGAAACTAACGTGACTCAAAATATCTGATTCCATATGACGGAATTTTTTTTGGTATTTTTCCCCAAAGTGTCAAGGACTTCTAACATATCTGTTCCAAGTATTTACTCTGATATCATCAATAAAATACGATATTAATAATAATGCTCACATTTATCAAAAAATTACAAATGATATGACAAAAATTACCATTCTTTACCAAGTTGAGTCAAATATTTTTCGTATTTCAAGTCATTTTGTATTTCATGTTTGGTTGGTCTGTTTTGATTTCCTCCTTCTTCCCCCTCCCCTCATCCCAATCCCCTTCCCTATGGTTAGTTACCCTTGTTAGGGAAAACTGTCACAGAGAATAAATAAATTAGAATTCAAACCCCTCTAACTCAGAATAAAAAAGAGAATTAAATGTAAAGCAGTATGAAATATCATTGTTAGGTTAACCAATCCAGGAGAACAAAAAATTGGTTTGGTTTCTTCGTTTGACGCCATATCAACCTTCCCAAAGACATCCTTGCAGAAGAATAGTAGTGATACTATTTAACCAACAGATAAGGGGATGAGGGTGATCCATACCTTTCCCGAGAGTATTAGTTCGAAGGTGAACGTAATATTTTTTGAAAGATTTCTAAACTTCCCCGTTTCAAACAATAAAAAACTTTCTTTTCGAATTTTCTGAAAATAAACAGTTAAACTTATTTCCATATTATTTTTGAAACCAGGAAACGCTTTTGAGGGTTTTTTTTAATTCCATTTTACGACGTAATCAATATCGAATAGTTATCCTGTATTATTCGCCTTTCTTTTGAAAATCAAAATAATCTGCTCTGATGATGATCTTTTGTTTACATGATTAATTTTGTATTTTTCTGTTATTTTATTCTATATTCATAATAATATTGTATGTGTAAATAGATTTTGGTCGAAACACGTGCCGAATATAACAATAATAAATTTCATCCATACCAAAATATATAATTTTTTCCATTTCTCTTTTCAATATATATATATATATATATATATATATATATATATATATATATATATATATATAATATTATGAAAAATAGAAAAGATACGAGTTCATAAACGAGTAATGTTTATTTTGCCTAATCTGCAGTGTTTCGATCTGTTTCGATAGATCTTCATCAGGGATTTCGTTAGTATGTGGAAAAATAAATGTATCACAGAAAATAAGAAATATGCGAGACTATTTTGCTTCGTCGGTCAGTCTATTTGAAAATGTTTTGAATGAAAAACGAGCGTTCTTGAATGTTTAAAACGTAAAACGAACGCTAAAAACGGTTGCCGTGGATTTTTGACAGACGCTAAAAAACGAACGATTCACTTGCGCTCTGTGTGTGTGTGTGTGTGTGTGTGTGTGTGTGTGTGTGTGTGTGTGTGTGTAAGCATGAGTATGTATTATATTGAATTAATGAAAATATGTATATCCTATTTAATTGAAAGGAACGGCATCCCCTATTTTTTTATAAACTAAATTGAAAAGAGCGTGTGTGGGTGAATTTTATTTACTGTTTATTTTACATTTTTTAATTAAAATTTTTATTTTTATTAATACAATATTTTTACAATATTTCTAATTACGTGATGAGTGTATGTGTGTGAAATTTATTAGTAATTATTGAATCTATTATAATAATATTTATTAAATTTATTTTATATTCCTGGATTTATGCAAAGGGGAAAATATGTGTGTGTGCAAGCCTAAGTATGTATAATTATTGAATACGTGATGAGTGTGTGTGTGTGTGTGTGTGTGTGTGTGTGTGTGTGTGTGTGTGTGTGTGTGTGTGCGTGTGTGTGTGTGTGTGTGTGTGTAAGTGTGTGTGAAAGTTATTAGTAATTATGTAATTATTACATTATTATCATTAAGATATGGTTCAATTTTTATTTATTATTTTGTAATTACAGTATTATTTTTTATTATATTTATTTATTTATTAATATTATTTTTGTTTATATATGTTTATTTATTTATCATTTATTTATTTATTCATTATATATGTGGTGAGATTTTACAAACTTTACATCATATGAAAAATGTGTGGGGGGGGTGAAATGTATTAAGGAATTATTGCATTAGTGATATTAAAATATTACATTTATTGTGTAATTTCAGTACTATTTACACCGTGATGAAATACATCTTACAGTATTTTTGCTAATGGGATTAGAGGAAGTGTGTGTGTGTGTGTGTGTGTGTGTGTGTGTGTGTGTGTGTGTGTGTGTGTGTGTGTAAAATTTATTAGGTAATTATGCATTATTATTGTTAAATTAATTTATTTATTTAATAAATAGAATATTTTACGATGTGACGATTTTTTTATAAAAAATCCATACTACATGATGAGTGGATATATGTGTACATGTGTGTGAGTGTTTGTATGGAATTTTTTCATTAATAATTTAGTTATAAATAAAAGACAAATGTGTCAGGTATGATTAAGTGTAATATTGATCAAATATAAGGTATCCTATTGTCTTTAAGTATAATTTTGAAAAGGTGGGGTGACATGATATAAAATCCTGGTCTTTGGTTAATCGTGTTAAAAATTGAGATTGTGCTAGTTTCTACGATTTTTCTTTGTTTTTTTGTTGTTGTGTATCCTAAATAACATTCTGGATCCTTTAAAGTTAAAGAGATGGTTGGTTTCTAAAACGTGTTTCGTAAGGGCGTTGTTCAATTGACCGTTCCTAATATCCCTCTTATCTTCCCGAATTCATTGGTTGATATTTCTAGACGTTTCTCCTATATATTGTTTATTACAATCCAAAAAATTGGAACGTATATACACCAGCATCAGACCTCGTGTGGGAGTGGTTGTTTTTATTATGGATAATATTTTTTATTGTTTTTGAGGAGTTTGTTACAGTTTTTATTCCTAAATTATTGAGTTGTTTTTTTTTTCAATAATGGTTGTAGCTGAATTATTGGATATGATAATGTATCTATTTAGATGGTTATTGATAGGAGTATTGTTTATGGGATTGGTGGGCAGGTGTTTACGGTTGTGAATTTTGATGGCTTTCTTTTTGGCACATTGGATGAAAAGTTTAGGTATTGTAACTGTGTGAAAGATTTATCTATGTATTCAAATTCTTCATTTAAAACTTACTACAAATCCTAAGAGCTCTTAAATAAAAACCTATAACTAAACCACTTTTAATTTTGGTGTTGTGATGTGAGTAGAAATGAATGTGGTCATTTTTATTCGTGGTTTTATGGTAAACTTTAAATTCTAAACGATTGTTGTTATTAATCAATAGTATATCTAGGAAAGGTTAAGTATTATTATATTCTAATTCTTATGTGAAGTCAATAGCTGGCTCAATTTTATTTAAACGGTCTACTATTTGTGTTAATTCGTTATTACGTGGATATATAAGTCAGACGTCGTTGATATATCGGAAATAATTAGAATCTACTGGTAACATGTATTTGAAGAGACCTGATTCTAGGAATTCCAGGAAAAGACATGCAAGGATGCCGCTATGGAGCGATCCCATAGTTAAACCGAATTTCTGTCTATAAAACGTACCATTGTATTGAAATAAACAGTTTTTGGTGCATAGTTTTCAGATTTGTACAATGGTCTGAATAGGTAAAGGTAAGACAATGTT
Source organism: Doryteuthis pealeii (assembly GCA_023376005.1). Taxonomy (NCBI): domain Eukaryota; kingdom Metazoa; phylum Mollusca; class Cephalopoda; order Myopsida; family Loliginidae; genus Doryteuthis; species Doryteuthis pealeii. Next base: position 131,795,321 of record CM042140.1, on the reverse strand, counting down.
AGTTTTCTTGATGTGATTTTCTAAGCGTGCGATGCATTTATCGACAGGAATATTTGTATATAGTGATTTTATATCAAGGCTACTTAAAGATTTGTTTTGCATGTTTTTCTTGCTGATTTTGTTAAGTAAACGATGTGTGAGTTGCTGATGGTACCTAAAATGGGGATTAATCATTTGGCTAAATATTTAGCTATTTTGTGGGGAGTCGTTCCAATTCCAGATATTATTAGTCTTAGCGGAAACCATTTTCATTAATTTAATATAATACATACTCATGCTTACACACACAAACACACACACACACACACACACACACACACACACACACACACACACACACACAGCGCAAGTGAATCATTCGTCTGTTAAGCCTCTGTTTACATTTTTCAAAAATCTACGGCTCCCGTTTTCAGCGTCCGTTTTACGTTTTAAACATCCAAGAACGCTCGCTTTTCATTCAACAATTTTCAAATAGACTGACCGAAGAAGCAAAGGAGTCTCGCAGTTTTCTTATTTTCTGTGATACATTTATCAAACTAACGAAATCCCTGATGAAGATCTATCGAAATAGATCAAAACACTGCAGCGTAGGCGAAATAAACATTACTCGTTTGCGAACTTGAGTTTTTACAATTTTTCATAATATTACATACTGTCGGATTCCCTTCCACTTTTTCTTCACACACACACACACACACACACACACACACACACATATATATATATATATATATATATATATATATATATATATATATAAATTTTTTTTTTGAAAATGATGGTATTTTTTATAACTGTATTCTCGTGTTGCATGTTTACGTGAATGCATTCATATAAAAAATGCCATAATTTTCAACAAAAAAAAATTCATTTAACTAGAAATGCCATAACAAGACGATTTCAGTTCCAGTGATCTTCTGAAAAAGAGATTTTATCTCGAAAATTCAAGAATAAAATACAGGTTAACACACAACACCATTGTTACCTTATTACGTTTTCTTTACACCTGCATTGTGATAGCCTTCAAAATCAACCTCCAAACCAATATATATATATATATATATATATATATATATATTGAAAAGAGAAATATATATATCCGGATGAAGATAGGTCGAGAGATATTTACATTTAAGTATGTCTGGCACAGTGTAGCAGTAATGCAGCACCACATTGAAAGAACAAACTCCCTATATCAGTGAACTGGTATTCAACACAAATCTGCCATCACTTGCATCACAGTAGGAGTCTAGCTTAGATTTATCTGGTGCAAGACATTAACTGTGCGACACTCAGTAAGGACCAAACTCATTGCTGTAATAATGGACTGCCAGTGCAACAAGAGAAGTATGTGTTAGGTGTGTGAATATTTTTCAAGGATTTTTCTTTGAAAAACAATTTTCTGTCTTCAACTTTTAGAAGCTGCCCCTGGGTTTTTGAGAAACATTATGCTGAGAACTTTTGCATGTATCTAATATGTAAGTGCATTTTTCAAGTAGATTCTATAAGGAAAAAATCTACTTAGAGCCATCGAGTACTTCGCAAATGAAAGGTTTATTTTAAGACTAGAAAATGCATTTCAATAAATTTCCTTTCGTCTGATAATTAGAAATATGTTGCTATGAGACAAAATAGGGAAGAAATGAGAGAAAAAAATGTCTTCTTAGATAAAGAAATGTCGTTGATAAGATAATATTGGATTTATTATAAACATTCTCTCTGTCTATAAGAGCATGTCGAGCCCTTAGGCGAGCACAAGAAAATAACTCAGGTATTCTTTTTTCCACTCTCAGAAAGTAACTGAATCTTTTGAGTGGCCATTGCAGATAGAATTAGATATTTCTATGGGTTCCCCCTAACAAGACGATCACTCCTATAGTAAGGTGCTGTGAGGTGCTGTAAGGCTAATATTATTTATACGAGCTTTATATGTTTGCTTATATAAAGTTCCATATAGTGAATCTATATTTCGATTTCTGTATCTGTTACCGTAACAAAGTAAAAATGACACTTCGTAGTGAGGAACGCTTAACGTAACGGTTATAGTCGTATCAACTAGCACTGGTTTACAAAAATATTTTTTGTCTGTGGCAACAATGTGAATAGGTGTTTTTTTACTAATTTGGGTGTGCTGAATTCAAATTTATGAACAGTTTTTGCTCTATCACCTCTAGTTTTCTGTCTTTTAAATAATCTCATTTTAGTATATACAGAGTATATATGTGCTTATTTCAACAGTTGCAGCAGCTTATTACAGATAAAACAGGATAGATAAAGAACATTGACGGAATAAATATACTTGGCTGACACAATGTACACAATTCAGAAAGAATTGGCCTTGTTGAGGCATCCTCGATGTTTTGACGAGCAGTCTTTGGAGAATATGGAAAAAAAAACAAAGTAAAATTAAATCATTTGTAAGGCAATAAAATGTGCGTCGTTGGAAATTGTAATACAAATATATACCCAAAAGATTGTGTAACACAATTGTCGAGGGACTCCTTCCTCCTGCGCTGCGAGGGACGACAATCTCCTGCGCTGACTGCCAGTGCACTACTGGCTGTTGATTGAGACGTTTTGGCTACGCTTAACTGCCCAAATCCGTCTTGATATATAGCTATATATATATATAATGTAATGCTATCACTTACATTTATTGCATAATAACTAAAAAAGAAGACATAAGTCACACAATATTAGAAATTAACCCTGAATGCATATACGCCTTTATGTACAGTATGTGTACAAAATGTACAGTATGCATATCTAAAAAAAATTAGAGGTGATGAGTAAAAATGGATTTCAAATCTGAATTCAGCACCCCCAAATTAGATTAAAACAATTATTTTTGTGCTTGTCTCAATTTCTTTGTAAACCAGTGTAGTTGACGAACTGAGATTAAATACTGGACGAGCTTGTTCGCGCTTCATTTCATGCTGATGCCATTAAAAAGACATGAATCCACCTGTTTCTCCCAACTATGGGTAAATAGTAGGACAAATATGTCGTCAGTAGGGGGAGGGGTGGTTGACGACCTCCTGATTCACCATTTTGAGAATGTTCATCATTGAAGCAAGAACTATATCCAAGTCCTGAAAAAAGTCTAAAAGACCGAAACGTTGCATCGTCGACAATAAACATCCAGTTTCCATAACATCCCGTGTTTGTCTACCTTTCTCCACACACACACACACATATATATATATATATATGTGTGTGTGTGTGTGTGTGTATGTGTGTATGTGTGTGCATTTTCGAGGTAAGCACTTTTTCCTGTTGATACAGCGCTTAAATAAACTGAATAAAACTAAAAGTAAATTACCGCAATAAATCATGAATTAAGTGTAAAAATAAAAGATATTACCTTTTTGTTTTGAACTTGAGTGCATTTCGTTTGTTCAACTGATATTCTCTTTTTCTCCTAACATATCATTTCAAATATTGGTCGATGACTTTTTACTTTTGTCACTGTTTTCAGTTTCACTGAGAATTCTTCTCTCAACATGGTTAAGTCTCTTTAATTAAACTTTGTGTAACATCTCATAGCTGCCTTGTTTTGTTGCTCAGTTAGCAGAAACCCTGACAAAAACGATATTCTATTGCCCTTTAATGATGCAATTTTTCAAAATTGTCATCTAATGTTAAATGTCCCATTACTTTGCTACATTATTTCTCTTCTAACTGTTACATAATTATTGGATCCCTAATGCTTTTATAAGGTATTGTAGAAATCATAATGGCGATTAGTATAGCTGATGGCCTTAAGAGTGAGTGACAGCGTTTGACCTCACTCTGACCTTGCGTTCTGGGCATGAATCGTGAGAACCGGAACCCCGATAGAAGGCCCTCTTCCGGTTTAAGGATACTAAGTAAGTTAGAGTCAGTTAGAACTTAGAAGCCGAGCTAGCAACATGTAAGCCTCATCTGCGCAGATTGTCTGGGTGGGGATTTGGAATAAAGTAACATCAACCTAAATCGAAGTCTTGTGTTTATTACTAAAGACTAACAATGACACAGGGCTTCTGATAAGGAATGGTCCCCAACAGAAACCAGACCGGAATCCTCAATAGAAGACCAGACGAGATCTTAGAAGATATATCAGACCAAGATAGATTATAGACGATCAGAAGCAAAGCCGGCCAGAAGAATAGACGACAGAGTAAGAAGTAAGAAAGGTATATAACGTTATATGTTGATTTGGTATCGTGAAAAGACCAGTATATAACATAACATGACGATTTTGCTCATTTTTATGACGTGAAACTCGATTTAAACGTCATAAGTATCGTTACGCTATTGTACGAGGGCTGCGTTGTGTAATGGTTATCGTTGCAGGAAATGGACCTGGAATCAAATCCTGGACGAGGCTGTTTGTATTTCACATAGCGTTAATACCCGTGGGAAAAGTATGCATCCTACTATTCTCCTTTCAATTATGCGTAAATAGTAGAGTGGACTGGGCTCTTTAACCTTGGTGAGGCAACCAGTCTAGCTGTTAAAAGCTGTTAAACTCTTATGTCACATACTACTCGTTTGTAGGTGTTAAATGCATATATGAGTGCCGCAAACATAAATGACGTATCATTTGTCGATTAATTTGGCATTCTAATGATATGGATGTTTTAACAAATACTCGCAATTATCAACTTGATATAACTTAAAAGAAATAAGTTTAAAATATACAACTAAAGAAATAGTTTTAGGTGTATTTATGAGATGAGACTTGATATTAATAATTATGATTTTTCATCTGTTTTAGGTGTTTTTTAATTCATTATCTTAATTACCTTAAAATAAGTCATCTTCCTGGAGCTCTGAAAACCTCCTTCAGAGCTCCGAAACTGCGTTTGAATTCATGGGTAATGGTATGAAAATGAATTATTTTAAGATAATTAAAATAATAGATAAAAAGACCACCTAAAACAGAGCCGAGTTTACAGTGTACCGAACGTTGTGTTTATACACAATAAAGATGGGAAAAACATTCCGAAATATCATAATTATTCATGAAGAAAATCTTATGTAAATCAAAAGCTACATTATCGTAAGAAGTGATGAATTAAATATGAAAATGAAATAAAAGGCATTACCTTTCGTTTGAAGTCCGTACAGAAGCTGGATTATTATATAATACTTGGTATCGTTTGCGAATATCTAAGTGATGTTCCTTTGCTAATGTTTTTCAACTTCTTTGAGACTTCTTCTTCTTCTTCTTCTTCTTCTTCTTCTCTTCTCTCTCTCTCTCTCTCTCTCTCTCTCTCTCTCTCTCTCTCTCTCTCTCCATGGTGCATTCTTAGAAAAGTTGGTTTGACTTTCAGTAATGGTGGTTTCTGCTTTTGACATGGTACTGCGTTTTTTTGTCTTCCAAGATATTTCGAACATCATTGAGATTTCTACACTTGACTTAGCTTCATCTCTTGTTTGAAAAAAGTCTGGATGCTGTTTTCTTGTTTCACTTCAATAACATCTTTGATGTTCTATTGCCATTTAGTAATGAACGTAAAGACTGAGGAATTATTTTTTTAAATTTTCTCATGCTGCGTGGAATATAGAAAAACAGTATCGTTCAATTGCTTCATTTTTCATTTTTGCTTTGGTGACGTTTTGTTTATTTGTAATAACACAGCGCTCGATTGACACTTCATAAATGACGACATGTTTTCTCTTAACATCGTGTTTCAAAGATACTCATCTTATCCAATAGCTAGAGATTTGAACCGTGTCACGTGTCTTCCTCGATGGTCAGATTTATGATATCCAAATAAGGAGATTTTATATAATATTATCCAAATAAATATACTATATAAAGTCGACGGGGCGGCCTAAAGTCGGTATCAGCCAGTCAGCGACGGAGTCTATCCCCTTTTCACTAGCACTAGACAAAGCAGAATTATTTTAGCATCTGAGGTGGGGCGCCACACCTACCATCAGCTCCTTACTTTACCGCACAGATCCCTGTGCTACTCATACGCTGAGTTGGCGAGGACCGGTATCGAACTAGGAACCTTGTGAATTCTAGCCGAACGCTCTACCGACTGAGCTAACCCGGCCGCTAAAAATATACTATGTAGTATATCCAAATTAGGGCATAAATATGAAACCTAAACAATTCCAATAAACCATAAATTAACTTTTTGCCCACCAATTTTCGCCATGGCTGTGCCGAATTTTCTCATTTTTTTAAAACTGTATGATGGGATATTTCAAAGTTCACTATTTATTCACCACAAAACTAATTCTATTCAAATAAAATCCTATCATTATTGTAATCTGAGTCCTTATACTCAATTATAATGAACTAATCATCAGTTTTTGTACTTTACTTTCGCATTATGGGAGAGCCGCTGTGAGCAGCTTAAAGTAGGCAACGAATAAATGTTTAACAATCAAAGGTAAATCAGTAGTAAATTATTTACAGGATTATCTCGCTTAAATATGGAGTACCTAGCATGGATCTGATGTAATTGAATTTTTCTTTTTTTAGTATTTTCCAACCCCTTCGAGCAGCATGTGACACGGGGTCAATTTCTTAAGCGGAGTTTAACAAATTTGAATTCAAAGCTTTCATTCTCCTAGACCGGTTGCTATACCAAAGTTTAAAAGATTAGTTTGCCCTACTATTTACCCATATCTAGATATAAACTAGGTGAATGATTACCTTTCCCAGTGGTATTAGCCCTATGTGAAATGCAAACGGCATCGTCTATGATTTGAACCTAGATCGCTGCGTCCAATTCCTATGACGATAAAAGCAACTCTTTTCTTAGTAATGTATTTTTCTAATCTTATAATTATGTTATCCATCTGTCAGTGTCTCATGAAAATATATAATATATATATATATATATATAATAAAAACAGCTATTCCGTAATTTAAAATTTGTTTGTATATTCTCGTAATTTTTGTTATTGTCCTTTTTTTATGTATTTACGCCACCCCTCCGGACGAACAAGATGCGACAAATGGTCATTTTTAAGCGGAGTTTTAAGACCGATTGCTATACCAAGGTTAAAGAGCCCAGTCTGCCCTACTATTTACTCATAGTTGGAGAGGGAATAATTGGATTCATGTCTTTCTCTTGTGTATTAGCGCAATGGGAAATACAAGCAGTTTTGTCCAGGATTTGAATTCGGGACGCCGTGTCCATTTCCTGCAACGATAACCATTTCACATAAGCGCCTCCAGCATTTTATTCTTGTATCATTCTTTCGTCTAGTCAAACTTTTGCTATCAGCTCAGTTTTGTATGTATTGTTGAGTCATGAATATGAGATGTTCTGTGAGGTTCGAACTCACTGTTGGATTTATAAGCATCTACCAATGTAGTTTTATAACTATCATCCAAAATGTTTTGCTTTTATTTTTCTTCGTTTTTTGTTTACAATTACATCATGTTACACGGATTGAAATACAGCAATAGTGTAACGGTTATCCAGGTAGGAAACGGAATCTGCAATCCGAATCCGAAATCTGGACGAGACTGTTTGCATTTGACTTTGCGCTATGGTTAAATAGTAGAGTATATTGGGTTAACCTTGGCATGACAACCAATCTAGAAGAAGGAAAATTCTGAATTCAAATCAGCTGCAATCCCCTTTAAAGAAAATGACTTTCTGTCACATCTTGCTTGATTGAGGGTGAATAAATATATTCTTAGAATATCTTACTTCCAAGTTTAATAGAAGAAAACACTCATTTTAAAAGGAAAAAGAGAATTCAAAATTATTTTTTTGTTTAAAAAAATCAACCAGAGAAAATTGGAGCTTAATATTTGTTTTTATTGTGGAGCGAAGAGTTTGAGTGTTCAAAATATAAAACAATCACAAAGAGGGAGAAAAAAGAAATTGAATCACCAAGTATGGTATACGCGCCAAGTAAAAGATAGGATGGTCAGGAATCAGCTTTTACAGAGACACGTACTATTCTTGGAATACTCCAAGAACCAATCCTGGTCACATGATCCACAATCATTCGCTTATATTGTTCTTTAGAATATTTCCTTGCTAATAATATTGTTCTAAGTGAACGTTTAGGAAACTCACGCTGTCATCGACACAATCATTTTTTTCTTCTTTCTTTCTTTTCTTCTCTTTTCTTTTTAGAGTTCTTTCATATAAGCTTTTCATCCGTCCTTATTTTAAATCCGTGTGTCTTCTTCTTATGTTCGACCAGTAGGATTTATTTTTAATCTGCGAACTGACGGTTTCTATCAATATGTTTTCATACACTAACACACCCAAATATTGGAACATTTTGATGCTTCAAGGACAAAGAAAGCTTCAGATATATTTAAGTAGTTGTGTCAGATTTCAACTAAGTATATATCTGAAGAATATGCTTGTGTGCGGGCATGCCCACGTATACACACACGTTCACCCCCCTGTCCATCTCTCTTACACACACACATACACACTCACAAAGACACACATACACACATATATATATGTGTGTGTGTGTGTGTGAAGAGAAAATGGAAGTGAATCCGACGGTATGTAATATAGTGAAAAATTTGAAAAAACACAGGTTCAAATAAAATTAGTAATATTTATTCAGCCAACGCTGCAGTGTTTCAATCTGTTTAGTAGATCTTCTTCAGGGTTTTTGTTGATTTAAGGGAAAATAGAATTTATCACAGAATAATAAGGAGACTGTGATAGTCTTATGTTGATTAAAAACATTTTTAAACTAACAGATCAACAACAACTATCACAGTCTCCTTATGATTATGTGATAAATCTTATTTTTCCTTAAATCAGCAAAAGCCCTGAAGAAGATATACTAAACAGATTGAAACACTGCAGCGTTGGCTGAATAAATATCACTGATTTTATTTGAACCTGTGTTTTTTCAAATTTTTCATTATATATATATATATATAATATATATATATATATATATTGTTGATTACCGACCCACGTGCGGTCGATGCATGATATTGCGAGGGTCCTCACATCAGTGAGGTAGGGTCGGTTTTGCTTTTTAAACCGTCGAGAGGAAGGCCCCGAAACGGTTTGCACATTCTCTCCTGATGAGCCCATGCAGTTGTAAACATCCTTTGTTTTTTCAATATATCATATTCACACTGTCGGATTAATTTCCATTTTATTTTCACACACACACACACACACACACACATATATATATATATATATATATATATATATATATATATGACAAGGTAATAAAAAATAAATGTACTTTGAAGCATGAGAGAATGATGAAACTAAGGATTCAAGGGGCTAACATTCAAGAAATGTAGCCTCCTTCCTGTTTCGTTCACATATATACATTAATTAAACTTTCACCGTTTAGTGAAAGGCGTTTACTCGCCTGATGTTTACAGACTTGAGTTCTCTGGTGATTGTAAAAGCATACATCCTGTATGTATGTATCAATTAATTGTTCGCCTCTGACTGACAGTCTCTGACTGCCATTGGGAAAAATTATGTTGGGTTTCACTCCTGGCTAGAGGTAGCTTTAAAAAAAGTCGAGCCGCACTGATGAGACGCAAACGTCGAAACACGTGTCTGTGGATGACTGATATATATATATATATATTTTTATTTGGGGGGGGGAGAATATGTGCTTAATTGAAGTCGTACCTAATTTTGAAAATTAATTGATTAATAATTAATTAATTAGGCGGGAATGCCTAATTAATTAATCAATTAATTTTCAAAATTAGGTACGACTTCAATTAAGCACATATTCTCCCAAAAATTGTCGGCAAAAGCCATATCCAAACACATGTTTTACATTCTTATCATATATATATATGTATGAAGTGGACAAACAATGTGTTTGAAATGGCGAAGGCCGACAATTTTGGGGGGAGATTATGTACTTAATTAAAGTCATACCTAATTCGTTAATTAATTAATTAATTAACAAATTAGGTATGACTTTAATTAAGCACATAATCTCCCAAAAAATATATAAATCAATAAAGCGTATTAATCACATACTCGTCTAAGCTAATATTAAAAGGAATGAATGGAAATTATATATATATATATATATATATATATATATATATATACATTCATTCTATTTAATATTAACTTAGACGAGTATGTGATTAATACGCCACCATCACATGATATTATTTTTGTGCAATTATTCTGAGAAAAATATTGAATTGTATCTGCTGTATATTAAAAAACTGCCGAGTCTGAGGATGAATTTAAATAAAAATGACGAATTAAGGAGACGTTCACTGTCTTCAAATTCTTTCTTTAATCTTCAATACGTATTTAATTTAGTCTTCAATATGTGTCCAATACTGCATTCAATTGTTATTCAATACGCATTCATAAGCGTTTTTCTTAAATCCAGTATCTACACGGATGTATATCATGTATTATATAAGTTTCTCAACTATGCCGACGTTGTCATTTAAATTTCAAAAATCTAAAAAAGATAAAAAAACTATTTTCCTATATTTTTCTTATATTGCATATTTCATCTTATTGAAAATAAGGGTAAATCTCTTCATCTGCATTTATAGCTTCTAGCTATTATAATAACAAGAAAATATATTCACCCACTGGGTGCAAGTATTTAAGTTCTAATGAAATAAAATATTATATTAAGTTAGAAAGGCCAATGAAACTAAATACGAATGCAGATAAAAAGATTTGAAACTGAGGGGCATAATAAAAAAATAAAACAACTGAAACTTACTCTTCTATCACTCCCGTCTTTCATTGCTAAGTTTTCTTCAATTAACTATTTAGTTAAAATGAGAAGTAAATTACAGTTATTTCTTCAATTAATGGGTTTCTTTTAAGATTCATCCCAGAGATTTTTGCTCATATTCATTAAGATAAAACCAAAGAATTAGAAATCAATAATATTAAGCACATGTTTATTAAAATCAAATTTTAATAGCAATATGCAAATTAGCCTCCCAGTTCACACTGTAAACCGCTATTTTGTAAATATGAATAAAATTGCATGTTATTAGTATGTAGATAAGGATCAGCAGTATTAATAATGTAAAAAAATTATTAATAACTGAGGTTTAAATAAAAAAGAAATCATGGAGAATGTAATGTAAATAACTCAGGGAATTTTGACTTGATTAGTAATATAGTTTCGATTAAAGACAGAAAAACACACAATCTCCATTATAATAAGATGTGCAGATTCTACGGGTGCAGATACCACATATCCAAGGCTTAAGCAGTATTCTCTATATAAGTATTAAATCCCTATTTGAGAGAAACTGTATATATATATATATATATATATATATATATATATATCAGGTGGGTGTAGAGTTTCCGCTCTTCACTCTGAGGTCCATTGGTCCAATCTCTAGTGGCAGAGATTGTGGTATGCACTGCTGATGAGACCTAAGGTGGTCGAAACAGATGTTCAGTGTTCAGGATGTTGCACATGGTGTTTGCGATTTGTCTGGTCATGGTAATTTAATTCAATTATTAATATATATATATATATATATATATATATATATATATATATATAATATAAGTTAAGATAGCGTGGACATGGAGTCAACGGCACCGGGTTACTGGCAGTTTTTGGTATAAAAATCATATAGGCGAGAAACTGCCAGTAACCAAACGCTGTTGGCTCCATGCTCAAGTTATCTTAACTTAATTAGACATTTTAGAAATTGAATGTGATAAAATGGAAATATATCATGCCCTTCCCAGGGATAATTGTAAAACGAAGTTATACACATTGATAATCTTGGCAGAAGACACAATTCAAATTACACACACACACACACACACACACATATATATATATATATATATATATATATATATATATGTGTGTGTGTGTGTGTGTGTGTGTGTAAAAGTGGAATTGGAATTGAATCCGACGATATGAGGAAGAATGAATAAAGAAAAGAAAGTACAGAATGGATAATAAAAGATGAATTTAATCAATATTACTTACACATGTGTTTCGGTCAGTTTATCTATGTGTACACGATTCAAACTATATTATTATTAAATAAACAAATGAAATGAAATAATAATAATAGAAAAATGTAAAAATATTCCGTACATAGAGAAAATTCGACCTCATCATTTCAAAATAAAATTTCACTTTGATGAACGTCGAATTTTCTCTATGTACGGTATATTTTTACATTTTTCTATTATTACTATTTCATTTCATTTGTTTATTTAATAATAATGATAAGAGAGAGAGAGAGAGAGAGAGAGAGAGAGAGAGAGATTAGTAATATTATCACTAAGATTATTATATTGAGAATTCTGAATAAAAATACATTTTGATTTAAATAAACCTGTATTTATTTGATCTTATGTGTTTTCTAAGCACTTATGATTATTTTTTTTATTTATTCATTTTTTCCATTTTTTTCTATCTTCTTTTCTTTTCTTTTTCTTTTTCTTTTTTCTTTCTTTCTTTCTTTATTTATTTTATTTTATTTTTTGCTGACAACTGGATGTATTTTGTTTTTCTGGATTCTCAATGAGAAGAGAAACTGGATCGAACACAAAATATCTTCGATCATGAAGTATCTAATCAATGACTTATTCTAACGCAATTAAAATCCGGTAATTATAGAAAAAATCAATATTATCTATCTTAATGAATTTTGATTTATTAGAAATAATAAGAGGTTATTTCTACATTATAAAAGTTTTTCAAATAATATCTATATATATGAAGAAATGTCGACTTAAAACTCAGAAATGAGATATCATTGAGCATTAAAATTGCATATACACCTTAATATGTTTATAATATGAATACATATAATATAATCTAAATGTTCAATTTTTAGTTGGTTGGTTGATTGGGTTTTACGGCATATCAACTCATTGGGTTATTTTATGCCGGAGACGTTGTTTTATTCATTCTTGATGGGTACTCATTTTTTTTAACTCAATATTTTTTTAATTTAACCAATAGATGGGACCATAACAGGTACTACCACTCCGGGTCAGAGTGGACCTGAGAGCAATGGTGATGAAGGCATGCTCCACATTCACCGAGCTCAAGACTGGAACTTCACCATCAGATTGTTTAACGTCATACCCAGGACAATGTACACTTTTTGATTTTTCCTGATTAAATAATATAATTCAATAATCAAAGACCAATCGATTTGTGGAACTCTTCACAGGTATTTATAAGTTTTAAAAGCCAAACCCACCATGATTAAATATGATACAGATATATATATATATATATATATATATATATATATATATATATATATATATATATATATGTGTGTGTGTGTGTGTGTGTGTGTGTGTGAAGAAAAGGAAGTGAATCCGACGGTATGTAGTATATTAAGAAAGATTGAAAAAACACAGGTTTAAATGAGTTAAGTGGTGAGTTTATTGGCCGACGCTGCAGTGTTTCGATCTATAAATTAGATCATCTTCGGGGCATTTGTTGGTATATGGAAGGTAATAAGAAATTTTTATCACAGAATAAGGAGAAAAGCGAGTGATAGTCCTTGTTTATCAGTCAGTTTAAAATTTGAAATTTGAAAAAAGAAGACGGTTTGAAATATGACGTCAAATATTGTCTTTTACGGTGTGAGTATGGGACTGTGTAAGTGTGTGTATCGAATATATATATATATATATATATATATATATATATATATATAGGCGAAATTTGAATTTTATGATTTTATGTTTTTTTCTAAGTATTGTTTTGTAATTCTGTACTAATTGTAAAAAAAGAAATTCTGATTTTTTGGTGAACTAAAAAATTAAATAAAATGTTTTAAAACAAAAGGGTGTCGTAACCGGTAGCAACTATTCGCTACCTGAAATGCAAAAATACCATTACAAAACTAGCATATATCCAGCGTCAGAAGTTAGACGTCAACGGCAGATTCCTGGCGAAGAGGATCAATATGGCGAGGGGTCTGTTCCCGCTAACTCAAGGTCATTCGAATTGTCCTTTTCAGGAGATAAATCTGATTACACAGCGAACTGTTCTTTTCAGGACAAAAATACAACTATTTGTTTCGATTTATAATTGCCAGATATACCTGAGGATTTTTAACCTAATCCCATTGTCTTAGCTGTTTCATTTCTTTCAAGCGGGTGTGGACTCGACATCATCTTCGACGCCGCAAAGGGAATATCTTTTTTACAAATACTATTTTAAATGTAAGCAAAAAAAGAAATTGAAATACGAAATATTATACATATACGAAAAAAATAAAAATCAAACGAAAGCATTGTTAATCAATAACTCAAAAATGAATAATTTTCATATTTCTTAGAACCAAATATATTCATTTATAATCAGTGTAACTCCAAAGTATTTTTTAAAAGAATGAAAATAGAAATAATAATAGAATAAACGAATGGTTTTCATTTAGCTGGATACGCGAAATTTTTCACCTACAAATAAGGACATATTTTTAATTTTTAGATTCCTTCTATTGTTACATTTTTAGGGGTAACAAAGAAAATGAATTAAACGAATACATTTGTATCACTTAAATTCAACAAGCAATTAAAAACGGATTTTTTTTCATGTGTACAAAAATGCTTTTAGAAAAGTTTGATTGTTTCAAAACACTCACGAGTTTATAGTTACACTTTGAAAATAGTTTAAGTGTAAACGAAAAAAAAAAACATTTCCTAAAATAAACGAATATTGTAATATGCGAATTCTTAGAGAACTTGTTTTTAATTTGATAATATATTTCCCTTTTATCCTCTCTCTTACCCCTCTCTATATCCATCTATCAATCGATCTATCAATATATATATATATATATATATATATATATATATATATATATATATATATATCCTTTCGGTGAGGATGAGAATACCTCAAGTGCATCTTCTGCATATGCCACTAAACTGCATTTGATGGTGGGACTCCCTATCGCCAAAGCAAAAAAGGACCCAAAACTTCTTAATATGCCATTAGAATTAAAAGATGAATAAATCAGTTAATCTGTCTCTCTCTTTTCCTTTCTCTCTGTCTCCCCCTCTCTGTTTGTCTGTCTCCCCTCCCCCTCCCTCTCTCTCTCACTATATATATATATATATATATATATATATATATATATATAACACATACAAAGATACTGTGTCCCTCTCCTATGTCTATGTACGCGTGTGAAGCATCACTGTCTCTTTCTCCCTTAAACACACGTACACACACGTTCACATATGCATACACACAATCTATCTATTTATATATTAAAATATCTACATATAGAAACACAGGCAACTGATTCACAGAGGTGAGTATACAGAAGTACGGGCGCAATTATTCACACATACACTTAAATACTCACACACACACACAAAATACACAAAACACACATACACGCACATGCATATGTGCACATGCAAATTCATCTATTTCTCTCTCTCTCTCTCTATATATATATATATATATATATATATATATATATACATATATATATATGTATATCTAGAGAGAGAGAGAGAGAGAGAGAGAGAAAAGAGAGAGAGAGAGAGAAATGGAAGAATTTGCATGTGCAAATATATATATGTGCACATATATATATATATATATATATATATATATATATATATATAGAGAGAGAGAGAGAGAGAGGGAGAGACAGACAGACAGACAGACAGACAGACAGAGAGACAGAGAGAGACAGAGAGAAATGGATGAATTTGCATGTGCACATATGCATGTGCGTGTATTTGTGTTTTGTGTATTTTGGTGTGTGTGTAAGTATTTAAGTGTACGTGTGAATAATATATATATATATATATATATATATATATATATATATATATATATATATATATATCCTTTCGGTGCCAAAATGCGAGAAAGATGCAGCAAAGCCTCCAAAAATAAATATAATCGGATACTGATGAACATCGATCATTTTTACGTGTATTTTTACCACGTCCGTTTTGATTTTGCTCGTCTCTCAGTCGACGTCCCCGGCCTTTTCTTTTTCTTCCTGCTCTGCCGCCGGCTTCTCTCTCTCTCTCTCTCTCTCTCTCTCTCTCTCTCTCTCTCTCTCTTCTCTCTCTCACTCTCTCTCTCTCTCCCCCTCTCTCTCTCTCTTACTTGACAGGCCTGTCCCTCTGTCTATCTCTCTATTCAGACGTCATTGTTTCCATTTATAAAGTAGGCTAACCGTCCCAGCATCATTTCTAATGGCCGTTCCATCTCGTCTTTCTTGGCACATCGCTTTTTTGCTTCTGACTCTCACTGAACGATTCGGATGCTGAAGAAATCCATTTCCACATCTCATCATTGATTCATCGATTACTTTTGTCCGGCTTGACCCTTTATATATATATATATATATATATATATATATATATATATATATATATATACTAGCTCGAGTACTCGTCTACGCTGAATAAGTATTCGTCTATTTTATACATTTTTTTTCCAGAAAAAAATTTCCGCTGGACCCTTACAAAAGAAAATTATTACTATAAAAGATAAAACAAATAAAAAAAAGCATAACAATGAAATATATTATAACTAATTTTCTATGACTTCCGGCATGTTGGCGGGGCTTAAATTCCGCTAATTACATACCCTTAAGAGGGATAATACCTCAAGATACCTTGAGTGTGACACTAGACTGCATTTTATGGTGAGGCTACAATCCTGAGTGTTCTGATGACGTTAAATTGCATATAGTAGCAAAGTTCAATTCTGGATCTCTGGGGTTAGAGTACCTCTTTATCGCCATTACTCCCAGGTCCACTCTGATCGGAGTGGTAGTACCAGTTAGGATACCATCTTAAATAGATCAAAATGAGTACTTAAAAATGTGTTTGAAAAAATTGTGTTGAAAAAATTGAATTCCCATCAAGAATGATTTAAAAAAAGGCCAAGGCATAAAACAACCAGAGGGTTGACATGCTGTAAAACCTAACCAACCAAACCTAACATCGAATTCTGGAGTCCACTGACTCTTAGTGTTATTATCTGTTAGAGTGTTATCTATGAGTCAAATGAATCTGTTAAAAAATTCGTATTCGTTAGGACCATGTTAAAACATAACTCATAAGAAACAACTACATAAAAAATTGTTAATATATATTTACCAACGAGCAGGACGTGACACAAGGTCATTTTTAAACGGAGTTTAACAGGTTTGAATTCAGAGTTTCCTTCTCCAAGACCGGTTGCCTAACCAACGTTAAATAGCCCAGTCTGCTTACTATTTATCCATAGCCGGAGGGAGAGTAGGATTCATACCTTTCCAAGGTATTAGCGCTAAGTGAAATGCAATTACCACATCCAGAATTTGAACTCTGGTCGACGAGTCCATTTCCCATGAATTCAACCATTACACCACGTGCTTCCATAAAAATTTTAATAAGAATGTACAATGAAAGCCAGTTCCTATCTTCTAAGCATAAAATTACCCTAGAAGAATTGACAATCCGATACAATCAATTAATCATTGTCTATGGCATGTGACAAAACAACTTTCCTGACTAATATATTTCTAAACCTTGGTAATCTCTCCTTCAGTCATGACATGTTTCTCCCAGAGAAAGTTACAATGAACTTTGATATTTCATTCAATGTCACTTGTCACGAGTAGATTGTTTTACTCGGTCCTAACGAATGCGAATAATCTTTTCTATTTGTCTGTCATCTCAGGTACACCTTCCACATGCCAATACGAGATGAGAAATCTAGCTTTTCTCATGCTCTGAAACAAAAAATTCCCCATACCTTATAATCAGTTCACTCTCCTCCACAATAGGTCTTCAAAACAAGCCAATGTATTGGGCGGTCCGAGGTTTTGTCACCCCTTTCTCTCTGCTCTTGTCACGAGGTGCGGGATGATGCACCAATATACTTGCAAGCAGCCTCCCCTCCAAACTGTACGACCTGGTGTCAGCCATATGACATAAAAAAATTACATCATTATTTTTATATATTATAATCAATGATATTGCATATTATATTATTAGAACAAACAATAATGAATGTTAAAACAATATGTCAGGTTGACAAGAATTTCGGATCACCATTAACGTTCTGATTTTTTTTACTGTATATAAAATTACATTATTTCTTCTTTTCATATATAGACAATCATAGAAATTTTTTGAGAACGGATTGTTAGATAAAAATACATTATATCTATTATTTCTATACATGTGATAAAACATTGAATTTTACTTTTATTTTCTATTTTAATAATGTTTCTATACAGTTTATTGCAATCTACCCATGAAATACAAAGCCCTGTCGTCTGGGGCTTTAGAATATAGCGACTTCTACAGAGAAGTAACACCCCCCAATAGGGCCACCTGTTGGTCGTGGGTGACGACCCGTGATGTTTAAGGACAGAATCCTGGTGGAGGAGAAGTCCATTACATGCAACACTCCACTTAGACCCTTACTTAGGCTAGACGGAGAGGCTCCCTCCGATCAATCAGCTGGTCATGCCAAGCCCTAGCACCTATATATATATATATAATATATATATATATATATATATATATATATCTTAGGAAGTCACTATTATTATTTAGTTGAAAATTGTAGGAAATACAGATTGTTTAAAATAATGTTGATTTTTTATTATATATATGATATTATAATTTCAAAGTCCCACCTGTTTACCATTCGGGTCAATGCATTATTGGAATCTTCCCAGGTGGTTTCCGTAATATCAGTTATGTTTTTCTAATAAAGATACTCCGAGAGAAATTTTACCATTTAATAATTCCAAAGATGTCTTGAAAGGGATGGGAACATGTGGAGACTGTTTGAAATTGTATCGTAAAGAACACTCACGTTATAATGTTAAAAGTTTTTAATCGCCATGTTTAGTTCATTTATTGAAATTTATTTTGGACCTACGTGGGAATGGTCAAATAGGAACAATCGCGGCTCATCTGGAGGTCACGTGAGAACAGTTATAAAACTCAGGATCCCTGAAGATTCCCGCTCTACGTCGCTCTACGGCCAACACGGGTCTCTTCTGTTACAATTAGGCCACCGGCCAAGTAGGTAAGGTATCGCTTCATGATACAGTCAAAGACGGCCTTTGAGCTGACAATCTAATTGTCTACTACAATTTGAACCGGTCCGCGTATGAATTACTTACCAGGACTTTAACCAACAGCCATGTATATATTTACCAAACTCCTCCACAAAAACAGGATGCGACACAAGGTCAATTTCTTAAGTCGAGTTTAACTAGTTTGAATTCAGAATGTTCCTTCTCCGATACAGGTTAACTAGCGAAGGTTAAAGAGACCGGTCTGTCCTACTATTTACTCATAGCTGGAGGGAGAATTGAATTCATACCTTTCCCACGGTATTAGCGCTATGTGAAATGCAAACAGCCTCGTCCAGGATTTGAACTCGCGTCGACGAGACCATTTCCTACGATTCTAACCATTACACCACGCACCTCTTTAGCAACAGCTATGTACCAGCAGGTGTATTATCTGTAACCTTAACCTATCCTAACCAAACCCAAAATATTCAACACTGGACCTAAAACTGTCTTGCTTATTTTGTAAATTGTTTCCAACTAATTGTATATTCTTGTACAGTAAATTCCCCGTAGTAACAAAAAGTTGTTTGTGTTCCTTCCTTTAAAAGCATTGCCTTTTTTTACTCAGTACATCAACGTACAGTTTATTCCCCTAGAAAGCTTCGGGTTTTAAACGGTGCTTTCTTCGGGGTTAGAATTCCCCCACATTTAAGTGAAATACGTTTAAGTGTGAATAATTCATTTAAACATTTTGACTTTATTTTGACATTGTTAATCCTAATGTAATTATTTCAAAACTCCATTTTGTAGAACTACTTATAACTACTAATTAGTAATGATTAATTAAATGGAAATAATTATTTTACTAAAACAAATAATTCCTTAATTTTCGCTTTTGATGTCTGCAAATTTAAATGCTGTACGATTAGTTACGCCTAGCAACAACATTGTTAAAATTAGTTTATAATTGTATAAAATGTGTTTCGTCTTCTTGTCTGGTGAAGAAACAAGAGATTGATTACGGCTGTCAGTTTGATTGGAGAAAATTATCCAATCAAATTAGAGGAACCTGTCGTCTGCGAAGTAACAAATTTTTCAGTTGATATTTTTTCTTTCTTTAATTATCGAGTGAGTTTCCGTTTAGGGCACCAATAATCGAGTTTAGTTTTGTTTGTGGGCACGCAACTAAATGCCGGTTCACAGTCGCGCAAAAAAAAAAGAAACGAAAAGAAAGAAATTCTTACAAAAAAGTTAAACTGAAATTCCAAATAATCGATAAGAACACTTTGCGATGTTTTTGTTGATTCAAACACAGGTGTAAAATCATTTAAAACCTTTTCATGAAAAACTCCAATAACATTAGTTCGCACTGAATAATTATTTTTCTTGAAGAATTCCTGTCAATGGGGGTCATATCCCGCTTTCCTGAGAAATATATTCTATTACGTTAAAGATTTCTGATGAGACTAATACGTATGTATGCTAAAGTTGTTGGTTGGTTGGTTGGTTGCTGTTTTTACGTTATGTCAATCCTTGGGTTATTTTATGCCGAAGATATTTTGGTTTCATTCTTTCTTAAGTATTCAAAACTTCTTTAAACCTGTTTTCATCTATTTAACCCATAGATTGATCCTAACAGGTACTGCCACTCCGGGTCAGAGTAGACTTTGGAGTAATGGCGATGAAGGAGTACTTCACACTCCCCAGAGCTCCAGAATTGGAACTTCATCAATAGATGAGTTTAACGTCATGCGCAGCATACGTTAAATTCGGTCGATCAAAATCAAACTGTTTGGCCGTATTAATGTATTTACCCAAACTCTCCGCATCAGTTGGATGCGACACTAGGTCATTTTTTTAAGCAGAGTTTAACATTTTTTAATTCAGGTTGTCCTTCTGCTAGACCGGTCGCCATACAAAGGTTAAAGGGCCCAGTCTGCTATATTATTTATTCATAGCTGAAGGGAAAAAAATTGGATTTATACCTTTTCCAATGGTATTACCGCTATGTGAACAACAAACAACCATATCCAGGATTTGAACTCGGTTCGGTGTGTCCATTTCTTAAGACCATAACCATCTCACCACAAATGACTTTTGTTTGGCCGTATCAAGCGGAAAGACTATTTTCAACTATTGATATATATTATGTATTTAGCCAACACCTCCATCAGGAGATAGAATGCGATGCAAGCTTAATGTTTAAGCGGATTAAAGCTGGTTTGAATTCAGAATGTTCCTTCTCCTAGACTGGTGTTTAAGCAAGTCTAAAGAGTGCAGACTGCCCTATTATTTATCTATAACTCAGCAGAGAATAGACTCGAACCTTTCCAAAGAGCATTGGTACGATAACACGCAAACAGTCTCGCTTAGTATTGTAGCGTAATTATTAAGGTCAACAGGAGTTTGAGAGTGGTAATAAAGCTGTGTGCGGACTGCTATAGAAAGAGAGGAAGAGGAAATAAGAGAATGTAAAGGTTAAAAAAGGAGGAGTGGACACACAACGGGTTGCCGGTAATTTGACCGAGGAATGACGCCGGAAGAGGAATTGAAAGTTGACCGAAAGCGGAAGTGACGTGGTGACGAGGAACGAGAAAGAGGAAAATTGCCCTATTTTGCCTTTCGACCGTCGCAGTGTTAAGACGCGGCTGCTGGTCACTAGTATTGGGACAGCGATATAGATGGTACCATGTTAGAAGGTACAGTAATTTAACAGTGTCCCCTCTCTCTCTCGCTCTCTTTCTCTCTGTCTTTCCTTCTTTCTGAAACAGAGCCCAAGACACGAGCCTGAAAATAAATGCTAAGCCCTTGTGACGATATAGCTTACGTGTCTGTTGTGCCTTCTTTATCTACAATGACGACCGCTACTTAAACTTGAGTTGGCTACATATATCGTTCCGGAGTTTGCCACAAAGACACCTTGGTACTTTGTTATACAACTAATACATTTTTAGTGCCGTGAATTCTGAGTCACGCCACGTAACAAACCCCTTTTTGGTACCATGACCATATTATTATATTACAGTATTTGAAAACGGGTCGCCGATAAGCGTTTTGCAGGTGCGCCACTACAAATTAATATTAATATTAAGATAGCTTTGCTTTTATCTTTGAATATCAAGAGATGTACAGAGTAAAAAATCTAAATAGACTTGGAAAGGCTTGAGTCTATTCATAATGACAAAAAGAAATACAGAAAAATGATGTTTTGCAGAAAGTATTAAGATATTGCGTATACAATTTTTCTTGGAGATGATAAAGAGAATTTTTATTTAGCATTTACTTTCTTTTACCGTATGACCGGTTGTCAATTAGTATAAAAATTATTGAAGGGACAAAAACACCAAGATTAAGACCACCTGGCGAACTAATCCTTAGCCATAAACAACCCTCCCCCTTAAGATGATGAGAAGAACTGTAATTGAAATCTTTCAGGATTTCCCGGAAAAATTGTATATTAAGCCTCATGAATTACCATTTTCAATAAAGTCAGCGGTCTGATGATACTCATAGGTATACACAGATACGCGTGGGTAGGATAGATCTATAACCGCAAAATGACCGATTTTTAAGCTTTTTCTTTATCAATTATATATATATATATATATATATATATATATATGTGTGTGTGTGTGTATATATATTGTGTTGTTGTTGTTGTTGTTGTTGTTGAACCTTTCCATCCACTAAGGACGATGGCATAGTGTCCAAAAATAAAATAAAAATAAATTAAAATAAATAACTAAATAAATTATCTGCATCAGCGCAAGTGACTGTGCAGGCCAATTCCTGAGTGACAGTCTTTGGTACACTGACTGCACACAAACTATGATGCTTTCTGGGTCTGCTGTCTTTTCTCCCTCTTTCCTGTCGAGGCTACTCTCCTCTCCACCTCACCCTCTCTTTCTTTCTCTCTCTCTCCCTCTCTCTCTCTCTCTCTCTCTATATATATATAATATATATATATATATATATATATGTGTGTGTGTGTGTGTGTGTGTGTGTGTGTGTGTATGCGTGTGTGTAAAAATGAAACTGGAAGCAAATCCGACGGTATATTGAAAAAATGAATAAAGGAAAGAAAGTATAGAATGGATAATATAGGATATTTTAATCATGTTTACTTACACGTGTTTCGGTCAGGAGTTTATCCATGTGTACATTATTCAAACTATTATTATTTTTAAATCACCAAATGAAATGAAATAATAATAATAGAAAATTTTTAACATTTTTGAATTTAGAAAAAAATTTTTCCACATTTTTTCTATTATTATTATTTCATTTCATTTGGTTATTTAAAAATAATAATACTTTGAATAATGTACACATGGATAAACTCCTGACCGAAACACGTGTAAGAAAAATTGGTTTAAATATCATATATTATCCATTCTTTACTTTATTTCCTTTATTCATTTTTCAACATATATATATATATATATATATATATATAATATATATAAACTCATAAATAAAGCTTATATACCATATGGTCTAGAATCCTGTGTGTGTGTATTTTTTTTCTAATTAAAACCTTGAATTTCTCCGGGTTCAGCTAGTAAATATGATTATATGAGTTGAATCAAATAAGCCCTTCATGCCAAGGCAACTGGAATTAATAATCTTCAAATTAAGGAGAAAAAATTTCAAAGACTTCCATGGCTCTAACATGCACAATAGATTATTGCGTGAATGCACATGTTTACCATAATCATTTGGCAAGTATCCAATTTCATATAATTATATTTATGACTTGTAGTAAATATATCGATATGTTAAATGTTATGAACACACGGGCACATTCATTTGGAAAAATGTAACTGCAATTTGTTTGTAGAATAGATACGAGGTAAATTTCTGGAATATTAAGCAGGAGTATTTCTAACTGTAGTAACTCCGATGTTTCATAAGAGACCAAGAGAAAATTTTAGTTGATAAAACGATTTATTTCTTTCGGGGGGATTTTACGGCATGTCAACCTTTTTGGGTTATTTCATACTGAAGAGATTTCATTCTATTCATTCTTGAACTCATTTTTTAAATATTTTTGATTATTCATTTTTGTATACTTAACCCATTGATGACAGATACTACCATTCTGGATCAGAGTGGACCAGGGAGTAATGAGCGTGAAGGAGTAATCCACACTCGGGACGCTTACGGGACACTTACGGGACGCTACCCACGCCCAGCAGGTGCACCCCATTTGGGTGGGGGTTTTGACCCTCTGCAGTGGTACAATTGGCATATTCTACAGCCCTAGCCGATAGAATGGGTGATTCCTTTGTACTGATCGTGAACTAGTAAATATTGCGTTGCGGAGTTTCGAGGAAGTTTGGCGGAGACAAAAACACATTGAACAAATGAGTTTACCCCAGGAAAAAAGAAAAAGACTAACATGTGGTCACAAAAAATACCACTCACTTTATTATCGTTGTTCCAATATGCCATTGGACTGATCTAAAAGAAACAGAGAGAGGTGAAGTGGTATGTTCGAGTTAGGGAAGGAGGATCTATCGTTTGAAAAATCGTAGACCACGAGAGTTATCTTTATTGTTCCCTTTTTGCTGGTCACGCAGCCAGGCACCAGGTTTATTAGTGACCATAGGTGGTCACTTCGTTACATAAGCATTATTTGTATTAGAGCCAGTTTAAACAAACCCGCTTGATTTAAAGATGTTCAGGTACGATGCAGTTAACAGTAGCAAAATTGAAGTCAGTACACTGAGTTCAAATCCCGGCCGATACTTTTTAGTCCGAGCCCTGTCAGTTTGGGCTTTAGAATACATCGACTGAACCTCTGCAGAGCAGTTAACCCCTCCCCAAATGGGGATACCTATTAGCTGTGGGCTGCGATCCGTGATGCTTAAGGACGGAATCAGTGTGGATAAGAAGTCCATTGCAAAACCCCACTTGGCCCTTACTTAGAATAGACGGGCGGTCGGAAAAGTCTCCTCCGATCAATCAGCTAGTCACGTCAAGTCCTAGCACCTATATGACTGTCAAAACCCTATTGCACTTATGGCAAGCTCTAACCCTTTTTAACACATGGATGCTAGAAGGCCGTGGCTGAGAATCTTCATATCCAGGGCATGACGTTAAACTCTAACTGATGGTGAGGTTCCTCTACTGGAGGTCTGGGGAATGTGAAGCACCTTTGATCCCAGGTCCACTCTGACCTGGAGTGGTAGTACCGGGGGCTGTTTGCGTTTCAATTTACACTTGTACTCTTGGGAAAGGAATGAATCCTTCTGTTCTTCAGCGAGTCATCGATACATAGTTGGACTGACTGGGTTCTTAACTTTTGCTTAAGCAACCAGTCTAGGAGAAGGAACATTTTGATTTTAAATTACATTAAAAATCCGTGGCGGTAGGGTTGGTTAAATACATACCTAACAGAAGAGACTTGCCGATTATATCATTTACGTGGAGGCTTGTGGTGTAATGGTCATTATCATGGGAAATAGACACAACGATGCATGTTCAGGACTAGGCTGTTTGCATTTCAAATAGCGCTAATAACCTTGGGAAAGGTATGAATCCAACTATTCTCCCTCCAGCTATTGGCAAATAGTGGGGAAGACTGGGATTTGGTTACGCAACCGGTCTAGAAGGAAAACTATGAATTCAAACCTGTTAAACTCTGCTTAAGGAATTGACCTTCTGTCACATCCTGATCGTGCGGAGGAGTTGGTAAATATATATTTATCATTTATATTTCCTTTTGATCTTAACTTTGTTCTATGAAAATTTTCACTTTTTTTTTCTTTATTTTTCTTTATAGAAATATTATTTTAATGAGTGATATTTAAAAGATTTATCGATTTAAAACGTTTTTGTTTTTGCTCGAATTCTTAATGTAATGTATTGGATGTGCGGAAAATAAAAGAAACTGGCACTCATTTACACAGAGAATAATAGTCACAATCTGATGATGGATGCGGACGTCGAAGCCGCACAATAGGAAGTAAAACACAATTAACAGGAAGAAATAAGTGTTCAGCGGGGAGGCGTTTGAACTTTGAATCGTGACATGATGTAATTCCAAAAGACACATGGATACGTAGGGAATATGCAAAGGTGATACAAAATACATTAAAGAATACATGGAAGACAAAAAAGACTAGTGAGTTGATGATATGTGTAGAATCGCTACCCGTTGTCGACCGGGTACTACCTCTCTTTGTTACACACAATCTCTTTCTTTCTTTCTTTCTTCTTTCTCTCTCTCTATATCTCTCTCTATCTCTATTACCCCCTCTCTCTCTCTCTCTCTCTCCTCTCTCTCTCTCCTCTCTCTCTCTCTCTCTCTCTCTCTTCTTTCTCACTCCCCTCTTCTCTCTCATTCTCTGTCAATATATATATATGCATATATATATTTGTCTGATAACTGATTGTGGCTGATGTGATATATATATATATATATATATATATATATATATATATATTGTACACTTTGTATATATATATATATATATATATATATATATATATATATATACAAAGTGCATCATAAAAGTATCGACATTGAAGCTGTATTTACCAAGATAGAAATGAAAAATGAATGGAACGTTAATTTTTTTAAGAATACAAGGTGTGTCAAAAAAGTATCGAGATTTTTCTCGATACTTTTTTGACATACCTTATATATATATATATGTATATAGAGAGAGACAGACACACAGACAGACACACAGACAGAAGGCAGAAGAAATAACCAAAATAAAACGACACTTCTTTCTTATAAATCTGTATTCATTTATAGACAATCCGAGAATATAACCTACCCTGTCGACGGGCCTTAGAATATTCTTTGTATATACCCTGCAGAGGGCTAAGACACTATATGGGTATAACAAAAACTGAAATCTGATGGTGAGGCTCCAGTTCTGGATATCCTTGGAGTGTGGAATACTCCTTTATTCCCTTTACTCCCAGGCTTACATTGATTTGGTGTTGCATCATCTGTTAGGGTTCAAACCATAGATCAAATACATTTGTTTGAAAAACATTTCTATTCGTGAAAAAAATTGTTCGCATTTCGGGCAAAACAAACACTAAAAAACAACTCAATACAAAGTACAATGAAAGTACAATGAATGCAATCCCCTAAGCTCTAGGCATATGATAACCCCAGACGGGTTGCCATGCCGAAAAGATCAATCAATACTCATATATCAGATTAGTAACGTTTAATTGAATGTGAATACTTATTCTATCCAATAATTCGTTACTTTCTTTTGGAATTTTAAGTTATGTATATTCAGTTACGCCTTGCAGCAACATGGCTTCCCACAGCTTATTGTTTCTCTTGATTAGAACACATCTTTCCACATGAATGACAATTGTTGTATATTGATGGTGTCGACATTTTTAGACGGTTAGTATAGAGACTTTGAATCCAAGTGTTGTTGAACTCAGGAGCTCAGGCATTAGGTGATTGACACGAAATAACCTTAGCGTAACCTTCTTTCCGGTTACACAGACAGTGGGAACAGAAGGTTCAATTAGCTTAGAGTCAGTTAAGCCGTGAGACGTCCTAATGTCAGCACGCTCCATCAAGTGGTTGAAAGAGTTTTGGTTCTGAAATTAATAAAAATATGATCATAAAAATGCATGCCTTGCGGTGTCTCTATGAGAGCTAATGTCAACCTTGGTATAATCTGACCAGGATCTTGATGAACCAGAATTATAATAGACGTAGAATAGTCAATAATATAGAAGAAAAGGAAGGAGACATGAAGATAGCTACAGACTACAATAAAACAGAAGAGAATAAGAAATAACAGCCAGCTACGCAACGAGTAAGTAAAGATTAGATATGAGGGCATAACCACGGATGCCTTCATAAGAAGAATAGAAACGAACCCTCTCCAAGATATATACCCAATCAAGACTCAAGCGGGTATATAACACAATTTTCAAGATATATTATATATTATAATAATTTATTGTAATCAAATTATATTATTATTTCATTTCATTTCATTATTTAAAAATAATAATAGTTTGAATAATGTACACATAGATAAACTCCTGACCGAAACACGTGTAAGTAATATTGATTAAAAATATCCTACATTATCCATTCTATACTTTCCTTTATTCATTCTTTCAACATATACACACGCAGACACACACACACACACACACACACACACACACACACACACACATATATATATATATATATATATATATACTGACTTCAAAACAAACGGAAAATCTGGAAAAACAGCTGGTGTAATAGTTAGAGCTTCACAGTCAGGGTTGCAATCACACACAGAGCGGTCTTCCTGTCTATAGCTCTGCTGATGAGGCCTAATAGGCCTAATAGGCTGAAATGTACATACAAAAATTGATTTTTCTCGATTTGTTTAGCCTTACATTTGAATAGGTATGCCCGTCTAATTCATTAATTATCAATCAATTAATTTTCAAAATTAGGTACGACTTCAACTAAGCACAAATTTTCATTTCTTTATTCCTTACTCCTTTTTAGTCCTAACGTTCTTAATCCCACCAACATAAAGAAATTATATATATATATATATATATATATATATATATATATATATATATATATATATTATTTTTACCAGTTTTTATTGATATTTGCATGTCATTTTACAAAATTTAATATGTACTTAATGTATGAAGTACCAATTAAAAACACTCTGCAGGAGCTTGTTTCATTGCCATCCAATAGGGCGGCTTTTAAACTAGTATACTATATTATTATAATGGAGATTCGGAGTCCGTCTGTCTGTAACAGAAACTAGGCCATTGCTTACGTCACAATACCTCGGAATTGCGTAAGTTTATCAATGAGTTTTTAATTTATAGTCAAAATCATTAATACATAGAATAAATCATATTTATTAATGATGTCTATATGAAAATTTTAATTAGATTTGCCTCAAAACAGCCCATGTTATTAGTGCGTTTAAGATCCTGCAAAATGTCTAATATATATCACTAAGAAATGAAAAATATACATAATACATGGTTTGGTTAATATGCATACTGGTTTTAACTAAACTGGGTTTAATAAATAATTACTTGCTTTTATTCATCTCCAATAGTATTGTTTTATTCTCCAGCATATTAAGATAAATTCTATGAATGATTTTATCGAGAAACCAATTAGAATATGAATAAAATAAGTGTAATCTTTTTATATACGTTCTTATTTAATTTCGTTAATCTTTCTAATTTGATATATTTAATTACATTAAAATGTAAGTACTTACACCGGAGGGTGCATATTCCTGAGAGTAAAAATGAATATTGGCAAATTCGTCTCCAATAGTATTGTTTTATTCTTCAACATATTAAGATAAATTCTATGAAGAATTTATCGAGAAACCAATTAAAATATAAATAAAATGAGTGTAATCTTTTTATATGCGTTCTTATTTAATTTCGTTAGTCTTTCTAATTTGATATATTTCATTACGTTAAAATTCAAATACTTACACCGGAGGGTGCATATTCTTGATAGTAAAAATGAATATTGGTAAATCAGCCTTTACTTATATTTAAATAGATGTACAGCTATTTGTTGTTGTCATCTAACTTCATATTCAAATGCATTTATTCATATCCCCTTACTTACGAGTTTGCCAATAGGCATCATCTATATTTATGACGTAGATGTCAATATCGATAAAAGAGTCACCCTATAACCCTATTGCGTCCGCATCCTTATGCGTACATGTATGCACTGCGCTTATAGATGGACGAAACACTTAAGACAAATATCTGGGCCCTTACCAACAATCCCATTTCTCATTTATTTCTGCAAGACATTGTTAAAGGTCACCCGATAACCTGAAATGTCTTCCCTCAGTACAAACTTGATTTGGAGTCATCTCCTGCCCTCATAAGAAGGGCACTCATGTAAAAACGATACGTTAGTGTGGCGTGTTCCCCAGATACCAATTGTGACGAGGGCGGGTGAGCGGGGTTTGGACATGTGATATTAATGCTGGCATTTAAGTTTTCTTTAAGAAAAGAAATCCCATCTTATTCTAACAACACTTTTTATATTTCTTCTTCTTCTTCTTCTTCTTCTTCTTCTTCTTCTTCTTCTTCTTCTTCTTCTTCTTCTTCTCAAATTCCTTTACTTCTTCTTCTTCTTCTTCTTCTTATTATTATTATTATTATTATTATTATTCCAAACTTCTTTTACTCATTCTTCTTCTTCTTCTTCTCTTCTTCTTCTTCTTCTTCTTCTTCTTCTTCTTCTCAAATTCCTTTACTTCTTCTTCTTCTTCTTCTTCTTATTATTATTATTATTATTATTATTATTATTCCAAACTTCTTTTACTCATTCTTCTTCTTCTTCTTCTTCTTCTTCTTCTTCTTCTTCTTCTTCTTCTTCTTCTTCTTCTTCTTCTTCTTCTTATTCGTATTCTTATTCTTATTATTCTTCTCACCTTCCTTCTATTTCTTTTTCTCCTCAACGTCCTTCTCTCATACTTCTTCTATTCTAAATTTCCTTCACTAATTCTTCTTCTTCTTCTTCTTCTTCTTCTTCTTCTTCTTCTTCTTCTTCTTCTTCTTCTTCTTCCCCACAATTTTTTTCAAATACATCTCCTTTTTTTCGGATTCTCATTTCTTCTTGTAACTATTTCTTCGTATTCTTTTTCTTCTTTCTTTCTTTCTTTCTAAACCTCATTTTGTCATAACCCATCTTCTCATCCTTTTCTTATTATTATTATCATTCTTATTATTCTTATTCTTATCTATTTCTTCATATTATTCTTCAGCCTCCCAATGTTTCCTGCTGTAACCCTTCTTCTTCTTCTTCTTCTTTCTTCTTCTTCTTCTTCTTCTTCTTCTTCTTCTTAATCCAAAGTATTCTTCCTCTATTTTTTATTATATCTTTCTCCAGACCTTTTTGTTTTTTCTTCCATTTCTTTTTAGAATATCTAACTCTCAATTTTGCTTTCCCCTACTAACTCATGACTTTTATTTTATTTGTACCCTTCACCACACCCTTCTTTTCTTTGTTTTCCTCCATCTTTTAGCTTTCTGCAATTCCTTATTTCAATTTCTTTTCCTTTATACTTTGTTTTACTTTCTTTCCTTCTCTCTCCATCCTTTCATTCTTTTCTTCCTTTCTTTCTTATTTCATTTCCAGTATTCTCATCATCGTTGCTGTGAACCTTTCCACAATTCGATCACCTTCTTCTTTATTCTCCCGTCGTCTTTTGACTGTTCCAAATCTTCCTCCTACTGCTTCTCCTTCTTTTCTTTCTTCTTATTTTTAATTTACTTTTTTCTAATCTAAATTTCCCTTCAAATTCCATTTTAATCTTGCTCCTCCACTTCATTATTATTTTGAGTTTTCACTTCTGTGTTAGCTGATGGTCTTTCACTGAAGTCTGAGTGACAGCAAGTCTCCTCAGGTCGCCATGACTCTTCTGAGTATTCTGGCAGATTGCAGCAGTGCAGTGTTCTGAATGGTTTCAATCCTTCCTCTGACATCCAAACTTTCCAAGCCCTTTTCTAATCCTTTTGGGACTGTTCTAAGTGCACCAACTACAATTGGTATCACTTTCACTTTCATATTCCATAACTTTTTCAGTTCTCTGGCAAGGTCCAGATATTTGTCTATTTTTTCATTTTCCTTTAACTTCACTCTGTGATCTGCTGGCACTGCAAAATCTACCAGTTGACAAGTTCTTTCTTTTTTGTTTATCAACACTAGGTCTGGCCTTCTTGCTGGGATAAGGTGATCCGTTTTTATCTCAAAGTCCCAGAGAATTTTGTGCGTTTCGTTCTCAAGAACAGATTCTGGTTTATGCATATACCATTTTGTTGTATGGTCCAAATTTAATTTTTTGCATAATTCCCAGTGGATCACCTTCCCAATCCAGTCGTGTCTAGTTTTGTATTCTCGCTGTGGTAGTTTGCTACATTCGCAGAGTATATGGTTAACAGTCTCATCTCTATTACTGCAAAGTCTACATTTACTATTCCGTTGGGTCTTATCAATTTTTGCTTTGATATTATTATTATTATTATTATTATTATTATTATTATTATTATTATTATTATTATTCCTTTTGAGTTTTTCTCATCAGCTAACATGATGGTATTTCACTGAAGGCTGAGTGACAACAAGTCTCCTCGGGTCTTCAAGACTCTTCTGAGTATTCTAGCCGATTGCAGCAGTGCAGTAGTCTGAATGGTCTCAATTCCTCATCTGATTTCCAGATCCTCCAGTCTTTTTTCCAAGTTTATTGGGACCGTTCCTAGTATTCTAACCAATTTCAACAATGCAGTTTTTTGGATGGTTTCAATTTTTCCTCTGATTTCCAGTTCCTCTAGTCTGTTTTCTAAACTTTTGAGGACTGTTCAAAGTGCACCAATTACAATTGGTATCCCTTTCACCCACTAGCAAGGCCCAGGTATTTGCCTATTTTTTTGTTTTCTTTCATCTTCACCCTAGGATCTGCTTAAGCAGCAAAATCTAACACTTGACAAGTTATCGTTTTTTTGTTGTTTTTGTTTTTGGGGGGTAATCAATAGCAGCTCTGGTCTTCTGGTTGGGATATAGCGATCTGTCAGTATCTCAAAGTGCCAGAGAATTTAATATGTTTTATTCTCAAGAACAGATTCTGATTTATGCATATACCATTTTTTTATGGTCAAAATATAGTTTTTTGCACAATTCTCAATGGATCACCTTTCCAACTAAATCGGGTATAGCGTTATATTCTCGTTGTGTTAGTTTCTAGCATCCGCTTGATACATGGCTGATTGTGTCATCTCCGTCCCCACACACCCTACATTTGCTGTTCTGTTGTGTCTTATCTATTTTTGCTTTGATATAATTTGTTACTATGGTATTTTTGTGCAGCAATTATGTTCGATTCGGTTTCTCTCTTGAAGTTTCCTTTTCTTAACCATGTCCAGGTCTTTTCATGTGCAATCTTACCAATTTGTCACTATTATTATTATTTATTATTATTATTATTATTATTATTCATCTATTTATTCATTTTTCTTTTCAACTACCTTTTAATCCAACTTCTTTTTCTTCAAACTACAACCCTTTTTACAACTTCTTTCCACCTTTCTTTCTTTCTTACGTTACATTCTCTTTTTTTCCCTCCTTCCCCTTATCCTCTTTTTCTGTGTCTTTTAGCTTTCGTCATTATTTCAATTTCTTTTCCTTTCTTATTCGTTTAATTGCCATTCTCTCTCTCACTCTCTTCGTTCTTTTCTTCTTTTCTTCCTTTCTTTCTCCTTTCATTTCCGGTCTCATCACAGTTGTTGTGAAGCTACAACCATTCAATCATCTTCTTCGTTATTCTTCTAATGCATTAGTGTACTTCAATTAACGTTTCATTCCCATTTCCTTCTCCCACATGAACCGTCTTTAGATTTCTATTAATTACTTTCATTTATCTCTGCCTTTTCCCTTTTTATTCTTTTTTTGCTCCTTTTATATTCCGAGTGATTCTTCCTATTCTTTTAACATCTACATTTAACTGACTTCCTTTTCTTCGCCATTCATTACATCTTAGATTCGCTTCTCAAAACACAAATCCATAAATCATGCCCAACTTGAAAATTAATCGTCTATTCTTCCCCACGAATCCGGTACATTCAATGCTGATCCCTGGAATCTCCTTGGGCCGCTGATCCACGCTGACCCTCCTCTTCTTCACCCAGCAAGGAACAGTCACTCTCACCCCACTCTGACTCACGTATGATAGAAATAAGTGTCCGTGATTTCAGTGAAAGGTTTCTCGCCTGCTTTTGTTGGATGAGTGGCTGTGAGTGACAGGGATTTGTAGATTGATGCGAGATCACGCTGCTCAACATTATTTATCTACGACTACTTTGCGGATGCATCTCAGTGGTAGGATGCTGGCTGAAAGAAGTGAGGCTCGATCGGATTTGTAGTATTAGCCAAGCCTGTCACCGTTATTTAAGTATTTGAAATGAAAAAGGATTTCATAAACCGATTTTACGTACTATTTATATTGGTTGGTTGGTTGATTTGATTTTACGGCATCTCAACTCATTTGATAATTGTAAGCTGAAGATGTTTTAAGAGTTTTATTTCTTCTTTGTGAGATATGGTTGTTATGTAACTATTTAGTTAGTTGGTTCGATTTTACGACATGTCAACCCTTGTTGGGTTATTTTATGCTGAAGACATTTTGTTTTATTCATTTTGTTGGGCATCCAAATATTTTTCAAATTCAACTTTTAAAGACTTTTTAATACTCATTTTCGATCTAGCAAACCCATAGATGGGACCCTAACAGGTATTACTACTCCGAGTCAGGGGAACCTGGGAGTAATGGCAATAAAGGAGTACTCCACATTCCCCAGAGTTCCAGAATTGAAACTTCACCATTAGATACAGTTTAACTTAATTCCAGGACACTAAGACCCTCCCACACCCTTCTAGCACATATATGATAAAAAGGGTTTGCGGTCGCAATAGTGTTGGGAAAATCCTATAGGTGCTACGGTTTGACGTGACCAGTCGATTATTCGGAGGGAGCCTCTCCGCCCGCCCGTTTAGCCTAAATAAGAGCCAACATGGTGTGTTGCATGTCATGGACTGCTCAGCTATCAGGATTCCGTGCTTAAGTATCACGGATCGCCACCCACGGCCAACAAGTGGCACCATTGGGGGGGGGGGATTTTACTTATCTGCAGAGGTGCAGTGAGTGTATTCTACAGCCCCAGCCGACAAGCAAAATCATAAATATATAGAATTTTTAGGATCATCAACCCTCGTCTTATCTAACCATTATAGAACAAATTTTTAAAATTAATTATCGTGGTATTGTTCGCTATTTTTCCATCGTCCATATCACTAAATCTTAAAGAATATAATAAATAAAATACAAATACATTGAAAACACATTTTTAAAAATACACAAGAAAATATACTAGAAATACATAGAAAGAGTAAATAAACCAATTATACCACATAAAAAGAAACTAAACCTTCTATTCGCATTTTGATGTACTTAACACGAAGTTTTGGTATATACAGAAGGGAGTCCCCGTGGCATAGTGAGTAATATGCTAGACTTCGACATCATTGTAAGTGAGTTCGAATTTCAGTCATTCTATCACTTTCACTTTTGAACTAATATCCTTGGGAAAAGTATGAACCCTTTCATCCACCCCAGTGATGGGTTAAATAATACTACTACCTTTCTTCTAAAAAGATTGTTTTGGAATTAGATGACCCACGTAGGTTGGTAAGTATTCACTGACCCCCACTATGTCAGTCGAACACAATGATTATCATAGTGGGAAAAGGTTGGTTCCTTTGTTGAATAGACATACCAACCTTCGTGTGTGAATTAAACAAAGGAAATAAACCGAACCTCGATTTATACAGCTGATGAAGGTAGGATTATGAATTAGCTGAAATACTGTGTTTAAAAAGTCAAGAACACGAAGAAGAGTTTTGTCTGATGGATTTCGGGTATGTGAACATTACGCATTAATTAAGCATCATTAACACGCTTATTATCATCTTACAACACCCTCAGGTTAAAAATCAGACAGTCCAAATCGGCCAAGATGAAATGCAACAATCAAATTTCTGATTATCTGATGTTGCTTATCCGCTGAATTCTTATTTTGAATGAGTTACATCACCTCAACTAAATAATGGATTATTCCGTTTTTATTAGAAAGAAAAGAAGAAAGAAAGAAAGAAAGAAAGAAAAGAAGGAGAAATAGAGACAGTGGGTGATAATGCTAATCTGTTTCAATCGAACATAAGGAAAAAAAGAAAAGAAAGATAAAAGTGTGTGAGAGAGTTAAATGAAGATTAGTATATGTTTTACATATTGAAGTATGGTAGTAGCTCTTAAGTTAACATATAAAACGTTGTTATAATTAAATTATCACACTCATAATTATTTTTGTTATTTCTTCGCACATTACTAAGTTTTGGGAAACTGCTGATGAGCATTAAATTTGTTGTAGAAATAATAAATGTTTATCAATCTATACAATCCTTGTGGTTTATTTCTAGGTAAAAAAATTATATCTGAGATAGGGGTGTAGTTAATTGTAATAAATGGTACCAGGTTATCAAAAAAAAAGAATTTGAAATTTATATTATATATATATATATATATATATATATATATATATATATATATATAAGAAAACGCATCTACGAACATAAAAGCAGCATTAAATTAGCGATCATAACAATTGCCTCTCCCAACATATACTAAATGCTAAACACAATTTCGATTTCGATAATGCTTATATATTGGCTTATATCCATTATAAAAGACTGAGACAAATCTTCGAAGCCAGTGCTATAAGTAACATAGATAATGTTAATTATAGACATGGTTTCTTTAACATATCCCCAAACATAGGCAACTCAATAATCAATAGCTATAAACTTACAAACCTCAGCCATTACAATAACAATACAACATAATATGTCTATGCATGCGTATGTATATGTATATATATATGTATATATGTGTGTATATGTATACATGTATGTATATATATATATATATATGCAGATGTATTGTTTGTCTATATATATATGTGTGTGTATATGTAAACATTTTATCAATTAACAAGTTTCATATTTCTACACATTGATATTCATATGAAATACGTCATAACCTTTTTTAACATTTACTCGTGGACAATTTACGTTCGACATGCGACGATTTCTGATCATCAATTTTCGCCTCATCGGATTTCATATATAAACGCCAAGTAAATAACGGTAAATAACCTTTTAACACACATTCAACATACACTGAACATCTTTCATCTTTTACTCATACAAATTTTCAATGTCTTGAAGAAGGTTTTAATTTAAAAAAAAAACGAAATACTTAGGTATCGATATAAAGAGTTTCCATCGATCATGACATCCTGTGTTTGTTTTCTTTAAACAATTTCTCCACACACACACACACACATATATATATATATATATATATATATATATATATGTGTATGTGTGTGTGTGTGTGTGTGTGTGTGTGTGTGTGTCTGTGTCTGTGTCTGTGTGTGAAAAAGACGATAACTTACTGGGGAATTGAATATCGAGTTAATCGAAAAGTAGAGTGTCGATACAAATATTAACCGAATAAGTTAGTGTTATAAATAATATAAAAGTGGCCAATACGTTAGCAGAGCAGATTTAATATATATATATATATATATATATATATATATATAATATATATATATATATATGAATAATATGAAATATTACTGTGAATGGATTCAGCCATTATAGAAAACTTAAGGGGCATATAAATGAAGTTTGTATATATATATATATATATATATATATATGTGTGTGTGTGTGTGTGTGTGGTGAAAATAGCATGTCCTATATATATTTAACTAATGTTAATAACAAGAAAAAAATGTTGAAAAAATATCATATACTTGCAATTAAAGGCCATTAAAAATGAATCATCAGAAAAAAATAGATAAATGAAATTGCTATATTTCGAGAAACCCTATCCCATTTAACAGAGAATAAAAACAAAAAAGATTGACCATTCTCTTAAACTGGAAGAAAGTCTGAATTAAAGTGTTAATATTTGTTCGTATATGTCTGGTGATATCCGGGTTGTTAAAATGTATCTGATAACTATTTATATCCTTTTTGCATTTCAAAACTTGCAAATTCTCTGACGTGCATGTTTGTAGCTAAAGCGTTTGTGCCCCTTTAAGGAAATATTGTAATTTTATATCTACATGAAGTCTCTGTCTGTATGGGAGTAATATATATATATATATATATATATATATATATATATATATATATATATATATATATATATATATATATATATACAGTATATTTACGTTGTTGTTTTTTATTTAGCGGTAAATATGTAATTCATTTATCACTGAATCTCTAGCTTCTTAAAGTATTCCTTAAGCGAATTTGATTAGATTATCTAAATTAATGCCATATTTATTCCATAGCATGCAGAGGAATATATTATGGAGTAACCCAATACTGAAGAACACACTCTCCACCTACACACACAAAAACAACATATATACACACACACACACACACACACACACACAAACATACACACACACACATATATATATATATTTACCAACCCCTCCACACGAGCAGAATACGACTCTAGGTCATTTTTAAATGGAGTTTAACAGGTTTTAATTCATAGTTTCCCTTCTTCTTGACTGGTTACCTATTACCTATAGCTGGAGGGAGAATTGGATTAATACACCTCCCAAGGGTATTAGCGCCACGTGAAATGCAAACAGTTTCGTCCAGGAATTGAACTCGGATCGACGAGTCCATTTCCTATGAATCTAACCATTTGACCACGCGCCTATATATACATACACACACACACACACACACACACACAAACACACACATATATATATATATGTGTATGTATATATATATGAATATATATGTATGTGTGTGTGTGAGAGAGAGGGAGAGAGAGAGAGAGAGTGCGTGTGTGTGTGTGATATTTATACTATCGAAAAAATATTGACCCTGGTGACCAATGTATAAGCGGCCGACGTGTCGGGGTTGGTAAAAAATATACTTCTTCAGCGACCCACTTCTGCTTTGGGTTAGATAAATGTGGTTTAAGTTTATAGAAACTGGTAATGGTCGTTTCTGAAGAAGAAATTAGACTAAAGCTGAAAGGGATAGCCTATTTATAGGTATTGTTTTACTACCACCTCCAACTTCCGTCATGAGATAATAAATTTTGGCCCTTCACGGCCTCGCGTTCTTAGTACTCACATGCTGTCAGAGACTTCCTCGATCGAACCAGCCACTCCCCGGTAAGTCACCAGTCCACCCACCTTTTTTCACATTATTGAACAGCGCTGTGTGGCGTCGTCAGTTATGTCGGCTGGGACAGAAGTATACACCGACTGCACCTCTGTAATAGGGCATCTATTGCACTTATATGATTATCCCAACCCTATTGTCTTTATGGCAAATCCCCAACCCTTTTATTATATATATGCTAGAAGGCAGTGGTTGAGGATCTTAGTGTACTGGGTATGAGTTTAAAGTGCATCTAGTGGTGAAGTTCGAATTCCTGAGCTCTGGGGAATGTGGAAAGCCCCTTTATCGCCTTTACTCCCAGGTTCACTCTGATTCAGAGTAGTAGTACGCACTAGGGTCTCATCTATGATTGAAATAGAAGAAAATCTGTTTAAAAAGGAAAATTGAGTTATTTAAAAAAATCAATACCCATCAAGAATAAATAAAAGTGTCTTCTGCATAAAATAGCCCAACAAGGGTTGATATTTCGTAATGTCTAACCAACCAACTAATCAAATGCAAATATATTCATCATAGATCGCTACATCATGGCAGCCTTCAGTCAAACCTTATAACTATGTCTAGTACGTTTTACAGACATTCAATATACTAGCAAATATATGCACCCTACGGCGGCAAGTATTTAAGCTTTAATGTAATAAAATATTATATCAAATTAGAAAGACTAATGAAAGTAAATAAGAATGCAGATAAAAAGAATTGAAACAGAGAGTAGTTTAATCGAAAAATAGAACAGCTGAAACTTATTCTTTCATCACTCCCGTCTTTCATCGCTAAATTTTCCTAATTTAAACATTTAGTTAAATTAGGAAGTAAAGAATAAAATTACAGTTATTTCATTTTGTTAATCGATTTCTTTTAAGATTTATCTCCAAGGTTTTTGTTTATATTCATTAAGATAATATCAAACAATTAGAAATCAACAATACCAAGCATATACTTATTAAAATCAAATTTTTAATATCAATATGCAAATTAGCTTTCCCTTTCACTCTGAAAACTGTTATTTAGTTGTATATATAAATACAATTGCATGTTATTAATATGAAGATAAAGCCAATAGTATTACTAATGTAAAACAATTTTATTACTAATTGAGGTTTAAATAAAAATGAAATCATGGAGAATGTGACGTAAATAAATAAGGGAATTGTGACTGGAGTAGTAATATAGTTTCGGTTACAGATAGAAGAACACACAATCTCCATTATAATAAGATACACGGGAAAATATTGAGTAGTTGGCTATTCTGAACAAATAAAATGTTGTTTTTTAATGTTTGATAGCGTTATTTCAATCTATCCTCCATCATTTCCGATCAAAATCGGATTTTTATCAAACTAGAGATAAACTTATAAGTTGAGATTTCTCGTAGTAAATTGAAATTACTACGATCTAAATTCGTCAAACGTTGATCCCGATTTCATGGACTTTTCAAAAAGCTATAATTGTTTACAAAGGATTATTATTATTAATTACTTGAAATCATAATTTCTTGAAACCATTTAACCAAGTGCAAATTATTTGTATTAGATAAGAATACTTGAAACCCTATGACTGTGCAAACTAAGAATTTTTATTATTGTCTAGTAATGGTTCATAGAAAACATAATTGGGTATGAATTATCACTATTAGATAAAAATACTAGAAACCATATAACTGTGTGCAAATTGTACTATCAGTACTTACCTTATATTACATAGCTTCTAAGATGGTTATTATTTAAAAAAATTAAAGGATGTAGAATCACTTATTAAAATTTAGCATAATTTTCATGGTCCTTTCTAATGTACTGATAAAAATATACATATACAACTAAACAAGTATGTGGTCTTCAATAAAACACGATTAGAAGAAAAAGTGGTGTATATTGCATTAATGCGTCCTGGCCTCCTGCTCTAAAAATGTGCTAAGCGGTGACTACTGAAAATTCAACCTGCGCTACTATTGAACTCCCTAGCCGTTTGAAGGCATTTTTACCGAAAAGTTAATGCGATATGAAAGCGATATTTTGCCCCCCCCAGTTTAAAAGCGTTTTTATTGACAAATAATGCCTGAATGCGTTAAAAGTAAGCTACTAGTAAGCCAAAAGTAGCGTGGGTTGGATTTTCAGCGGTCACCACTTAGCGTTTTTAGGGCAGGAGGCAAGGACGCATGTACGCGAT
Organism: Doryteuthis pealeii; assembly: GCA_023376005.1. Taxonomy (NCBI): domain Eukaryota; kingdom Metazoa; phylum Mollusca; class Cephalopoda; order Myopsida; family Loliginidae; genus Doryteuthis; species Doryteuthis pealeii. Next base: position 131,754,321 of record CM042140.1, on the reverse strand, counting down.
AATACCCTAAAAATTGCTACCAGCATACACAAGCACTTGTGTATGTGTATATGTGTGTGTATATGTGTGTGTCGCAGTTCGCGAGTCACAAGCAACTCTTTGGAAAATTCGAGAAAATTCGAATAGTCTATAAATTACTATCCGAATCCTGATCAAGGGACACGGGGCTTGTATTGAGAACTCCTGAATGCTATGTCTTTCTCTACTTGTGTTACATAATTTATGAGCATTTATGAATTATGAACGTACCTGTAGTTAGAATTTTGAATTAGGGTCCGTTAACTTGAAAATGACGGGGTCCGTGGAAAGTTACTAGAGCTAATGAATGACAACGGTGATTTTCCAACTGACTTTCCGGTATACAGGCGTGAGAATAAGTTTTAGTTTAGTTAGTCAGATGAAACGCAGATTTCGGAGCGGGTGGACCTATGGGTCGCCACTCTGATGTCACCCACCCCCAGCGTCGAGATCAAATGAGCAGGGTTGAGAATAAAGCTTGATCAAGAAATAAACAAGTCTTGTTGTATTAATCAAATGTTAAAACAAGCAATGTCCAGCCCTGCACAAAGAAGAATCAACGAAGAAGAACCAACTCATAACAGATCAGCCAAGAGAAAATGGCCGACGAGATAGAACCAGTAGACGAGTTAGCAGGAACCAGCAGTAAGCAGAAATTACTAAGTAACATCAAGATCATCTCCCATCTCTAATCTACCTATTTTTCTCTGTCTCTGTCTGTCTCTGTCTCTGTCTCTCTCTCTCTCTATCTTTCTCTCTCTTTTTCTCTCTCTCTCTTATGTACCCGAAGTTTTATAAGGGCTATATAACACCTGCCTTTTGTAAGGTGAAAATTTGATTAACATATATCTAATCTTTTGGTTTACATTTTTTGTATATTTGTGTCTTTTTGATCACTTCTCTTGGTGTGTTTGACTGTAATCATTAGTAGACCAGTTTACATAGGTAGTAATATTTCATCTACAGAAAGCGATGCCACTATAAGGAAAGGAAAAGCATGGACTGCTATTGACAGATTAACGATCATATGGAAATCTAATATCTCTGATAAGATAAAGCGAGAAATTATTCCAATCTGTATCCATGATAGTGCTACTGTATGGCTGTACAACTTGGACTTTCACGAAACGCTTGAAGAAAAAGCCAGATTGGAACTACACATGGATGCTAAGTACTGTCTGGAACAGATCCTGAAATCAGCATCACAAAATAAAGCAGCTGTATAGCCACTTACCTCTTATCACACAAACCATTAGAGTAAGACCAACATGAGATGCTGGACACTATTGGAGAAACACGAACAAACTTATAAAGGATATTTTCCCTGGACACCTATTCGTGGACACACCAGTGTAGACCGACCAGCAGAAACCTACATCAATCAGCTCTTTGCAGATTCTAGATGTCGTGTAAAAGACTTGCTTGGAAAGATAATAGATAGGGATGGGTGGCAAGAGACAGTGATAGAGGAGGGAGAGATGGGGAGAGAGAGAGAGAGGAGTCATTTGAATCCGTGCTGTCAGCGCGACCTGATTATGATATGTAGATAGATCATCATCATGTCACGCAATTAGCACGGATATCCATGACAATCTCTCGCCAACTCTCTCTATCACTCATTGTCCAAGGTAGGTCCTCCACGTAGCATCAGGCATCCTCGCAGAGTTGGTTAATGTAGGTCCTTGTGGGGCGACCCACATTAGCACGGATATACATGACAATCTCTCGCCAACCCTCTCTATCACTCATTGTCCCAGGGAGATCCTTCATGCAGCATCCAGTATCCTCGCAGAGTTGGTTAATGTAGGTCCTTGGTGGGCGGCCAACATTAGCATGTCCATGTGTTGGCTTCCACAGAAGGCATTAAATAATATGTATTAAATGATTATTATTTGAGATTTCGCTGGCTATACGATGGAAATTCTGGCATTTCAGTAGTTCATTTCAACTAAACAGGCGTATGCACCGAGAAAATACTCGAAGGTTGTACGCATATTGATTTTGAGGAGGGAAATCGAAGATCCCGATTGATCTTTGAATGAAACGATTACAGATAAGTCAGTTAAGTGTTTCGATCCTTGAATGCAATTCTATGCTTTCACAAAAATTGAACTGACACGCGCACTTCTCTCTTTTTCTCTCACTATTACTCATAGGGACCTTCCGGAAACTAACACGTTCATGCAAAATTTATAATACATATACAGAATGTATATATATATATATATATATATATATATATATATATATATATATATTCGCCTACTTTAAGTCACTCACAACGGCTCTTCCACTGCTGCGATTCTAGCGTAAACCGCTGGCAGCACTTGTCTACAATGAAAAATCACTACATGCACACCCTGTTATCTTTTATTTTCTCTGTGAACCAACCCTGAGACAGGTACTTGATTCTTTTGCAATAGGGAACCAGTTGAATAGAGTAATACCAACCGTGTGGAACATTTGTTAGGCAAAGTGTTACATATATATATATATATATATATATATATATATATATATATATATAGAGAGAGAGAGAGAGAGAGAGAGAGAGAGAGAGAGAGAGATACAGGCACAGAAAGGAACCTAATATATTTAAAATCTAAGAACTTTTAAGAAAAACACCAAAATCATTTTTCTTTTAATTATATTTATTTTGACTCTTGGAAATTAATTTGAACTTACTTTGAGGAAATTAATATCCTTTCAATAAAATAGATTATCTAATTTTTTAAATAGTATGTGACTTTTGCGCGCCTCCTATGTGTGTGCGTATCATCTTTAATATTGATAATATAGTTAGCTATATTTGTAAGTGAAATGTGCCTAATGCCATAGAGCATATATATATATATATATATATATATATATATGCAAATGTAAACAACTTTAGCTATTTTCAGCCGACAGTGTATTTGGGAGAATATGTGCTTTTTAATTTTAGTCAGACCTAATTTTTTGAAAGTTAATTCATTTATGGTTAATTAGGCGGGATTTAACTACTTAAATGTAAGGCTAAACAAATCGAGAAAAATCAATCTCTGAATATATATTTCGACTTATTAGGTCTCATCAGCAGAGCTATAGATACGAAGATCGCCCCGCGTGTGACTCGAACCCTTTGTGTCGAAACGGCACGCCAGCTTCTTACCATCACGCCAAACGGAAAATCGCAATTTCTCTCGCTTTGTTTAGGTATTAGTAGCACTTATATTCCACTTTGGAGACTTTTATCGCACGACCTTTACGCAAATGTAAATAAAGGTCGAAATATATATTCAGAGATTGATTTTTCTCGATTTGTTTAGCCTTATATTTAAGTAGTTAAATCCCGCCTAATTAAACATAAATGAATTAACTTTCAAAGAATTAGGTCTGACTAAAATTAAAAAGCACACACACACACACACACACACACACACACACACACACACATATATATATATATATATATATATATATATATATATATATATATATATATATATTAGGGTAACGAAGACAAACAGTAAACGGTGTTAGGTAACAGTCAGTTCATCGTCAATGCCATTTCAAAACCAAGACTTCGCAGTCAGAAATATTCCATTGTCTTTAATAATACCTGCCTAAATGATAACCTGCTGCCAAAATACACAATATACATATATATATATATATACATATATACAAGGAGTGTCAAAAAGTGTCAAGATTTGTTGTACTTTTTGACACACCTTGTATTCTGAAAAAATTAACTTTCATTTCTATCTTGGTAAATAGTTTCAAACTCGATACATTTATGACATTCCTTGTATTCTGAAAAAAAAAATAACGTTACATTCATTGTTCATTTCTATCTAGGTAAATACAGCTTCAATATCGATACTTTTATGACACACACAATATATATATATATATATATATATATATATATTAGCAGAGTTCCAATTTAAATGATCGAATTATTTATATTATGTGCATCGGGATTTCTGTGATCATATATTTTGCAAGGGACTATATTTTATATTAGCAGCGACACCACTAGGGGTGTATCGAGAGTAGAATTTTAAAAAGCGGCCAGTGGTACTAAATAAATTGTTCAAACGTTCCGTTTTATCAACATTTTAAACACTTTATATGCCTTTTTTTATTAGCTATTTTATTTCCTCATCGTATAACCTTTAAAAAACTTTTTAGTTTCCTTATTTCAATCAACCAAAGTTTTGGGGGGTTCTTTTTGCTTTTGTTATTTTATTATTCTTTTTTATATAAACGATGCAACCGACCTTTTAAAAACTTGTACTTAATCTATTCTAACCTCTTTGTAACCCTGAAAACAGTAGTTTTAGGTGAGTCAGATATACGAGAATAATCAGAGATTTTCAAAATGAACAAGTTAAACGCTGCGAGATATAATCGCTAACCTCGGTGTAAACAAAGATCGATAAACTAAGAACTGTACACTCCCAGTCTCACAAAATGTATGAACTAAGTGCAATTTGTTGCGAAGTATAGACTGGAAAACCTTTATATTAAATTCGTATTTTGCCTTTCAATAAGATCCGCCTATCCTTGGCAAAAAGATATAACTGATACTGAAAAGAATGGATAAGCGAACAAGGTATAACATAATCATTTGAACTGCTAAAATTGTTGCCTCTAATTCTAGTTTCACTACGTAATAAGTATAATAGGAAAGTATTTAAAGAAGCATAAATTCTATCTTTGTATTCTTAAAGCCATGTTGGCATAGATTACGCCGATTGTATTATATAATATTTCTCTGAGTGTTTGAGATGAGGCTTGATGATTAGTATTATCTGCGTTATTCGGACCATTGTTCTCATCTTCATTGTTATCTGTATGATTATATACTATTTCTCTGAATGTTTGAGATGAGGCTTGATGATTAGTATTATCTGCGTTATTCGGACTATTGTTATTTGTACAACGTTTCGGCCGATATGCCCTCCGGTCTTCTTCAGGTATTTCTTGTCGAACTCGGGAACCTTCTCGAACTCGGACTTCTTTTCGAACTCGGGAACTTTCTCGTCGTAGTCGGGAACCTTCTTGTCGTAATCGGGAGCCATCACGGAACTTTGAACCTAACCCTTTATTCAGTGCACGGGGGTATCCTGTTCTCATTCTGCTAAGTATAGCTGGGGTAGGAGCTGTGTTAATTATTCTTTCTATGTTACTGCCGCCGGATATAACTGTCACTTAGAACTGTCTTAACCTAACTACCTTATCCACTAGGCCATGTGTTCAATTGGAGAATTCAGTGTGAATTTTGCAAACTTATTAACCTAATGTCTTGTTTTTGGCTAGAATTTCTACCTATTTATTTTTTACCTAGACTCATATTGTGTGTGTGTTTTTCTTACATAATAATTAGGCATAGTCTATCATCTATTAATAGTGGAGATTAGGTCTCTATGTGTCTGTAACCGAAACTACGTTACTGCTTACATCAATGTCATTTCAGGAATTAAGTAAGTTCATCAGTGAGTATTTACTTCATAGTCAGTATCATTACTATATAAAAATATCAAAATTCTATTAAAATCATTTGATTGGCAAAATTTCATGAAAATTTCGATACTTATTCAACTTTATGTTTGTAATAGTTTTTTTCCCCTAAAATATATAAGGGGAAATATTTTTAATGCCCCTCCCCACACACACACTTATTTAATTTTATGAAATCCGAACAAAATGTATTTTACTCGTACTATTTTTAAATTTTTCTCTAAAGATAAGAGTCTGAATAATTAAATCATAAATTTTTACAAACATTTTTTTGGGGGGTAGGGGTCTACAGTCGTAAAACAAAACAAATATCTTTAGTGAATGTGAGGCTTTTTTAAGAAAGCAATTGATTTTTTTTAAATATTAAACATTTTAAATTTATTTTTACACCACGCGGATTGTTTTTCTTTGTTTGTTTGTTTTTGTTTTGTAAAGTGAGGAGCTGACGATAGGTGTAACGCTCCGCCTCAGACGCTAAAAATAATCTCTATGCGCTAGTGAAAAGGAGATTGACTCCCTCGCTACCTGGCTGATACAGACTCTAGGCCTCCTCGACGACTTTTTATTGGTCTTCTACAAGGATTGATTTAGCATTAAATAACCCAAGAAAGTTAATATGCCTTTAAAAAGAAACCAAATCATCCTACATCTCTTGTTAATTTATTAATTACTATAAACATGGCATTATCAGGGGATTTTTTGTTTGAAGAGATGTTTAACTCGACGCCTTGTGAATTTACAATTCAAAAATTAATCGTTCCTTTGAAATGTACATCAACTATCGTGTCTGTTGTGGAAATGAACCTCAGCTGATTCATTATTTACTCTCAGTTGTTATCGATTTATTTTTCTTTTGCAAACAACGTTTTGTTTGTTATCTGCGCTAAATGATAATTCCCATGAGCACTGGGTAATTTAGCTGATCTCCTAGATAGGCAAATGGAAGCGAATATACATCCGCTCAAGCGATAACTTCGATAGACTGCTGAAAATTAATCTTTATAAAAGAATGATAATTTTTCCTTTGTTCTTTTGCGTTCATTTTCAGCATTATTTATATATATATATATATATATATATATATATATATATATATATTGTGTTCTGAATAAAATTTTGAGATTGTAATTAACAATTATTTAATTGTAATAATATTGAATTTATTTTTCCTAGATGCAAATGTTACGTGATTGTCTAAGATTTTACAAGTATATATTCAGTCAAACTGACAAGATATAACACCAGGTCAATATTTAAGCGGAATACGGCTGTTTTAATAGGATCGGTTTAGCTCAGTTGGTAGAGCTTCCGCTATGGAATTGAAAGGTTCTTAGTTCGATATTGACCCTCACCATCTCAGTGTATGAGTAGCACAGGTATCTGTATGGTAAAGTGAGGAGTTGATGGTAGGTGATGCGCTCCATCTCAGACTCAAAAACAATCTCCTTGGTCGAGCGCTAGTGAAAAGGGGATAGACTCCCTCACTGACTTGCTAATACAGACATTAGGCCGCCCCGCCGACTTTATAGCTTTTTTTTAAAAATTATTTTTTTCTCTCTAGACTGGCAGCTTAAACAAGACTAAAGAACGCAGTATACCCTATATGATAAGTAAAATCAGACTCAGAACAAAATAACTAAGCTTTATTTACCTAAACAAAACTCAGCTACAACATGTGGTATGTGAGTAAATTACAATTAATATAGCTTGCGTGGGCAAGTCTATTGCTCGTACAACGTGAGCGTAGGATAGCACGCTTTGTTAATTAATGAAGTACCCCTTCATTGTCATAACTTCTAGATTCACTCTGACCTGGAGTTGTCGTACATTATAGGGTCTTATCTATGGCTCAAATAGTATGGCAAATACGTTGACAAGATGAAGATAAAGATAACAGGTAAGGAAAACAGGACACAAGGCTTTTAAACAGAACAGTGTATTCAACAACAAGCATCAACGTGCAATATACAAATATGTAACCTTGATATACAAAATGTGTTACCAACATGCAAAGTGTAGTTATACAAAGTGTAGGGTGTAGGTTGCAAAATAATGTGCTTGCGTAACTTATCTTTGTTAAGTATCTGGTCGGCATCCTTAGTTCCAGATGTAATAAGTAAGTAAGCAAGCCAATAAGAATCCGGTTTTAGAGTATTTTTTGTAAGTCCTACGTCCAAGAGAATCCAAATGTCAATGAAATAAGCTCAGAATGGTGCCTCTATTAATACAGCAGAAGCAGCAGCAGCAGTGCCAGTGATTGGACGATAGAAATCTATCCCAGGTCACGTGGTAGTCAACGAGTCTATATTTAGGAGTGACCATTTGCCCCATGCCTTATATCATAAATAATTCAACAATCTTATCACTTGTATAGAAGAGGTCTCTTGCTTAGTTTGAGTTAAGTTTCACTTTACGTTGTCACCGGTTCTTGTTGTAGCTGGCTTGAAAAACACGTCTGTTAGTGGCGGCCGTAGCAGCGAAAGAGGAAGATTGATCGAAATTAGGCGGGCAAGCTAAGCCTAATGATGTGTTTTATGTGTTTTGATTGGTCGCCGACAATGGCCTTTAACCAATCACACAAGGTCTATTATCAGGCGATGGTTAAGGGGCGGTAACTGAGTAAGGTCATATTGTTTATTTTAATAGGTTTGTTTAACAATAAGTCATATTCGATAGATCCGTCAGAAAAAATTAAAAAAAAAAAAACATAATTAAGAAACAACAGCATAAAAACGTAAATATGAACCTTGGCTAGTGGGTTGTTTTGTTTTACGGCATATCAACCCTTTTGGGGACATTTAATGCCTAAGCAATTCATTTTGATATTCGGTTTCTTACAGTACCTGTTGTTGCTTAAATGGTCACCAATTTAAATATTGAACAGGCTCATTGCTGCTTAACTTCCGAGATCATGCGGGAACCATTGTTTTCCACGTGAGTTGACTGCAAGCAAATATAAGTCATATAATAACCCTAAACTGATTGACATGCCGTTAAAATCACTTCTACCTTCTGACATAACCAACACTATTCCCCATTCTGAATCCCCTGAAGAGTGATAAGATCTCCCACACACAAGTATGAGTGGCCGGATAATGACATTAAACTAACTCTGATGGTGAGGCTCCAGTTCTGGTGATCTGGGGAGTGTAAAGTCCCCTTTTATTGTTATTACTCCCAGGTACACTCGAAGCGGTAAAATAGATTTGTTTAAAAATCATCTGTATTAGATGGGTTGGTTGTTTTGTTTTACGGCATATCAACCCTTTTGGATTATTTAATGGCGAATCAAATCAATTTTAATAAGCAAAGATCTCAGATTGCTTACAGTATTTGCTGCTTAACTTCGGGGATCGAGTGGGAATCGATGCTTTCACCCTGACTTGACCGCAATGTACTAGATAGAAATATTTGCTATCATATAATTATGTAGAAAAGCTCTGAAAAAAAACCAACTATACAAAAGTGAATTTACAATATACGCAATAACGAAATCTCTAGGCATAAGATAGCTCTAGACTGTTTGAAATGCCATTAAAATCAATCAATCAATCAAATTATTTTCACCTCTCCTATAACAAAGAGACATTTTTCTCTTGACAATTTTCTTCAATGTTAATGTAAGTATTTATCCAACCGTTCACCACGGGTCAGTTATGACACAAGGTCGCAAGTAAGGGGCATCCACCGAGGATCTAACTCGGTATTCAGTAGTAATGTATCTACGAGATCAGCTTGATAAAACATTACACCACGATGGGACGCCATTTTCCATGTTAATACCTTGATATATCTTATATACCTTGATATATCTTTTATTGAAAATAATCTGAGAAAACAGACTTTGAATTAAAAAAGAAAGATGCTGATCTAGTGTTTTAACTCGTACATAATAGCAGCAGCAGCAGCCTGGAAATATATAAAATAATAGTTTATTATCTCCCTTGTTTGCTGATGTTTCCAGTAATGCTCATTAGGTCATATATTCACACCAGTATATAAGAAGGGAAACGTCTCTTCTTACGTCAAACAATGCCTTAAAGAAACCTGACTATTGTCCCACGGAACACGTGTTACGTTGCGATATGGTCACAGTACCAAAAGCAATATATGTAGTAGTCGGCTACTACCGACTACTGCACTCAATAAACAAAAGATACGTACGTACAAAAAATAGGACCCTTCTTTATTTCCCTTCGGTGTGTAAGTAGGTGAGGGGCGTAGAGCTTCACAATGAAAATGCCGATGGCTGGCGAAGACGGCGACGAGTGTTCACAGTGGAAAATGCCCGAGGGTTGACGGGAGACGACGTTATCTTCTCGGCTGCCGCTGGGATCTGTCTGACTGACCTGTCGGCTCGAACCCTCAGGCCTTTATATTGATAGATACTCCTACGCATCTTTATCTGTTGATCTGATAACGGACATTTGTTATATATTTCTTTATCTTCTCCCTGCTTCTTTGACCGGAAAGCCTCGCTTCCATTTTCCCCCTTTTTTTAATATATATTTTTATATTTCTCTTTGTCTTTTTGCCGGAAGATTCGTGTTCTGGCCGAGGACAATACAACACAAGGGCTTTTCCCTCCCAACAAACATCGTGTTGTATTCAGCACGAAACATAATAAGGTAAGTCTTTCTTAAAAACTTTGTTTCGCTTACATGTACATACACTTAAACGTTTCGACATACACTAAGGATATTTCTCCACGCACATTCTCTAGGTTCAACTTAGTATCTCATTGTCATTCATGTATTCATTCTATAAAGTTTTCTCAGGCAATAAAATATGTTGTTGTTAATTTGTCGTTAATTTTTCTCGCATTTATTCTGTATGTGGAAACAGTATTCAGCCAGCCACTATTTCATAACAAGTGGTAACCTCTCATTACACCTGCACAAGCCGAATCACTGCTGCACCAGCAACAGGCACTGGTCTCTATGTGAAATCAGATAAAACGAAGTTCTTGTCTATTAAAAAAGATGGAGACATATCCACACTGGATGTAAGCCATTGAAATTTGTGGACTAGTTACATACGAACTCATAAGTGACGTTCTACCGTGGGTCGACCAGCAAAGATATACATCGATCAGCTCTGTGCAGGTACTGAATGCCGTGCTGAAGACCTGCCATTAGCAATGACCGAAAAGGACGAGTGGCGAGGGAGAATCATGAGAGACACATGCTGCCAGCACGACTTGATGACGACCACGATGGTGATGATGATGATGATGATGATGATGATGATGATGATGATGTCAACTACCACCAGCATACAAAACCAACATTCAGGCGTTGGTACTACTGCACCCGCTAAAATGAATCAATTAAAATATTTAAGAAGTGACATTAATTATCTATGGGCAATTGGGATATTGATATTGCTAAATCATAAATCATCAATAATTTAAAACTGGTTAACTTTTAGACTTATTTGATAGCATTTCTGGAAACCAGTTTTTAGGAGTAGGGAAGCACTAGAACTCATTTTACAGACAAAATAGATTACAAAAAGTCGCCATTTTTCGCGATCCCCCTCAGATTTGGAGGCTAAAAATCCGCATAACTGTGCCAATTTTTGGAATTGGAAGCTCAAATTTCGGTCAGTGTCTAACTTTAACATAGTCCACACCTGTACAAAATTTCAGTAACACTTAAGGGGGTGGGTGACATGGTCTGTGTGATTTGACATGGAATTACCCCTATTGCAATTAATAATATCTATAATATTGTTATGAAACTCTGGTGGATGATGAGATCGTACTGGGCTCGAGAATTTATGAAACTGGCTGATAAAAATACACTAAGGAGAAACAGCAACTTGACATTACATTCAATAAAGGAATTCATGAGATTAAAAGAAAAATACTTACACAAAAAAACATTGTTTATCATGAAAGTATAAATGAGTAAAAATTCTATTCGTTAGTTTTGTTTATTTGATTTCTTCGCTCGGGGTTTTGTTGTATTGTGTGTATTTAGAAATATATGCGACTCATAAATAAAGAATTATAAATAAAGAATAAATGAATTAGAATATATAATCAAACAATGAATAAAGTCAAGAAACCAAAAAAAAAGGGAATTAATTCTACGAAAAATTTTGTTTATCATGAATTTATAAATAAGTAAAAAATTCCTTTCAGCAGGTTCATTTATTTGCACAATGTTTTCACTGTATTTTGTTGTATATATTTAAGTAATACTTATATGTTATTTTGATACATATGCAAATATTTTGATGCATATGCAAATCATGAATAAGCATTAAATGGTTTGTTAATCTTCGGAAATTTTTTTTTTTTGGAGGGGGCTGAGTAAACTGTGGGATTTCAATGCGTTCAGTGAGTTTATGTGGTTTATTTGAACATCATATATATTCTATTTTATCTAGTTTTTTCAAATATTTATTTTCCCATCTTTTTTAATTTTTAGTCATAGAAACAACACATAGACATTTTTCTGTATAAACTTTTATAACCTCAAATGGCTTATTTCTTGGTTCATTCTTTTCCGATTCGGGCGCTCAAGGTGCAGAGACACATAACTTCGTCTTTCCGAATCGGGTGCACAGTTTCCAACTAACTAAATTCTTATATATTTTGCCTGAATCGGCAGATTACACGACCCTCTATGACAATGGTTCTCAACCTTTATACAGTCTGGGCGCACTTACAGTACTACAGATACTTGATAGCTCACTGTATACAAAATAGGACTAATAGGTTATTAAGTTAACTGTTAAATATTTTTTTAAATAACACATTTAACAAAAGCAAACTTAACATACCTCTATGAAGTTTATTCATTCCTGTGATAATGAGAAATATGAGCTTGATGAGACCTTGCGATTTCTTCAATGTTTGGTCTTATGTTTGACAGACAAACTCTCATTTCCTCATCAATGCATTGAAGAGTTCTTCTCTTTTTACACTTAATTGTTGCGAGGTTTGAAATCCAGTTCACATAAATATGAGGTGGAAAATTGCAATAAAATGGCCAGCGTTTTTTTAGATATCGACACATGATTTTTTTTAATAGAAAACCAAAAAGCTTCAAGAGACAATTCTTTGTATTTAATCATTAATCCACGATCAGTTCTTCTTTTTCTGTTAGCATTAAACTAGAATCTATTGCTGTTTCTACAAAAGGGTTTCATATTGCGTAGTGTTAATTCATGGAAAATAATAACTTTTTATTTAGTTACAAGAAAAGTAACTTATAACTATCATAATAATGTCGCAACGAAACAAGCAGAGTGTTCGTAAAGAAATGATATAATATAGTAACTTAGTATACATTTGCTTTTCATATCTTGATAGATTTTTCAGGAATACTACGGAGCGCACTTGAAAAAGATCTGGGGGCACCAGTGTGCCCCGGGCGCACTGTTTGAGAACCACTGGTCTATGATAACGATAGCTGTGCTCCCAGATGACCTCAGTGTGAAAGTCTACTTCTCTGTGATCGTTTAATTTTTCATTCGGTTTATGTTTATTTCTAAATCAACACTACCTTACAAAAATGATTATCTTCTGCTCATCCATTGTACATGTGATCTCAAAGTTTCCATATATATATATATATATATATATATATATATATATATATATTATATATATATATATTTGATATATATATATATATATATATATATATATATATATATATATATATATGTGTGTGTGTGTGTATATATCATTTAAATATTATATATATATGTATCATTTAAATAATATATCATTTAAATAATATATATATCATTTAAATATATATATATATATATATATATATATATCATTTAAATATACATATCCTTTAAATGATATATATATATATATATATATATATATATATATACATTGTGATCTCAAACTTTCCATACCACTGGTGTTCAACTATGCAACATAGGGATGAAGATGGTTGATGAACCTTCACATCATTATCAAAATTATTAAGGCGGACTGACAGCACAGATTCCCTTGACCCTTTCTGGACCTCCGTCCCTGTCGCTTATCGCAAATGGTAAGTCCTTTAGACGGTATCCAGTGTCCACAAAGAGCTGTTGAATGTAAGTTATTACTGGTCGGACAATACTGATGTGTCCATGCGTAGGAGTCTCTAGGAGAAGATTCTAAAAGTTCGTCCTTGCTTCGTGGGTTAGACGGATGTTCAGAGGAGCTTATTTCTCTCAATCATCTGGTCACGTCCCAAACCCTAACCCTAAGCCCTAGCATCTATATTATTGTCCATACCTATTGCCCTTATGGCAAGTCCAAAACCTTTTTATCATATATGTGCTACGAAAGCGGTGGCTGAGGGTTTTATTGTCCTGGGTATAATGTTAAACTCTATCTGATGGTGAAATTTCAGTACTGGAGCTTTTGGAAATGTGGAATAGCCCTTCATCACCATTACTCCCAGGTCCACTCTGACCCGGATTGTTAGTACCTGGTAGGATCCTATCTATGAGTTAAATAGAAAAAATTGAGTTCAAAGAAAAATGTGTTTTAAAAAAAATAGTTAAAATTAATGAGTACCTATCAAGAATGAATAAAACAAAACCTCTTCGGCATGAAATGACCCGGCAAGGGTTGACATGCCATAAAACCAAACAACCAGCAACCAATTTTACTCCACCAACAGTGCCCATCATGTTAACACTTGTTCTTTATTTATTGCTAAAATCAGTTTTTTGTTAAGCAATTATATAGTTTCAAGTAATAATGCTTATTCAATAATAATAATAATAATAATAATAATAATAATAATAACAAAACCAGAATCTGTTCTTGAGAATGACACACAAAATTTTCTGCTACTTTGAGATAAAGACGGATCGCCTTATGCCAGCCAGAATACCAGACCTAGTATTGCTTAACAAGAAAAGGCAAACATGTCGACTGGTAAATGTTGCTGTTCCAGCAGATCACAAGGTGAAGATGAAAAAAAACGAAAAGATAGACAAATACCTGGACCTTGCTAAACAATTGAGAAAACTGTGGAATATGAGGGAGAAAGTGATACCGATTGTAGTAGATGCACTTAGAACAGTCCCCAAATGTTAAGAAAACAGACTAGAATACTCAGAAGAGTATTGGAGACTTGAGAAGGTTTATTGTCACTCAGATTCCAGGGAAAGGCTAATGTTGGTGTGAAAAACTCACAAGGAGTGAAATATTTATAGATAAGACACAACTTAACAGCAAATGCTGTATGTATGGAGACAGAGATGAGACAATCAACCATTTAATAAGCAAATGCAGCAAACTAGCATGATAGGAATATAAGGCTAGTCATGATTAGGTTGAAATCCTGATCCACTGGGAATTGTACAAGAACCTAAATTTTGATTATACAAAAAATACTAAATGCACAAACTAGAATTCGTCCTTGAGAATGAGACACTTAAATTTCTCTGGTACTTTGAGATACTGACGGATTATCTTATCACAATCAGAAAACCAGGCCTAGTATTGATTAACGAGAAGAAGAGAACTGGAAGATTTTGCGGTCCTAGCAGATCAGAGTAAACGTGAAAGAAAATTAAAAGATTCTAAAATCCCGGGACTTTTGCCAGAGAATTGAAAAACTGTGGGATATGAGGGTGAAAGTGGCACCAATTGTAGTTGGTACTCTTGGAACGAGCTCCAAAAGATTAGAAAACAAACTAGAGTCGTAGAACCTTTTAGATAAAACAAAAATGAGTATTAAAAAACTGTCTAAACAAATTCAGTTACGAAAAATGAATAGCCAACAAGAATTATTAAAATAAAAACGTCTTCGGTATAAAATAACCCAACAAACGTTGACATGCCGTAAAGACAAACCGACCAAAAGACCAACTAAACTAAGTTACAGTTATTATATGCTTTTCCAACTTGGTGTAAAATTCAATTTTTAGATTTTGCTGGATTCCATAAATATAATGGTCATCTTCATTTCTTTCTGTCTATGTGAGTGATAGGCTTTATGTCAATGATGTCTGATTTCAAGAAAGGTTCCGTGAGAGCGACGTTGGCTCTATTCTGCCAATTTCTTAGCAAGACAATATGACTAACCGTAAAGATTTGTTTCATAACGATTGCTCAGTCCATTGAGACATGAATCTTAAAGCATCAAATGATGCGGTCTGGACAAGTATGGTTGATGTCCAATGAAAAGAGGCTGAAGTAAATTCCACCTGGGGAATAGAAGAATGGCCACTACTCTCAGAGTTGACCATAGAAACGATACAAGAATACTGTTGAGGAATCCTTGACCAATTTTGACAAGTTCCTTACTCTGGGGAAGAACTGGAAGATGAACAAACTGAATAGCGATCATAAGTCTGATCCGCGGAAATACCAAGAGAATCATTAATGAATAGAAGTTGAAAATAAAAGATAACAGCGCAAAGCAACAAGTCATACAAACGAATCAGAAACATAAGTGAAATGTAACAGTTACTTTTATTAAATGTTCTCACTAATTGGACTAAGTTGCGAGTGGCAAAATTGTGAGATGAGTTGAATTCTAAAATGAAGGAAGGAAAATTATATTCATACTAGCTGAAATAATCTTCTACCCATGATAAGATTAATTGATTTATATATTTTGACTGCCTGAAGGTCAAATAGATAGATTAAAATTAGTAGAATTAGATAGGAATATTGGAAACCATATAACTATGCTAATTATTTGTATTAATGATTGATTGATTTTAACAGCATTTCAACCGGCCTAAGTTTATTTTATACCTATTGGTTTGTGAATCGCAATTCATTGTATGTTGATATTTACATGTTTTGTGTTGTTGTTTTTTAAGATTTTTTTTTTGTGATTTTGTTTTTAGCAGTTGATGGGAATACTTGAACAATGTTACTGCGCAAATTCTTTGTATTAATAATTCATTGATTTTAATGACATTCCGACACATCTAGGGTTATTTCATTCTTAGAGGTAAGTGAATCGTATTCATTGTACATTGATATTAATATGTGTAGTTATTTCTTCTTAAAAAGATTTGCGCACGGTTCTATCGAATACCAATAATATTTAAACAGATCTATTTGATTTATAAATGGGACCTTAACAGGTACTACCTCTCCGGGTCAGAGTGTAACTGGAAGTAATGGCAATAAAGTGACAGGCCACACTTTCCAAATCTATTTGAACTTTAGATGAGATCTTAATAGTTGCACCCTCTCATGGTTAGAGTGGACCTGTGATTAATGACAACGAAGGGTAGTCTATTAATCACAGGTCCACTCTAACCATGAGTGGGTGCAACACCCGGAGCTTCAGAACTGGATCCTTACCACCGTATGCAGTTTAGATTTATGGAAATGACAATCAGCCGCATGGTGTAATGGTTATCCCGGTGGGCAATGGACATGTGGCAACGATTTCCATTCCCCTATGAGGCTGATTAAATTTCACATGGCACTAATACACGTGGGAATAGTATACATCTAAATATTCTCCCTTTAGCTATGGGTAAATAGTAAGGTAGAATGGGATCTTTAACCTTAATATGGCAGAAGGAAAACTCTGAATAAAACCTGGAAGATTGCAGAAAATATTGAAACAAAATATTGGAGTGGTTAGATTTCATATATATAAAAGTTTTGAATGTCAGCTTTCTCATCATAAGGTAATCGCCGAAAACTCTCTTGTTATGTCTATGGTATATTCTGTGCAATTAAAGTTGTAAGGAAAGATTGTTTTCGTTATCATGAAAGTAAGCAACAGAATATCAACTGTCCTGTCGGTTGGGGCGTTAGAATGCACCGACTGCACCTCTGCAGAGGGGTAAGACTTCCCCAATGGGGCCACCTGTTTGCCGTGGGTGGCAAGCCGCGATGCTTAAGGATAGAACCCAGGTGGATGAGCAGTCCATGACATGCAATGTTCCACGTTTGGCCCTATTTTGTGGAGCACCCCTTTATCACCATTGCTCCCTGGTCCACTCTGACCCGGAGTGGTAATACCTGTTAGGGTCCCATCTATGGGTTAAATAGAAAACATGAGTTTATAAACAAAATTGTATTATCCATTAAAAATGAAATTATTTTAAAACTTTGTTAGCATTACACATTTTTTACCAATAGAAGTATTCGACATAAAATAACCCAAGGAGTTGACATGCTGTAAAACCCAACCAACCAAACCAAATCAGAATATCAAATTGCAATAAATCTATAAATGTTGTGGAAGGGAAAGATAAGTTTTGAAAAGCCATATGAAAATAGACTGTCATTTTTGCGGGCGAGTCATATTTTTGCCAGTGTCTTACTGGCTTAATAAATACAGTTAATATTGAAAATAAATGGTTTTCTTCTTAGCTAATAAACAGGGCAGTAATTTTGGTCAGCACAAAATCATTAACTCTTTTTTTTTTATTTTATCTTATTATTTGTACTTGAAGCCCATATCGAATTCATATTTCCTTTATTTGGAAACATATGCAATTGAAATGTAATAATGCAATCTGATGTGTCATTAGTCATTATTGCCAGTATGTAATAAAATCAATAGTTATCTTTTCAAAGGCATCGCCCAAAAAAAATCTTTGAAAAAAAAAATATATATATGTAAAGTATTGAAAATTGTGCTTACATAATAGGAAGAGAAAGTTGTCCCAGATATGAGCCGAAATTTTCAATTGATTGTAAAACTGACTTTTTTAAAGCTTATATTCTATAACTATGAAAGGAAATTCGTACAAAGTTATTCATTATTTTTATCATCACAGAGAGCATTGTTATTACTTTTGAAAGTAAAATTATTTTCATATAATCTATTTAAGATGTTTTGAATTCATCTGAAAAAAAAGCAGATTGATATAAAAGAATCATTAAGAGCTTGTTTTATGTTCGATTTCAATGGGAACCGTCCTGTCCTTTAATCTTCGCAGTGAATGTCTAGCAATGTTCTGATCGATATGCCTTTTGGCTGGAAGCAAAGATTAAAAATCAACAATGTTCAAGTGAATATCTGTGGTCATTAATACATGCGACAGCCAACAAAGAGAGAAAAAAAGACAACAATAAAGAAATAAAGATTTTTTTTTATTAATGAACAAAAAAACGTCATTCATTTTTTTTCCCGAGACAATTAAAGATTAACTTTTCTTCTTCTTCTTGGCCAATCAAATTCATGAGAACAGGAAGTAAAGTTGGAATTTCAGTTTTAGCTCAGTGAGCAGAGCAGTGAGACGTCTTACCAAGAAGGCTAACTCTCATTCCATATGTAACGTAGCGGCGTCGTCACGGTACCAAATAGATATATTGTTATATACTTTTTATGTCTTATTCTTCTCGTCTATTCTTCTGGCCGTCTTCTGATCGTCTAGTCTTCTATCTTGGTCTGGTCTTTCTTATCTGGGTTCCGTGTCTGGTTCCGTTGGGGACCATTTCTTATCAGAAGCCTTGTGTCATTGTTAGCTTTTAGTAATAACAAGAAGACTTCGATTTACTTTTGATGTTACTTTATTCCGGATCCCCAGACCAGACAACCATGCAGTGAGCTCACATCTTGCTAGCTTCTAACTCTGCAACTGACTAACTGCAACTGTATAACTGAGTTGCCCACCTTAAACCGGAAGGGGGCTTTCTATCGGGGTTCCGTTCTCACGATTCTATCCCCAGAAAGCAAGGTGAGAGTGAGGTCAAGCATTGTCACTCACTCTCAAGGCCATCAGCTGTACTGATCGCCATAAGGATTTCTATACTACCTTAAAAAGTAATAGGGATCCAATTAATATGTAACACATACATGTTGTTTAACTTGGGTTGAATTAAAGATATCCCAAGTCTTATGTTCATTAATAAAAACAGAACAGACATAAAGATGAAAAAATCCCAAGAAGGAAAATCAAGAGACAGAGAGATTTGATTTAATTGATCGGTTGGATTTTACGGCACGTCAACCCTTGTTGCGTTATTTCATGCTGAAGACCTTGTTTTATTCATTCTTGATTTGTATTGAAGTGTAAAATTATAAACCTTTAATAATGGCAGAAGCCAACTCAAAGAGTAATGAAAAATAAAATCATAGCCATAAATATAAGTTTATTTTTTCAGTCTTTTTTTGTGTGTACGTTTTTACATAAACTTTTTTGTTTTACATTTCTTGGAATATTTTGTATATAAGGTGTGTTGCCATACACCACTTAAATTTATAGACTAAGCGAGGTCACGTGGTTTAAGCCTCAGCCAATAAACCGCCCGAGTGCATGGCTAGTTGACTTCTTAATCGCTGATAGTGAGAGACGTCCATTGACAATTATTGACGAAGGACTTGCAAGGCTGAGGAGCAGCAAGGAACAACTAAAGGATTATTTACTAAGGATCACGCTCTGCTTAACACAGAGGATTTCTGTTGGACGAGTACTCTTGCTTGAAGCCTAAAAGATGGCCACTAAAATTATAACAACATTATTAATTTTATTAATGTTTTATTATTAGTAAAGATCGTTATTTTTCTATGCCTAATATTTTTAACGAGTTGAGCATTCGAATGTGTACACATAATAGATACATTATGCACAAACCAGAATCTATCCAAAAGAATGAGACGCATAAGATTATCTATGATTTTGAGATACACACGGATGATCTAACGTTGTATATCCACATTGAACATTGTGTATATAAACAGTGAGTGAGCGACTATTAATTCTGAGAGAGTTCTTCGGTGATAGAGAGAGAGAGAGAGAGAGAAAGAGAGAAAGAGAGAGAGAGCGAGAGAGAGATTAGAGAGAGACAGAGACTTGTGAATTACTTGGTTGGGAGATCTTACTTGCTTCTTGCTAACTTGTTTGACTGTCATCTTGTCGTCTAGTTGCTATGTTCCTGTCCTCTATTTCCTCTTCTTCTCTGGTCGACATCTCGTCTAGTTGCTATCTTCTAAGGGTTTCTTCTTTTTAACTAAGGGCTTCTTCTGGGATAACTTTCATTGCAATTAATGAATTCATAAGGCATTTTTTCTTGATTAAGCTTTTATTTAGCCCATGTTCTTCCGCGCGGATGAGGGATCAACCTCGCAGCAGCACGTCTGCTCTTCTTCAATGCCAAGTTGCATCTAAAATCTAAATCTAGTCCCGTGTTTCCCGTGACGTGTTCTCGAGGGATCAGGGGGATATAACCATCA
The DNA here is from genome assembly GCA_023376005.1 of Doryteuthis pealeii. Lineage (NCBI taxonomy): Eukaryota > Metazoa > Mollusca > Cephalopoda > Myopsida > Loliginidae > Doryteuthis > Doryteuthis pealeii. The sequence goes on along the minus strand of CM042140.1, from coordinate 131,733,658 downwards.
CTGGTAGTTTTCCACTCCCTTATCTCAAAGTTAATCGCCCCTTGTTCAGCTACAGGTTCTGTCAACAATTTATGACAATATAAATTGTAACACTAATTCCGGCTATAATTAACAATAAACAAAGAACTTTTCATCCAGAGGATTTTGTCGTTTCGGTGGACCACAGAGAGAAAATAAAAGAAAGCGAAAAGATACACAAATACTTTGCCAGGGATTTTTTAATGGAACATGCGTGTGAGGGTGATACCAATTGTAGTTTGAACCCTTTGAACAATTTCCAGGGTTTGGAAAGGTCACTGAAGGATTGGAAATCAGGAACAAGCGAGACCATCCATATAACGGCATTTTTAATATCAACTCAGAAGAGCCCGGGAGACCTGCAGAGACTTGCTGTCATTTTATTGAAAAACTACAGGGCTAACACCGGTGTAAAAACTAGCAAGGAGTGATATAATAACTTCTAAACAATTATATTCTCACATAACAATTCTTAATACAACTAAATTACGCTCAGTCATATAGTTTCAAGTATTTCTATCTTATAGTAATAATTTGTACTCGATGGTTTTATCCCATGGATGGAACATAAAAAGGAACTACAATTACAGAACAATCTGGACCCGAAAATATTGACAACAAATGTGTGGCTCTACACTTCCCAGAGCTCCAGAACTAAAATGTCTCCCTCAGATACAGTTTGGAGTCATTTCTAAGACACATAAAACAATATTAATAACATCTAATTTATTATTCTACTTGTTCATGTTTTGTTGTTTTTATTTTTGTTTTGTGTATTTCTTACATTAATTTATTGTTCCTTCCATTTGAGTTTCACATCAGCGTTAGCTGATGGTCTTTCACTAGATTCTGAGTGACAGCAAGTCTCCTCAGGTCTCCAGGACTCTTCTGAGTATTCTGGCAGATTGCAGCAGTCCAGTATTCTGGATGGTCTCAATCTTTCCTCTGATTTCCAGATTTTCCAAACTCTTTTCCAATCCTTTTGGGACCGTTCCAAGTGCACCAACTACAATTGGTATCAATTTGACTTTCATATTCCTTAACTTTTTTAGTTCTCTGGCAAGGTCCAGATATTTGTCCATTTTTTCATTTTCCTTCAGCTTCACCCTGTGATCTGCTGGAACTGCAAAATCCACCAGTCGACAAGTTCTTTCTTTTTTGTTAATCAACACTAAGTCTGGTCTTTTTGCTGGGATAAGGTGATCCATTTTTATCTCAAAATCCCAGAGAATTTTATGCGTTTCGTTCTCAAGAACAGATTTTGGTTTATGTATATGCCATTTTGGTGTATGGTCAAAATTTTTTTTTTTTTTGCATAATTCTCAGTGGATCAACTTCCCAACCCAGTCGTGCCTCGTTTTGTATTCCCGTTGTGCTAGTTTGCTACATTCGCATTGTACATGGTTTACAGTCTCATCTCTATCACCGCATAGTCTACATTTACTATTTTGTTGGGTCTTATCAACGTTTGCTTTGATATGGTTTGTCCTTATGGCATTAATCTGTGCAGCAATTATTAGTGATTCGGTTTCTCTTTTAAGGTTTCCTTTTCTTAACCATGTCCAGGTTTTTTCATGTGCAACCTCTCCGATTTTTGTGTCCATATAGTTATATGTTTAATTTTCAGTTGAATATCCGTTCTCATTGACGTACTCTTATATTATGAAATTATAAGGGGAGTCCAAAATTAATGTATAATCCTAAGTGATGAACGTGTCTTTGCTTACGAGGAAATGATAGAACTAGAAAATACACCTACTCAATAGGACAGGTTAATCTTTAGAAAATCGATATAACTTGGGTTTGTTGTGATAGGAACTGTCACCAAAAATTAGATTCTTAACTTTAAAACATAGTTGAGCATTTACTTTTAAAGATCGTCTGCAAAAATATAGAAATATCTCATTTCAGCATGAATTGCTGACAGACAGACTTCAATCAAAATGTAATTATTTCAATAATAAATGTAATCATTTCAATTATAAATCTAATTATTTCAATAATAAATACAGATAAAATTTATATTTTTCATTTGATACAATGAATGGAAATCGTATTCAATGTTTTTCATTTGCATTGTTCAATGAACATCGCACAAAAATCTACTGTACTGTGTCAAATTATGTAACAATAGAACTAAATTGTTCCGTGTATTTTCCTTTTCATGTAAATGAAGTTCTTATTCGGTGTCACAGTGATTTGGTAATAATGTGTTTGTGTCTTGCTTCCTGTCCATACACAACTTGTGAAGCTTCAGTTGTTAATTTGACGGCTCTTTCCCCACTTTGTGTGTGGACAGGTAAATTCGAAAACTTTAATTCTGTTCCATTCATTAGAGATTCTAGGAGTTCTTTCCACCTAATCCTTCTGCAGGTTTAGGTTTACAAATTTATTAACAATTATTCTATATAGCAAGTTCCCATCATAACGATATTACCATTTATTTTTAAATTATTTATTTATGTTAAGAAAGCAGTTACAATGCGTATAAAAATAGAATAATGTTCAGTGTTATCGATTTCAAAGAAACATTATCATAAGAGTCTTTTTTCTGATATGGACGCGGTCATGTGTGGTTTTTATTTTGAACGTTATAAACACGCGTCTCGTGGGGGTTTTTTATAACGCCACGCGGAAGGGTTGTGATAGCCGTTGTTCAATCAATTTCAATTTCATTCTTTCTATCTATTTATTTATTTATGCATTTATTTATTTATTTTTATTTATTTGTTTTATGTATATATATGTGTATATATGGAATGTGTATTTTAATTAATTAATTATATATTCGGTGTTTAATTCTAACAAATACTTTTTTCCTTATTCGAAAAATGCTAGGGGAAGTTGAAAGCGGATTTACAAAGGAAATGCTTAAAAGAAAATTCAAGAAATTCAAGCAAATGATCTTTCAGTAAACTTGTCAGTTTGTTGAATCAGGAGTCAAATATATGAAAACAGGAATAATAATGTTACCCATCTGTTCATTCCAATTGGTCTTGCTGTTACATTACACTGTTAAAGACTTCTCATAAAGATGTTCGCATATCAAACTCATATTTCACATTCCCTGCTCTCTCTTAAGCCACCAACTGATAATGTTCATTTTTTTCATTTTCTTAGCTTCCACGATTTTCATTCAGCCTCTTCTGACTTTCATTCATATTTCATTCTTTCTTCAAGTTCAATCCCCATTTGACTTCTGAGTTCTTTCTTCACCAGACCATTTCATTTCTTTCTTCAATATCTTTATACAATACAAGAATAAGTAGTATTAATAGTGGTGGGCAGCTCTACAGGCTCATACTAGCCTGGATTCAGAGATTACAAAACAACAATATAAAAAATTAAGTTTTTCCAATGTCTTTTAAATCTTAATAAATTTGGTTCAGGTTTGTGTGAGGTCAATGAAATTAATCAGTGTGTGGATTAAAAATTGGCGGCAGTAATTTTTTAAAAGCTTTTCTTTGGTCGTTTGCTAGTTCTGAAAAATAAATATTGGAGAATTTACGCATATTTGATTATATTTTTCGGTGTAATTTGTATGAAACTTATAATCATTCTTGTAAATTGGCATAACTAATTAAGTATTACCCAATGGACAAAATGATTTTATGGTTCTTCACACACCTTCAATTCATCAGAATTACCATTGACGAAGCAAAGTAAAAGCATTGAGCTGTAAGTTTTTGATTGCAAGATACCGAATTTCAGTTTAGTGTTGCTTTAATCTCTAAATCATAATGAAGATATAAAATTGTTAATCATAGAATGTATTGTCCATTCTAATTTTGAATCTACTAACTGAATACATTCGAATTACAAATTGGATAATGGTGCGTAATTTATACTATTTATAAATTAACTTCAGGTGGATAGGCACCTCTGGTCCATAAGCACATTAACCTGATGGCTAAAGTTAGCTATCCTGCTTGATTCAGAGTTCCAATCATCCAAGCAGCAAATCTAGGGTTTGCTTTCTCACGAGAAATGCTTACACCATATTTAATAAGTAATTGCTTGTCACCACTTAGGTCATCCAGAGTGCCATTGATAAGTTCAAATTTTACCAGGGACAAATCATGGTAATTGCTTCCACAAAGTTTACCTTGGCCTAACAGGAACTACCACTCCAAGTTAGAGTGGACCTGTGCGCGATGGTAACGAAGAGGGGCTCTATACTTCCAAGATATCCAGATTTGGAGATTCACCTTCGCAGCTTAGTGACATACCGAAAATGCCCCCTTTGAGGCGTGGAATACAGTCAGCGTATATTAAGCATAAGAGGTGCATGGTGTAATGGTTAACGTCTGGGAATTTCCTGGATGGGGCTGTTTGCTTTTCATATAGTGCTAATACTATTGGGAAAGGTATAGATCCAACTATTCTCCTTCCAGTTATGGGTAAATAGTGGGACAGACTGGGCTCTTTGACCATGGTTAGGCAACTAGTCTAGAGGAAGGAAAACTTTGATTTCAAACCTGTTAAACTTCGCTTAAAAATTGACCTTGTGTCACATCCGACACGTAAGATAGAGTTGGTAAATATATAGTCTATATTCTCTAGATCTTCAGAATCAGAGCCTCACTATCGAATGCAGCTTAGTGTCATTCCCTTTTTGCGGTGGAATTATTAATTCTCTGTAGGGGTATCCCCTACAGAGAATTAATAATTCCACAAATAGTTGTACTAATACAACGATAATTTTGGTATGGACGTGAACTTTTGTGTAAATAATGCTTTTGTGTAGATAATATATCTTCTGTGTGCTATGTTTTTTAAGAACAATTTACATAAAAAGACACATCTATAATATACGGTGTAAATTTCGAAATTTTTACAAAGATAAATTTCCTGACTTCAGATAAGTGACAAGAAAACGATAGTTAAAAATATCTTTTTTTTACCGAAAACTCTTTGTTTCACCTGCTGTGTATATAGATTAATCTAAGTACGATTCTGAGTTAAACAAAAATGAGTTTGCCAAAGCGCATATGGTTTCCATTCAGTCGAATAATGTTTACTGAAGGATTGTAAATCCTGGCTTTTAGGGACTACAGATCGATCAAGAGTCAACGTTCCTTTCTTGGGAATGTCGGCGTCGGATCGATGTTAAACGGTTGGACCAGTGGTAGAGTGTGGCTTTCGTTCAAGCATCAATGATGGAGTGTAAATGGCACGGTGCCAGAAATGTTTCCCGGTTGTTTGAATGGAGAAGGACGGTTGGAATTTTGTGGGGTTTTCGATGTGAAAGAGGATCGGAAAACGGGGTTAGGTTCATATATCGGCGTTATTAATAGACTAACGCTTGGGTCATGATCTTGGCGGAAGCTTTTAGCGGTACTGTTCGAGCCATGAAATTGGAAATCTATCACTATTTTTGTCTTAATATCAGTGTCTATGTCGGGGTTAGGGAAGACAGGCGATTAACGATGAAGTAGGGATTCTTCTAAATACAACCTCAGGAATATGCATAGATTGTTGAAAAGTGAAAAGTATACGAGGAGAATGAAAGCGATATTTTCCCGTTACGTTCTTTATAGTGTTTTTCTATCAAAATTAAAATGAAACTGTAAATGACATGGGTTGGTTGGTTTTACGGTTTTACGGTTTATCAACTCTTTTCGGGTTATTTAATGCCGAATCAAGTCATTTTGATAAATGATTTGATTAACTTCGTGTGTATTTGCTTAGATATGGCATACAGGTCCCAGGTTGCTTACAATATATGCTACTGTTTAAGTGGTTACTCAACTAGGCATTGAACTGACTCATCGCTGCTTAACCTTCATGATATAGTGGGAACTGGTACATTCAGTGTGAGTTGGCTGTACCAAATGACGTAGGGGAAGTAGGTGGGATACAGTTTCAGATTTTTATATCCTCTTCAAACTCTATGTATGTACTTGTTCGTGCAGTCGAATTGTATCCGTGTGATGTTGTACCGTCCGAAGTACTTTTTACAGATATGGAAAGAAAAGAGAAAGAGAGAGATAGAATATATATATATATATATATATATATATATATATATATATATATATATATATATATATGGCTGTTACTGACGGCCGAGGTGAAAGGAGTCGGACAGATGAAAAATCAGTCGGGTTCACTCCCGGCTAGAAGTAGAGGCTAAGTGTAGCCAAACTGATGAGACGTAAATGTCGAAACACGGTGTCTATGGATTACTATATTATATATATAATTATATATATATATATATATATATATATTATAAAGTGTGTATAGAAATAACCTATTCAAGTTTCTCCATAAGGATCTCCACGGTTAATTCCAATGAATTAATCAATATATTGATTCATTATAGTTAATTGCGGAAGTGAATATTGCAATTATGACAGTTGAAAACAGTTTCACAGTGAATCAACGCTGTTGCGTCATTTCGAAAGTTGAATCTTAAACACGATGCTCTTGTATCATAAACGAGAATGTTAACGTGAAATATATATATATATTTAAACCTTGTGCGGAATAGTTTTCTTTTTTGAAAATATCAGGTAATATCCGTGTTTGCGTTAACAGAAATCTGTTTATATTCCAAATTTAAACATTTTTTTAAATTTCACTTGATGAGTTGCCATGTGCTCCTATGCATGTATTTTCCAAAGAATTCGGACCTTTGGTTTAATCATACCATGCTATTGCCAATTTTTCATCGGGGCATAAGGGGCAGAATCTATCACCTGGTCAATAACGGCGAGTTTTTTTTTTAAATAATTTCCCATTTTATGATAGGATCTATATCGTATTTGGTTTTGATGTCCCAGACATATTTAGAGAGAGAGAGGTGTTATGCATATATTTTATATTATTAAAGCTAGATTTGTGTTATAGAATCTTTTCTTGAAAGTGTCTTGTGTTGAGCCTATGTATATCATTTTAGTTTTATTTTGATTATTACTATGCACAGCAGCTTTGTATACTAAACAAACATTTCTCCATTCTCCATTGTTTCATTACATGGAAGAATATCGTTAAAATGATTTTGGTTTAATTAAACAAAAATCATTTTAACGATATCCTTTTCTTGTTGGGTTATATCCTGCCAAAACCACCCTTGATTAACAGTAGTGGTACTACTTATCCCATAGCTGAGGCATGATTTGTTCATAACTTTTCTAAGGGTAACAGTCCGAAAGTTGTATGAAGGTCGAGTTCGCTTACTACGATGTCGCACCCAACACGTTTGCCACTACGCCACGAGGATTACCCCTCCACAACTGGAATTTCACCATCAGATTCAGTTTAGTGTTATACCCAGGATACCCCTTTCTGGGGGGGGGGTCTTGCAATGTATACAATCAACGTATTCTAAGCGCTATCGATAGGACACGGGAAAAGCAAAGAAAAAGAGATAAATGTATATTCAGCAACCCCTCAGCACGATCAGGATATGACACAAGGTCAATATCTTAAGCTTAAAGTTAATATATCTTAAGTTTAAAAAGTTTTGATTCAGTGTTTTCCTTCTCTTAAACTGGTTCCCTAACCAAGGATTTCCAAGATCGGCTGCCATACCAAAGTTAAAGAGCTCAGTCTGCCCTACAATTTATCCATAGCTGGAGGGAGAATAGTCGGATTCTTACCTGTTCCAAGTGTATTAACGCTATGTGAAATGCCAACAAACTCGTCTGACCGTTACCATTTTCTACGACGGTAACCATTACTCCATGCGCCTTCAAATACAGAGATAAATAGGTTAAGAGATAAAGAGAGAGGGGTAGGTGCATTAAAAGAGGAAGAGAAATAAGAAGCACTTGGGATGGTTCGAAAGCGAAGAAATCCATAAATGATACA
>CM042140.1:131713322-131723322 GCA_023376005.1 Doryteuthis pealeii | reverse complement strand
GATGAATACAAGGCTTTATGTTGTGTTTCCGTGATTATTTCATTGTTCTTTCTTTCCTTATTTGATGGTTGGCGGGCAAGCAAAGGCGCGTGTGTGTTACTGGAAAATATAATTGGATGTATTTTCTCACGAGTCTGCATTGTCTTGTCAAAACCGAAAAGAAAGAATTATCCTGACAAAGAAAATAATAAAATAATAATAATAATAATAAATAATAATAATAATAATAATAATAATAATAATAATAATAAACAGAATCTGTTCTTGAGAACGAAACGCATAAAATTCTCTGGACTTAGAAATAAAAACGGATCACCTTATCCCAGCAAGACCAACCTAGTGTTGATAAACAAATGAAAGAAATAGTACAAATAGATTGTTCATATGTTAATAAATAAAAGCTAAACTTTTATTTGTTCATTTATTTATCTACCAACGCTCTATCACAGATATTGAGCACTCTTCTAAATGACACTGTGCGTGGATTACTACCGCGGTTTTTAAGTATGATAGTGCAACCATATATATATATATTATATATATATAATATATATATATATATACTATATATGTGGGATTGTCACTGTTTCAGCTTTTACTGGAATGGTGTGTCAAAATGCAGTATTATAGGAAGAGTGCTAATAATAATATAATATATATATAATAGAATAAATATATAAAGGTATTACATATCTATTTATTTGATGGCAAAGGAACAGTCACAGGTGACTGTTCCTTTGTCATCAAATAAATAGATATGTAAAACCTTTTATATATTTATTATATTATATATATATATTATATAATATATATATATATATATGTGTTATGTGTGTGTGTGTGTGTGTGGTGTGTGTGTGTGTGTGTGTAATGTGTGTGTGATGCATAAAGTGAGAGATTCTTAGAAAACTCTTCATTTTGTTGGGTCTTCAACAAAAATATCAAATAATAAAATTCATATCATGAAGCAGAATTTTATTTAAAATCATTCATGCCACAAATCTAAGAGCAATACCTTTGGGACATTGTCTGACAGGCAAGTGATTTTCAGAACTCATAATTTCGTTTTAAATTCATTTATTCTGTTATTCTGTCGAATGTCAAAGGACGAAGTTGGCAGCAATTCAGATAACGAATTTCAGATACTGACATCATATTCTCAACTTGACGTGGAAGGTCATCAAAATTTGGGATTTTCGTCAGCAGATTTTCGTGAAAGGCTTTCCTAATTTGAAAAAGATTTTTTTCTTAAATGTCACTCTTCAAGATCCTTCAATTTTCATCTTTGGGAAAAGCGACAGGCGCATTAAACTTATTTTCAGTCTAGAATACAGTGCTCCAATGCTATCCAAAGTTGCCGAAAGCATATTTTAAATAAATGATCAAACCACTGTTAAAAAACACTTCGTTGCTAACAGGTTAAAATGACTTATGGGTACACTGCTGTAATGTTTCGATTGCATATTGTATTTTCCTTATATATATATATATATATATATATATATATATATTATGTGTGTGTGTGTGTGTGTGTGTGTGTGTGTGTGTGTGTGTGTGTGTGAGTTGTGTGTGGTTGTGTGGTGTGAAAGAAAAGTGGAAGTGAATCCGACAGTATTTATATTATGAAATTTAAAAACACAAGTTAATAAACGAGTAATGTTTATTTCACCAACGCTGCAGTGTTTTGATCTATTTCGATAGATCTTCATCAGAGCTTTCGTTAGTTGCGGAAAAAAATAAATGTATCACAGTAAATAAGAAATCTGCGAGATTTGTATTATGGTCGGTCAGTCTATTTAAAATTGTTGATGAAACATGGGCGTTCGTAGATTTTTTAAGACGTAAACAGACGCCGAAACAAAACGGCTGACGTGGATTTTAAAACGTAAAACAAACACTGAATAAACAGATGATTTACTTGCACTAGGTGTGTGTGTATGTGTATGTGTGTGTGGTGTGTGTGTGTGTGTGTGTGTGTGTGTGTGTGCGTAGCATGAGTATGATTATATTAAATTAGGATTTATGAATATATATATATATATATATATATATATATATATACTATTTAATTGAAAAAACGGTATCCCCTATTATTTTAAACTAAACTGTTATAAATATTTATTAATACAATATTTTTTACAATATTTTTAATTACGTGATGAGTGTAGTGTGTGTGTGTATGTGAAATTTATTAATAATTATTACATTTCATTATTATATAAACTAGCATAACAAAACCGCCCTGGGCGGTGTAAAAATAAAAATTTTGAAAATTTATAGCCTGAGCCGAGTGGGATTTAAAATTCAAATGTCAGAGGGGTAGTATCCAAGTAAAATTAATAAATGAATTGAAGTAATAAAAAACAACAATGCCAAAATATGCCAAAACTTTAAAAGGATATTCAACATTTAATGATTTAGTATTAAAATCATCAAATTCATTAAAGGAGTAAAAAATAAACAATTTGAAATAGAAATTAGGAAAAGTTAACTTTCTACACCAAAGTTTATCCTGAAATAATATTCAATAATAAAATTGAATTTGGTTTATCAATGAATAAAACAATCAACTATACAAAGATATTTTTTGTTTTGATTATTTCTAAAATCTTTGAAATAAACAATAATATTCAGCTTATTAATTTTACATTTAACAAACATTTAGTTTAGTGTAAATAAATATTACATAAAATAAATAGAGTAATGATACTTAAATCAATTTTTAAATGCTAAATAATATTAATATTATTTTTTTTAATTGGAGTAAATAAAATATCTTAATTTGTAGATTTATTTTCAACTAAATTTTGTTTGGTACACTTACGTAAAAATATGAATTTTGTAAAAAAACTTTTCAATAAATAAAATCTTTTGATAATAGATTCAGTAACAATTTGTCTGTAACTAAACTACGTCACTGCTTACATCAAAACACTGTCATTGATAAAAAATATTATTTGATTAATAATCAATAGATGCATGCAACATTTTGATTTGAGGGGACAGAAGTAAGTTTCCATTTCAAATGGTTTCATTTTTCTTTACTCTTTAATAAATTTGATGATTTTACCGATAATACAAACCCTCTTATATGGAAATTTTAACTCAGACAATATCTTTCAAAAATTAATTTTTATAACCGCCCAGATGGCATTTTGCTAGTTTATGTAAAAATGTTTGTACAATAAATTAATGAATATAATATATGTTGTTAGACTCTTAATTCATTTTCTTAGAGATTTAATAAATTTTATATCCATTAAAGTAAGCATTAAATTGAATAATTGGCAGACCTGAGCATCTGGAAACCCCCATCTAAAATTTTTGTTTTTTAATTTTTTTTTTCTTTCTTTTAATGGATTATTATCAATTGCACACCAATCTATCAGATTGTAAAAGAACAAAAATTCAAAAAAGTTATTTATTTTTCGCGGTGCTCAGTTCCCCGTATAAGTTTATCGTAAATCGATCCCCCATATCAGAACCGCTACAAAATTTATTCATTTATTTATTTTTGTTTTCCTTCAATGGATTATTATCGATTACACACCAATCTATCAGGTTTTTAAAAAAAATTCTTAAATGTTCTTTATTTTTTGAGTTTTCAGGGGTGCTCATGCCGACATATAAGTTTATAGTAAATCGCTGCCCCATATCAGAACCGCTCGAAAGGAAACTGGCGCAAACGTGTCAAAGTTAGGGTGGCCCAGAAAAAACAGAACCCAAATTATTTATTTATTTTCCCATTAAACTAACCTTAAACCCCAACACCAACCCTAACCTCAAATCCTAACCCTAAACCCCCCTAGTTACAATTAACAGTTTTATACAAAATTTGTGGGTTCTGTTTTTTCAATGTCACCTTAATTTTGACACCTTTGTGCAAATTCAGCCCAACTGTTAAGGTAGAGCGGTTCCGATATAGGGGGAGCGATTTACTATAAACTTATACGGGGAAATGAGCACCCCTGAAAACTCAAAAAATAAAGAACTAAAAAGTTCTTTATTTTTGAATCAGGCGCTTTTTTTTTTTTACAATCTGATAGATTGGTGTGTAATCGATAACAATCCATTGAAGGAAAAAAAAAAAAAAAAATTTTTTTAGCGGTTCCGATATGGGGATCGATTTACAATAAACTTATACGGGGAACTGAGCACCCGAAAACTCGAAAAATAAATAACTTTTTTGAATTTTTTTTTTTTACAATCTGATAGATTGGTGTGTAATCGATAATAATCCATTGAAGAAAAAGAAAAAAATTTTAAAAATTTTATGGGGGTTTCAGATGCTCAAGTCCGACGAATAATTTTATTTATTTAATTTTTAAAAACAAAACAAAATTTATATAAACTCGAAGTAAAATGCTATTTTCAATCATCTAATACAGAATAGTAATCCTCTTATTGATGAATGTGTATTGTTTAAACATTGTTTAAACATTGAACAAAATACTATTAATTTCTCGCTACAATTAATTTAAATAAATGATGAAAAATAACATTAGTAATATGAAATAACCGTAAACAAATTTTGAATTAAAAATAAAAGTAAACATCTTTTTTTAATTCCTAATAGGAATAATAAAATTTGAAATAAAAAATACTTGTTATATTTGTGAAGGTGCCGCGAAAATTAAAAATAAATTTTATCTATAAATTTTTTCATGGTGTTTGTATCATTTATTGATTAGGTAGGGGACTTTTTTTTTATCACCGCTTTTGTTTATACAAACCAACTTCGGTTAAACATTGTTGAATAATGAATTTTAAAAGTATTGCGTCAATTATGATAAAAAATAAAGATTAATTTTTAGTTTAAGAAAGAAGCGCTAAGTGTTAAAAAACAAACACGTAAAATCATTTTTTTTTTTTTGTCGTCTGTTTCTGTAAGGGAATTTATGACAAATTAAAATTAAAAGATATTTCTTAATTTCTAAATAAATCACGGTCATCATATTTAGCGGAAAAGCATCGCTCAGAACTGGTTGTTATTTTAATTTTAATATTAGTAATATGGAATAACCGTAAACAAATTTTGAATTAAAAATAAATGTAAACATTTTTTTAAAATTCCTAATAGGAATAATAAAATTTGAAATAAAAAATACTTGTTATATTTGAAGGTGCCGCGAAAATTAAAAATAAATTTTATCTATATAATTTGAAATAAAAAATACTTGTTATATTTGTGAAGGTGCCGCGAAAATTAAAAATAAATTTTATCTATAAATTTTTTCATTAAAAATTAACTCTATTAAAACTTTAAAAATATTTTTTTTTTTACCGCAACGAAAACGGAGTAGTCACGGACAAAAGACCATAACTAATAATTTAACGTAAGATTGAAATTAGTGCTGTATCTTTATTTTTAAATTAATTTCTCGCAAAACTTTATACATGAAATAATTATAAATACAAATAAAAATTAAAATATCAATCGAAATATTTGCATAGCCAATTTTCAACGAATCTTTTAATAAATGCATGTTTAGTTCTAAACAGTTTCTAATTGATATTTTAATTTTTATTTGTATTTATAATTATTTCATGTATAAAGTTTTGCGAGAAATTAATTTAAAAATAAAGATACAGCCACTAATTTCAATCTTACGTTAAATTATTAGTTATGGTCTTTTGTCCGTGACTACTCCCGTTTTCGTTGCGGTAAAAAAAAATATTTTTAAAGTTTTAATAGAGTTAATTTTTAATGAAAAAATTTATAGATACCTTCACAAATATAACAAGTATTTTTTATTTCAAATTATTTTATTTCTATTAGGAATTTGATAAAATTTATTTTTAATTTTCGCGGCACCTTCACAAATATAACAAGTATTTTTATTTCAAATTTTATTATTCCTATTAGGAATTTTAAAAAAATGTTTACATTTATTTTTAATTCAAAATTTGTTTACGGTTATTCCATATTACTAATATTAAAATTAAAATAACAACCAGTTCTGAGCGATGCTTTTCCGCTAAATATGATGACCGTGATTTATTTAGAAATTAAGAAATATCTTTTAATTTTAATTTGTCATAAATTCCCTTACAGAAACAGACGACAAAAAAAAAAAAAATGATTTTACGTGTTTGTTTTTTTAACACTTAGCGCTTCTCTTAAACTAAAAATTAATCTTTATTTTTTATCATAATTGACGCAATACTTTTAAAATTCATTATTCAACAATGTTTAACCGAAGTTCGGTTTGTATAAACAAAAGCGGTGATAAAAAAAAAGTCCCCTACCTAAATCAATAAAACAAATGATACAAACACCATGAAAAAATTTATAGATAAAATTTATTTTTAATTTTCGCGGCACCTTCACAAATATAACAAGTATTTTTTATTTCAAATTTTATTATTCCTATTAGGAATTAAAAAAAGATGTTTACTTTTATTTTTAATTCAAAATTTGTTTACGGTTATTTCATATTACTAATGTTATTTTCATCATTTATTTAAATTAATTGTAGCGAGAAATTAATAGTATTTTGTTCAATGTTTAAACAATGTTTAAACAATACACATTCATCAATAAGAGGATTACTATTCTGTATTAGATGATTGAAAATAGCATTTTACTTCGAGTTTATATAAATTTTGTTTTGTTTTTAAAAATTAAATAAATAAAATTATTCGTCGGACTTGAGCATCTGAAACCCCCCATCTAAAATTTTTTAAATCTTTTTTCTTTTTCTTCAATGGATTATTATCGATTACACACCAATCTATCAGATTGTAAAAAAAAAAAATTCAAAAAAGTTATTTATTTTCGAGTTTTCAGGGGTGCTCAGTTCCCCGTATAAGTTTATTGTAAATCGATCCCCATATCGGAACCGCTAAAAAAATTTTTTTTTTTTTTTTCCTTCAATGGATTGTTATCGATTACACACCAATCTATCAGATTGTAAAAAAAAAAAAAGCGCCTGATTCAAAAATAAAGAACTTTTTAGTTCTTTATTTTTTGAGTTTTCAGGGGTGCTCATTTCCCCGTATAAGTTTATAGTAAATCGCTCCCCCTATATCGGAACCGCTCTACCTTAACAGTTGGGCTGAATTTGCACAAAGGTGTCAAAATTAAGGTGACATTGAAAAAACAGAACCCACAATTTTGTAATAAACTGTTAATTGTAACTAGGGGGTTTAGGGTTAGGATTTGAGGTTAGGGTTGGTGTTGGGGTTTAAGGTTAGTTTAATGGGAAAATAAATAAATAATTTGGGTTCTGTTTTTTCTGGGCCACCCTAACTTTGACACGTTTGCGCCAGTTTCCTTTCGAGCGGTTCTGATATGGGGCAGCGATTTACTATAAACTTATATGTCGGCATGAGCACCCCTGAAAACTCAAAAAATAAAGAACATTTAAGAATTTTTTTAAAAACCTGATAGATTGGTGTGTAATCGATAATAATCCATTGAAGGAAAACAAAAAATAAATAAATGAATAAATTTTGTAGCGGTTCTGATATGGGGGATCGATTTACGATAAACTTATACGGGGAACTGAGCACCGCGAAAAATAAATAACTTTTGAATTTTTTTTTTTTACAATCTGATAGATTGGTGTGCAATTGATAATAATCCATTAAAAGAAAGAAAAAAAAAATTAAAAAACAAAATTTTAGATGGGGGTTTCCAGATGCTCAGGTCTGCCAATTATTCAATTTAATGCTTACTTTAATGGATATAAAATTTATTAAATCTCTAAGAAAATGAATTAAGAGTGTAACAACATATATTATATTCATTAATTTATTGTACAAACATTTTTACATAAACTAGCAAACAATGCCATCTGGGCGGTTATAAAAATTAATTTTTGAAAGATATTGTCTGAGTTAAAATTTCCATATAAGAGGGTTTGTATTATCGGTAAAATCATCAAATTTATTAAAGAAGTAAAGAAAAATGAAACCATTTGAAATGGAAACTTACTTCTGTCCCCCTCAAATCAAAATGTTGCATGCATCTATTGATTATTAATCAAATAATATTTTTATCAATGACAGTGTTTTGATGTAAGCAGTGACGTAGTTTTAGTTACAGACAAATTGTTACTGAATCTATTATCAAAAGATTTTATTTATTGAAAAGTTTTTTTACAAAATTCATATTTTTACGTAAGTGTACCAAACAAAATTTAGTTGAAAATAAATCTACAAATTAGATATTTTTATTTACTCCAATTAAAAAAAAATTAATATTAAATATTATTTAGCATTTAAAAATTGATTTAAGTATCATTACTCTATTTTATTTTATGTAATATTTATTTACACTAAAACTAAATGTTTGTTAAATGTAAAATTAATAAGCTGAATATTTATTGTTTTATTTCAAAGATTTTAGAAATAATCAAAACAATAAAATATCATTTTGTATAGTTGATTGTTTTATTCATTGATAAACCAAATTCAATTTTATTATTGAATATTATTTCAGGATAAACTTTGGTGTAGAAAGTTAACTTTCCTAATTTCTATTTCAAATTGTTTATTTTTTACTCCTTTAATGAATTTGATGATTTTAATTACTAAAATCATTAAATGTTGAATATCCTTTTAAAGTTTTTGGCATATTTTGGCATTGTTGTTTTTTATTACTTCAATTCATTTATTAATTTTACTTGGATACTACCCCTCTGACATTGAATTTTAAATCCCACTCGGCTCAGGCTATATTTTTCAAAATTTTATTTTTACACCGCCCGAAGGGCGGTTTTGTTATGCTAGTTATAATAATGAATGTAATAATTATTAATAAATTTCACATACACACACACACTACACTCATCACGTAATTAAAAATATTGTAAAAAATATTGTATTAATAAATATTTATAAACAGTTTAGTTTAAAATAATAGGGGATACCGTTTTTTCAATTAAATAGTATATATATATATATATATATATATATATATATTCATAAATCATAATTTAATATAATACATACTCATGCTTACGCACACACACACACACACACACACACACACACACACACACACACACACAATACACACACACCTAGTGCAAGTAAATCATCTGTTATTCAGTGTTTGTTTACGTTTTTAAAAATCCACGTCAGCCGTTTTGTTTCGGCGTCTGTTTACGTCTTAAAAATCTACGAACGCCCATGTTTCATCAACAATTTTAAATAGACTGACCGACCATAATACAAATCTCGCAGATTTCTTATTTACTGTGATACATTTATTTTTTCCGCAAACTAACGAAAGCTCTGATGAAGATCTATCGAAATAGATCAAAACACTGCAGCGTTGGTGAAATAAACATTACTCGTTTATTAACTTGTGTTTTTAAATTTTTCATAATACTAAATACTGTCGGATTCACTTCCACTTTTTCTTCACACACACACACACACACACACACACACACACACACACACACACACACACACACACACACACACACACACACACACACACACACAACACACATTATATATATATATATATATATATATATATATATATATAAGGAAAATACAATATGCAATCGAAACGTTACAGCAGTGTACCCATAAGTCATTTTAACTGTTAGCAACGAAGTGTTTTTTAACAGTGGTTTGATCATTTATCTAAAATATGCTTTCGGCAACTTTGGATAGCATTGGAGCACTGTATTCTAGACTAAAAATAAGTTTAATGCGCCTGTCGCTTTTCTCCAAAGATGAAAATTGAAGGATCTTGAAGAGTGACATTTAAGAAAAAAATCTTTTTCAAATTAGGAAAGCCTTTCACGAAAATCTGCTGACGAAAATCCCAAATTTTGATGACCTTCCACGTCAAGTTGAGAATATGATGTCAGTATCTGAAATTCGTTATCTGAATTGCTGCCAACTTCGTCCTTTGACATTCGACAGAATAACAGAATAAATGAATTTAAAACGAAATTAATGAGTTCTGAAAATCACTTGCCTGTCTCACTTGACAATGTGTCCCAAAGGTATTGCTCTTAGATTTGTGGCATGA
>CM042140.1:131700822-131708322 GCA_023376005.1 Doryteuthis pealeii | reverse complement strand
TGTGAAACTGTTTTCAACTGTCATAATTGCAATATTCACTTCCGCAATTAACTATAATGAATCAATATATTGATTAATTCATTGGAATTAACCGTGGAGATCCTTATGGAGAAACTCGAATAGGTTATTTCTATACACACTTTAATAATATATATATTATATATATATATATATATATATATATATATATATAGTAATCCATAGACACCGTGTTTCGACATTTACGTCTCATCAGTTTGCTACACTTAGCCTCTACTTCTAGCCGGGAGTGAACCCGACTGACTTTTCATCTGTCCGACTCCTTTCACCTCGGCCGTCAGTAACAGCCATATATATATATATATATATATTATATATATATATATATATATATATATATATATAATTTCTATCTCTCTCTTTCTCTTTTCCTTTCCATATCTGTAAAAAGTACTATCCGGATTGTACAACATCACACGGATACAATTCGACTGCACGAACAAGTACATACATAGAGTTTGAAGAGGATATAAAAATCTGAAACTGTATCCCACCTACTTCCCCTACGTCATTTGGTACAGCCAACTCACACTGAATGTACCAGTTTCCACTATATCATGAAGGTTAAGCAGCGATGAGTCAGTTCAATGCCTAGTTGAGTAACCACTTAAACAGTAGC
Organism: Doryteuthis pealeii; assembly: GCA_023376005.1. Classification (NCBI taxonomy): domain Eukaryota; kingdom Metazoa; phylum Mollusca; class Cephalopoda; order Myopsida; family Loliginidae; genus Doryteuthis; species Doryteuthis pealeii. The sequence continues at coordinate 131,707,664 of CM042140.1, read as the reverse complement.
ATATATTGTAAGCAACCTGGGACCTGTATGCCATATCTAAGCAAATACACACGAAGTTAATCAAATCATTTATCAAAATGACTTGATTCGGCATTAAATAACCCGAAAAGAGTTGATAAACCGTAAAACCGTAAAACCAACCAACCCATGTCATTTACAGTTTCATTTTAATTTGATAGAAAACACTATAAAGAACGTAACGGGAAATATCGCTTTCATTCTCCTCGTATACTTTTCACTTTTCAACAATCTATGCATATCCTGAGGTTGTATTAGAAGAATCCCTACTTCATCGTTAATCGCCTGTCTTCCCTAACCCCGACATAGACACTGATATTAAGACAAAAATAGTGATAGATTTCCAATTTCATGGCTCGAACAGTACCGCTAAAAGCTTCCGCCAAGATCATGACCCAAGCGTTAGTCTATTAATAACGCCGATATATGAACCTAACCCCGTTTCCGATCCTCTTTTCGAAAACCCCACAAAATTCCAACACGTCCTTCTCCATTCAAACAACCGGGAAACATTTCTGGCACCGTGCCATTTACACTCCATCATTGATGCTTGAACGAAAGCCACACTCTACCACTGGTCCAACCGTTTAACATCGATCCGACGCCGACATTCCCAAGAAAGGAACGTTGACTCTTGATCGATCTGTAGTCCCTAAAAGCCAGGATTTACAATCCTTCAGTAAACATTATTCGACCTGAATGGAAACCATATGCGCTTGGCAAACTCATTTTTGTTTAACTCAGAATCGTACTTAGATTAATCTATATACACAGCAGGTGAAACAAAGAGTTTTCGGTAAAAAAAAGATATTTTTAACTATCGTTTTCTTGTCACTTATCTGAAGTCAGGAAATTTATCTTTGTAAAAATTTCGAAATTTACACCGTATATTATAGATGTGCCTTTTTATGTAAAGTGTTCTTAAAAAACATAGCACACAGAAGATATATTATCTACACAAAAGCATTATTTACACAAAAGTTCACGTCCATACCAAAATCATCGTTGTATTAGTACAACTCGATAAATTTCGATTTATTTCGATGTCGACGGGGCTTAGAATAACTGACTGTATCCCCTACAAAGAATTAATAATTCCACCGCAAAAAGGGAATGACACTAAGCTGCATGCGATAGTGAGGCTCTGATTCTGGAGATCTAGAGAGTATAGACTATATATTTACCAACTTCATCGTACGTGTCGAATGTGACACAAGGTCAATTTTTAAGCGAAGTTTAACAGGTTTAAATTCAAAGTTCTCCTTCCTCTAGACTAGTTGCCTAACCATAGTTAAAGAGCCCAGTCTGTCCAACTATTTACCCATAACTGGAAGGAAAATAGTTGAATCCATACCTTTCCCAATAGTATTAGCACTATATGAAAAGCAAACAGCCCCATCCAGGAAATTCCCAGACGTTAACCATTACACCATGCACCTCTTATGCTTAGTATACGCTGACTGTATTCCACGCCTCAAAGGGGTAATTTTCGGTATGTCACTATGCTGCGAAGGTGAATCTCCAAATCTGGATATTTTGGGAGTATAGAGCCCCTCTTCGTTACCATCACGCACAGGTCCACTCTAACTTGGAGTGGTAGTTCCTGTTAGGCCAAGGTAAACTTTGTGGAAGCAATTACCATGATTTGTCCCTGGTAAAATTTGAACTTATCAATGGCACTCTGGATGACCTAAGTGGTGACAAGCAATTACTTATTAAATATGGTGTAAGCATTTCTTGTGGGAAAGCAAACCCTGGTTTTGCTGCTTGGATGATTGGAACTCTGAATCAAGCAGGATAGCTAACTTTAGCCATCAGGTTAATGTGCTTATGGACCAGAGGTGCCTATCCTCCTGAAGTTAATTTATAAATAGTATAAATTACGCACCATTATCCAATTTGTAATTCGAATGTATGCAGTTAGTAGATTCAAAATTAGAATGGACAATACATTCTATGATTAACAATTTTATATCTTCATTATGATTTAGAGATTAAAGCAACACTAAACTGAAATTCGGTATCTTGCAATCAAAAACTTACAGCTCAATGCTTTTACTTTGCTTCGTCAATGGTAATTCTGATGAATTGAAGGTGTGTGAAGAACCATAAAATCATTTTGTCCATTGGGTAATACTTAATTAGTTATGTCAATTTACAAGAATGATTATAAGTTTCATACAAATTACACCGAAAAATATAATCAAATATGCGTAAATTCTCCAATATTTATTTTTCAGAACTAGCAAACGACCAAAGAAAAGCTTTTAAAAAATTACTGCTGCCAATTTTTAATCCACACACTGATTAATTTCATTGACCTCACACAAACCTGAACCAAATTTATTAAGATTTAAAAGACATTGGAAAAACTTAATTTTTTATATTGTTGTTTTGTAATCTCTGAATCCAGGCTAGTATGAGCCTGTAGAGCTGCCCACCACTATTAATACTACTTATTCTTGTATTATATAAAGATATTGAAGAAAGAAATGAAATGGTCTGGTGAAGAAAGAACTCAGAAGTCAAATGGGGATTGAACTTGAAGAAAGAATGAAATATGAATGAAAGTCAGAAGAGGCTGAATGAAAATCGTGGAAACTAAGAAAATGAAAAAATGAACATTATCAGTTGGTGGCTTAAGAGAGAGCAGGGAATGTGAAATATGAGTTTGATATGCGAACATCTTTATGAGAAGTCTTTAACAGTGTAATGTAACAGCAAGACCAATTGGAATGAACAGATGGGTAACATTATTATTCCTGTTTTCATATATTTGACTCCTGACTCAACAAACTGACAAGTTTACTGAAAGATCATTTGCTTGAATTTCTTGAATTTTCTTTTAAGCATTTCCTTTGTAAATCTGCTTTCAACTTCCTCTAGCATTTTTCGAATAAGGAAAAAAGTATTTGTTAGAATTAAACACCGAATATATAATTAATTAATTAAAATACACATTCCATATATACACATATATATATATACATAAAACAAATAAATAAAAATAAATAAACGCATAAATAAATAAATAGATAGAAAGAATGAAATTGAAATTGATTGAACAACGGCTATCCGTGTGGCGTTGTAAAAAGAACCACACGAGATGCGTGTTTATAACGTTCAAAATAAAAACCTCACATGACCGCGTCCATTTCAGAAAAAGTCTCTTATGATAAAGTTTCTTTGAAATCGATAACACTGAACATTATTCTATTTTTATACGCATTGTAACTGCTTTCTTAACATAAATAAATAATTTAAAAAAATAAATGGTAATATCGTTATGATGGGAACTTGCTATATGGAATAATTGTTAATAAATTCGTAAACCTGAAACTGCAGAAGGATTTTCAAGGAAAGAACTCCTAGAATCTCTAATGAATGGAACATAATTAAAATTTTCGAATTTACCTGGCCACACAGAAAGTGGGGAAAGGGCCGTCAAATTAACAACTGAAGCTTCACAATTTGTGTATGGACAGGAAGCAAGACACAAACACATTATAATCAAATCACTGTGACACCAAATAAGAACTTCATTTACATGAAAAGGAAAATACACTGAACAATTTAGTTCTATTGACATAGTACAGTAGATTTTTGTGCGATGTTCATTGAACAATGCAAATGAAAAACATTGAATACGATTTCCATTCATTGTATCAAATGAAAAATATAAATTTTATCTGTATTTATTATTGAAATAATTAGATTTATAATTGAAATGATTACATTTATTATTGAAATAATTACATTTTGATTGAAGTCTGTCTGTCAGCAATTCATGCTGAAATGAGATATTTCTATATTTTTGCAGACGATCTTTAAAAGTAAATGCTCAACTATGTTTTAAAGTTAAGAATCTAATTTTTGGTGACAGTTCCTATCACAACAAACCCCAAGTTATATCGATTTTCTAAAGATTAACCTGTCCTATTGAGTAGGTGTATTTTCTAGTTCTATCATTTCCTCGGTAAGCAAAGACACGTTCATCACTTAGGATTATACATTAATTTTGGACTCCCCTTATAATTTCATAATATAAGAGTACGTCAATGAGAACGGATATTCAACTGAAAATTAAACATATAACTATATGGACACAAAAATCGGAGAGGTTGCACATGAAAAACCTGGACATGGTTAAGAAAAGGAAACCTTAAAAGAGAAACCGAATCACTAATAATTGCTGCACAGATTAATGCCATAAGGACAAACCATATCAAAGCAAACATTGATAAGACCCAACAAAATAGAGTAAATGTAGACTGTGCGGTGATAGAGATGAGACTGTAAACCATGTACAATGCGAATGTAGCAAACTAGCACAACGGGAATACAAAACGAGGCACGGCTGGGTTGGGAAGATGATCCACTGAGAATTATGCAAAAAAAATAATTTTGACCATACACCAAAATGGCATATACATAAACCAAAATCTGTTCTTGAGAACGAAACGCATAAAATTCTCTGGGATTTTGAGATAAAAATGGATCACCTTATCCAGCAAAAAGACCAGACTTAGTGTTGATTACAAAAAAGAAAGAACTTGTCGACTGGTGGATTTTGCAGTTCCAGAATCACAGGGTGAAGCTGAAGGAAAATGAAAAAATGGACAAATATCTGGACCTTGCCAGAGAACTAAAAAAGTTAAGGAATATGAAAAGTCAAATTGATACCAATTGTAGTTGGTGCACTTGGAACGTCCAAAAGGATTGGAAAAGGTTTGGAAAATCTGGAAATCAGAGGAAAGATTGAGACTCCAGAATACTGGACTGCTGCAATCTGCCAGAATACTCAGAAGAGTCCTGGGACCTGAGGAGACTTTGCTGTCACTCAGTAATCTAGTGAAAGACCATCAGCTAACGCTGATGTGAAACTCAATGGAGGAATAATAAATTAATGTAAGAAATACACAAAAAAAAATAAAACAACAAACATTGAACAAGTAGAATAATAAATTAGATGTTATTAATGTTTATGTGTCTTAGAAATGACTCCAAACTGTATCTGAGGGAACATTTTAGTTCTGGAGCTCTGGGAAGTGTAGAGCCACACTTGTTGTCAATATTTTCGGGTCCAGATTGTTCTGTAATTGTAGTTCCTTTTTATGTTCCATCCATGGATAAAACCATCAAGTACAAATTATTACTTAAGATAGATACTTGAAACTATATGACTGAGCGTAATTTAGTTGTATTAAGAATTGTTATGTGAGAATTTAATTGTTTAGAAGTTATTATATCACTCCTTGCTAGTTTTTTACACCGGCGTTAGCCCTGTAGTTTTTCAATAAAATGACAGCAAGTCTCTGCAGGTCTCCGGGTCTTCTGAGTTGATATTAAAAATTGCGTTATATGGATAGTCTCGCTTTTCTGATTTCCAATCCTTCAGTGACCTTTCCAAACCCTGGAATTGTCAAAGGTTTCAAACTACAATTGGTATCACCCTCACACGCATGTTCCATTAAAAAATCCCTGGCAAAGTATTTGTATCTTTTCGCTCTTTCTTTTATTTTCTCTTGTGGTCCACGAACGACAAAATCTCTGGATGAAAAGTTCTTCTGTTTATTGTTAATTATACCGGAATTAGTGTTACAATTTATATTTCACAAATTGTTGACAGAACCTGTAGCTGAACAAGGGGCGATTAACTTGAGCATAAGGGAGTGGAAAACTACCAGTGAATTTATATCCCCCTGATCCCTCGAGAAACACGTCACGGGAAACACGGGACTAGATTTAATTTTAGATGCAACCTGGCATTGAAGAAGAGCAGACGTGCTGCTGCGAGGTTGATCCCTCATTCCGCGCGGAAGAACATGGCAAATAAAGCTTAATCAAGAAAATTGCCTTATGAATTCATTAATGCAATGAAGTTATCCCAGAAGAAGCCCTTAGTTTAAAAAGAAGAAACCCTTAGAAGATAGCAACTAGACGAGAGTCGACCAGGAGAAGAGGAATAGAGGAACAGGAACATAGCAACAGACGACAAGATGCGTCAGACAAGTTAGCAAGAAGCAAGTAAGATCTCCCAACCAAGTAATTCACAGTCTCTCTGTCTTCTTTGTCTCTGTCTCTGTCTCTCTCTCTATATATATATATCACCGAAGAACTAATACTCACAAGTCTCTGTCTCTGTCTGTCTGTCTGTCTGTCTGTCTCTCTCTCTCTCTCTATATATATATATATATCACCGAAGAACTAATACTCTCTCACTCACTGTTTATATACACAATGTTCAATGTGGATATACAACGTTAGGTCATCCGTGTGTATCTCAAAATATAGATAATCTTATGCGTCTCATTCTTTTGGATAGATCGGTGTGCATTTGTATTCTATTATGTGTACACTTCGAATGCTTCAACTCGATTAAATATTAGGCATAGAAAATAATATCTTTACTAATAATAAACTCAATAATTAATAATTGTTGGTATAATATGGCCTCTTTTAGGCGGTTTCAAGCAAGGTACTTGTCAAACAGAATCCTATTGTGTTAACAGAGGTGATCCTTTAGGAAAGAATCTTTAGTTGTTCCTTTGCTGCTCCTCAGCCTTGAAGTCCTTCGTCAATGATTGTCAATGGACGTCTCTCACACTATCAGCGATTAGATCAACTAGCCATCCACGCGGGCGTTATTGGCGGAGCTTACACACCACGTGACTCGCTTAGTCTATAAATGGTGATATGGAACACACCTCCCCCTATATACAAAATTTCAAGAAATGAAAACAAAAAAGTCTATGTAAAAGTACACACAAAAAAAGACTGAAAAAAATAAACTTATATTTTATGGCTAAGATTTTATCTCTCTC
>CM042140.1:131660505-131700722 GCA_023376005.1 Doryteuthis pealeii | reverse complement strand
ATGGAAACAGGGGTTGAGACAACGAAAAGACAAAGATCGAAAGCAAGGTGAGATAAGAACGAGAGAGGGCGAAATGAAAAAGAAAAAAGAAAGGATGAAGAAGGGAAGGGAGGTGAGACGTTTGGAAAAGAAGCAAGAAGTGAGCATTAATAAGAAGAAGAAAAAATTAAGCACAGCAGAGAAGAAATTATATTATACTACTATCACATCCATAATGAACATATATATATTCGTACTAATACCTTATATATATACCTACTAGATAAAAAATATAGAATAAAAAATATAGGATATAAAAAATTGAATAAAGAATATAGAAAGAAAACCAAAAAAGGAAATGAAAGAGCAAAAACAATATATCGTAACATGATAAGAATCTTTCTAAGACGCTAAGTTATATATATATACTATAATTATATATATATATATATATATATTAATATATATATATATATATAAGGGATCTTGCATATAGATTCTATATGATAATAACTAGCTGAGTATTTCATTTATTTTGCGAAAGTAACTGAAACTTCTACAACTTCTTATCCAATAATTTCTCATTTGATTTCTCATTTGATGAATACAAGGCTTTATGTTGTTGTTTCCGTGATTATTTTCATTGTTCTTTCTTTCCTTATTTGATGGTTTGGCGGGCAAGCAAAGGCGCGTGTGTGTTACTGGATAAATTGGATGTATTTTCTCACGAGTCTGCATTGTCTTGTCAAAACCGAAAAGAAAGAATTATCCTGACAAAGAAAATAATAATAATAATAATAATAATAATAATAATATAATAATAAAATAATAATAATAAACAGAATCTGTTCTTGAGAACGAAACGCATAAAAATTCTCTGGGACTTAGAAATAAAAACGGATCACCTTATCCCAGCAAGACCACACCTAGTGTTGATAAACAAATGAAAGAAATAGTACAAATAGATTGTTCATATGTTAATAAATAAAAGCTAAACCTTTTATTTGTTCATTTATTTATCTACCAACGCTCTATCACAGATATTGAGCACTCTTCTAATGACACTGTGCCGTTGGATTACTACGCGTTTTTTAAGTATGATAGTGCCAACCATATATATATAATATATATAATATATATATATATATATATATATAATATATATATATACTATAGTGTGGGATTGTCACTGTTTCAGCTTTTACTGGAATGGTGTGTCAAAATGCAGTATTAGGAAGAGTGCTAAATATGAAAATAGAGCTGTTATATAATATAATATAATAAATATATAAAGGTATTACATATCTATTTATTTGATGGCAAAGGAACAGTCACAGGTGACTGTTCCTTTGTCATCAAATAAATAGATATGTAAAACCTTTATATATTTATTATATTATATATATATATATATATATATATATATATATATATATATATATATATATAATATATATATGTGTGTGTGTGTGTGTGTGTGTGTGTGTGTAATGTGTGTGTGATGCATAAAAGTGAGAGATTCTTAGAAAACTCTTCATTTTGTTGGGGTCTTCAACAAAATATCAAATAATAAAATTCATATCATGAAGCAGAATTTTATTTAAAAATCATTCATGCCACAAATCTAAGAGCAATACCTTTGGGACACATTGTCAAGTGAGACAGGCAAGTGATTTTCAGAACTCATTAATTTTCGTTTTAAATTCATTTTCTGTTATTCTGTCGAATGTCAAAGGACGAAGTTGGCAGCAATTCAGATAACGAATTTCAGATACTGACATCATATTCTCAACTTGACGTGGAAGGTCATCAAAATTTGGGATTTTCGTCAGCAGATTTTCGTGAAAGGCTTTCCTAATTTGAAAAAGATTTTTTTCTTAAATGTCACTCTTCAAGATCCTTCAATTTCATCTTTGGGGAAAAGCGACAGGCGCATTTAAACTTATTTCAGTCTAGAATACAGTGCTCCAATGCTATCCAAAGTTGCCGAATGCATATTTTAAATAAATGATCAAACCACTGTTAAAAAACACTTCGTTTGCTAACAGGTTAAAATGACTTATGGGTACACTGCTGTAATGTTTCGATTGCATATTGTATTTTCCTATAAATATATATAATATATATATATATATATATGTGTGTGTGTGTGTGCTGTGTGTTGTGTGTGTGTGTGTGTGTGTGAAGAAAAAGTGGAAGTGAATCCGACAGTATTTAATATTATGAAAATTTAAAAACACAAGTTAATAAACGAGTAATGTTTATTTCACCAACGCTGCAGTGTTTTGATCTATTTCGATAGATCTTCATCAGAGCTTTCGTTAGTTTGCGGAAAAAATAAATGTATCACAGTAAATAAGAAATCTGCGAGATTTGTATTATGTCGGTCAGTCTATTTAAAATTGTTGATGAAACATGGGCGTTCGTGGATTTTTTTAAGACGTAAATAGACGCCGAACAAAAACGGGCTGTCGTGGATTTTTAAAAACGTAAACAAACACTGAATAAACAGATGATTTACTTGCACTAGGTGTGTGTGTATGTATGTGGTGTGTGTGTGTGTGTGTGTGTGTGTGTGTGTGTGTGTGTGTGTTGTGTGTGTGTGTAGGCACATGATATGTATTTATAATAAATTAATTATATATATATTATATATATAATTTAATATTTATAAATATTATATTAATCAAATATACCTAGTGGTCATTCATTAATTAATTAATTATTTTTGTATTCCTAGATTTATGCAAAGGGGAAATATATGTGTGTGTGCAAGCATAAGTGTGTATTATTATTAATTAGTGTGTGAGTGTGTGTGTGTGTGTGTGTGTGTGTGTGTGAAAATTATTAGTAATTATTACATTATTATTACTAAAATATTGTTAATTTCTTTTTTGTAATTACAATATTATCATTTTATTTTATTTATTCATTTATTATTATTATTTTTGTTTATATATCTGTTAATTTTTTTTTTTTCTGTGTGTGATGAAGTTTTACAAACTCTACACCATGTAAATAATGTGTGTGTGAAATGTATTAAGGAATTATTGCATTATTGATATTAAAATATTAAATTTATTGAGTAATTACAGTACTGTTTACACCGTGATGAAATACATCTTACAGTATTTTTGCTAATGGGATTAGAGGAAGTGTGTGTGTGTGTGTGTGTGTGTGTGTGTGTGTGTGTGTGTGTGTGTGTGTGTGTGAAAATTGAAAAAACACAAGTTTCATAAACGAATAATATTTATTTCGCCTACGCTGAGGTGTTTCGGTCTGTTTAGATAGATCTTCATCGGGGCTTTCGTTGGCTTAAGGAAAAAAAATGAATTATTACGAAAACAAAATGTCTGCGAGCCTCTGTTTTTGTTGATCTTCAAATGTGAGGAAGAAAAAATCTATTTAAAATTGTTGACAAACGCCAGCGTCTTAAAATTTAAACTACGTAACGGCTTCCCCCTTCAAGTGAATTGTGTGTGTATGTTAGTATGTGTGTGTATTATAATTAAATTATAATTAATGGAAAAATACCCTATTTAATTGAAGTAATGGCATCCCCCTTTTTATACTACGTGATAAATGTGTGTGTGTGTGTGTGTGTGTGTGTGTGTGTGTGTGTGTGTGTGTGTGTGTGTGAATTTTATTTAGTGTTTTGTTTAGTTTTATGATTTTACAATATTTTTTTAAAAAATTTTACAATATTTTTTACTACGTTATGAAATTCTTTTTACAATATTTTTTACTACGGGATGAGCGTGTGTGTGTGTGTGTGTGTGTGTGTGTGTGTGTGTGTGTGTGAAATTTATTTAGTAATCATTTAGTTTTAATTAAAGTTAAAATACCTTATTTAACTAAGTAAAAATATTGATCAAATATAAGGTATTTTGTCATCTTTAAGTATGAGTTTGGCGAGGTGAGGGTTAAATTTTAAAATCCTAGTCTTTGTTTAATCGTATTGAAAATTGAGATTGCGCTAGATTCTAGGATTTTTTTTGTTTTTTGTTGTGTATCCTAGCATTTTGGATTCTTTAAAATTAAAGAGATGGTTGGTTTCCAAAATGTGTGTGAACCCGTACTGTCACGGGCCAAATGTGATAGTATCCTGGGACGCGGATACCAAATGTGGTCCTATAAGTGCGTTTTGCGCTGCGGGTCACTTATAGACTGGTGGACCTGCTCGTTCCGACCTCCTGTGCCCACGCTGTTTTGTTTGACCCACAGGAAAGTTGAAGAAGAGCTGGTTCGGCTTTTCTTGGCTCTGGCTGTCTCTGAAAATGACCAAATTCACCAATGCTGCCAACGAGTCAACAATCGCAATGACTACGAAAAGCTTATTAACAATACAACAATACCTTTATTAATTATACAGTGACCAAAATCATGTACAACAACAAAGGGTGTCAATGTCGAAGACGATGTCGAAGTTTCGTGGATTGACGGCGATATACAGCTAATTACTTCTGGGTTCTGATATGGTCAAGTCAGGACTTTGAGTAGCAAGGTAGCAGGAAGTAGCGGCAAAGACGGTGGCACGGGCTCTGAGACTTAGCTATGGAACCAGCTTTCGGTCTGGTCTGTTTCCTTTTCGGGTCTTCTTTTATGGGTTCCAGACCCATGAACATACGGCTACGATTGGCCAGCCAATAGAAACACCAGGCCAATGGAATTACAGTGAAAACATTGGGGAGGAGTACAAAAGCCCCCTCCCGGGTCGCATCTGATTCGATAATATTTTTATTATTGTGTAAATGGTCTTGTGCCAGACTTGCTTGTGATTTTCCACAGCATTTTCCATTAGAGTTAGCACTGGTGTGACCTGATCCAAATTAAGTTATTGTTTTATTTATCAAATCAAAATTTAAGATTAACCTTTTCAACTTCCTTTGCTGATATTTTGTACTTCGTTGACGCAAACTTTTGATTTGAACTTTTGAAGGAACCCAGTATAAAGACTGTGTGTCACCAGGTGCAATTTGTATTATTATTATTATTCGTTGTTTTCTTCTTTTTGTTTTACACTTCCTTACAAAGGATTATAACTTTAACTTTTAGTAAAATATCTTAATTATTCTTAAGTATCTAATTTAATATCGCCAGTCAATCTATAACCTTATTATAGTGTTATATGTGTTTCGTAAATGCGTTGTTCAATTAATCCAATTGTTTAATTTATAATGTAAATCCTGTTTATCTGGTGTCGCTTACTTGCTGAATTCTTATTTCTTATGGGCGTCATTACCTCAGCTAAATAATGGACCATTCCGTTTTTATCATAAAGAATAAAAGAGAAGAAAAATGACATTCTACGCAGAAAAAATACAATAAAATAAAGAAAGAGAGTAGGAAAAAATAGAGAGAGGCACAATAACGCTAATCTGTTTCAATAGAACACAATGAAAGAAAGAAAGAAAAAAGTGAGAGAGAATTAAATCAAGATTGTTATACATTTTACATATTGAACTATTTAGCAATATCTCTTAAGTAAACATATAAAATGTTGTAACTATTAAATTATCATACTGTGGTATATCCACAGGTCCTGCTAGTCTTATATAAACTTGGAAGAGATAGTAACATGGACTCAACAAAAAGCTTGGGATAATTTCTACAGTATTTTTGTTTATCCAGTAATTTACAATAACTTTAAATGTGTACATAGACTTCACTTAAAGATCATTAATTTCAATCAACCTTTATATGGACAATAAGCTGTCTAAATTAACACCTTTTGCTTTAAAATAATTGTTTATTTACATAACCTGGATGCTTTAAACATGCTGGATGTGAAACACACATCACGAGTGGATATCATACCCAATCAGGTATTCCTCTATGTGTACGATATCTGGCAACTAGTCTAAATAATACAGCGATTTTTGTATTCCTCTTATAAAAGGAACCTAATGTATTGTTTTACATAGAATATATAACTATTTACTTATGTATGATTTTTTACTAACTCATATTGTTGTTGTTTTTAATCTAATCCAGTCTTTTTAAATATAGGTTACCATATTGTGTTCATGTCTATGCTATGTCTACTTAAGAGATTAGAAGAAGAAGGCCGAGGGCACATCGACCGAAACGTAGTACAATAACAATGAAGATGAGGACAATAGTCCGAATAATACAAATAATACTAATTATCAAGCCTCATCTCAAAAATTCAGAGAAATAGGCATCTTTTGTTTATCCAGTAATTTACAATTACTTTAAATATGTCTACGTTTGCTTCATTAAGACTAAGTTGTCTAAATTTGCTTCTTTGCGAAGCCCTGTGATAGGAGTACGATATCTGATGATTAATTTTCGAGTGAGAATTAAAAGTTATCTGCGCTTTCGCCATAACCTATTTCTATTATTCTCACACGGCGTTCTGTGCTTGCGTGCTTATAGTTGGTACTGTCGTGGTAACGGGATCGAAGTTTCAGCCTGATCGTGCCATTTTGCTTGCTGTCATTACAGTGTAAACATCGCCGTTCCAGTAACAGTATGAACCGGGAAGTGGCCCGATTTCTCGGTTTAGAAGGTGTATCGGGACCTAAAATGCATAGGAGGCTTTTAGCACAATACGGGAAGAATATTATATCACGTAGAAATGTGTATAAGTGGATAGAGAAGTTTGAAAGTGACCGGACAAGCCTGATGCACGAAGAGGGGGAAGGACACTCGTCAACCTCTACCACTGATGAGAAGATTCAGCAAGCTTGAGCGATGGTATGGCAAACCGACAAGTTATAATCGGTGAGATAGCTTGTTCTCTGTACTTTAATCTAGGTTCTGCCTATCAAATCATTCACGATGAACTCAGCTTCCATAAAACAAGAGTGCGGGTAGTTTTTGAATCTCCCTCGTACATGTTCCATCAGTTTTTATAAATACAAACTAATAAATTCGCTCCCTGTGGACATATTTTTTATTCACCCCGCCAAAATGTTATTCACTCTCTGGGGTCTATATGGAACTCTTTGAGAATCGTTTGACTTAAGCAGACTTTAAGTGTATACAGAAGCTTAGTCACATTTTTATAGACGAGTGTAGGCGTATATGGTTTGCTATGCACTAAGACAGAATTTTTTTCTAAATAATCTGTTATCAGTAACGTTGGAATAGAAAACGATTTCAGATATTCGATCGGTAACGTCAGATTCAAAGTTAAGGCCTTGAAATTCACGAAAAAGAATCAATTTAAGGTTTTTGTAATGTTTTTTTTTTTTACCTAGTTCTCCTATAAAAAATATTGATACATTTTGTATTTGTTTTATTCTTTTTTTATTCTTTTTTTTTCAATTAACCGCTTCATTTAAATTCCTACTTCATTTGGGATTTTAATGAAAAAACCTGGAAAATTTTAAATAGACCAAATTACAAAATATTTTGTTAAAAAAAAGGAAATATAATGGCAATTTTCACAAGTACAAAAAAGAAGACATGCAAATGAAGGTTTATTTTCATATCCTATTTTAAGATTTGTATCAATTGAATTTGTTGAAGTTTTTTTCCCACTGTTTTAAGTGATTTGTATTTTCTTAGAGCGTTTTCGTGACAGAATCAAATGTTACAAAAAAAAGAAATCAAATAAATATTTCAATTCGATGATGAATCTTTTTTTTTTTTTTACTGAGGTTGATATTTTTTATCGTTTTATATCAACCGTCAATGTGAATTGTTTATCACGAGAAATCATTGTTCATGTATTGTTTTGCTAGATTAACACTGTAATAAAATGATTATGCTTCTCACGGTCTAATTTAGTCAGATAATTAGTTTCTCTCTCGCTGATATATCATCATCAATCTCAAGGCAATCTGATAGCAAGGTTTTTTTTATTCTCTCGCATTTTACATGTCTTCCAGATAGCATCCAGTGTCCATACAGAGCTGACAAGGTAATATTTTGCTGTTTGGCCAACACTGGTGCGTCCATGTGTAGGAGTCTATAAGAGAACGTCATTTATGAGTTCATCCTTACTTCCCCAGCTGTACCTAGAATATCTTGTTCATTTTACTTGGATGGTTTGCGAAAAAGGAGATAAGTGGCCGTACAGCTGCTGTTTTGTTGGATGCTGTTTTGTTGGATGCTGCTTCCAATATTTGTTCAAAATAGCAAGTAAAATACTTGAGTATTTCCCATCTATCATTTTATCCAAGCGTCTCCTAAAATAAAATTGCATGAATAAACATATATAATATATTTACGCACACACACACACACACACACACACATATATATATATATATATATATATATATATGTCTTTGAAAATACTGCATGACTCACTTAGAATAGCATCGATAGCTCTCTCTCTCTCTCTCTCTCTCTATATATATATATATATATATATATATATATATATATATATAATAATGATTGGAAGGCAATTACATTGCATATAAAATAAAAACAAAAAGATGTTTTTTTGTATTATCGATTTCAAAGTAAACTTTATCTTCAGACACTGTTTTCAGAAATGAACGCGTTTCTTTTTTTTCTGTGTGTGTCGTTATATTTTTTCTTTCTTTTTTCTCTTCTTCTTTTCTTTTTTTTTTCCTTTTTTTCCCTTTTTCTTTATGTTATAAACACGCGTCTCGTAGCGTTCTTTTTTTAAAGCCACGCGGAAGGTCGTGGTATTATTGGTAATAGTCGTTGCTCATTCAATTTCAATTTTTTTTTTTTCCTCTTCCTCCTTACTTCTTCTTTTTCTCTTATATTATTTTCATCTATTCATATATTTATGTATCATTATATCTATCTAATTTTATTTATTTGTTATATGTATATATATGTGTTTGAAATCAATGGCAAAATTAATGAATGGATGAAAATGAATGAATTTAGTCTCTTACTTTTGAAATATCTGTTGAGAATGGGTTTGAATTTTTTGTATGTATATGTATCTAATCTTTCCGGTTAACTTCCGGTGAATATTGCTACATAGTAACTATCTTGAATTCAAAATAAAAACGGTCAAATAGAAGAATTTATTTACTTAGCTTTTTTTTTTTCAGTTGTAAAATAAAATAAAATGTATTAATTTAATTAGATAAATCAGTAAATAAATAAATAAAAAGATTATCTTTAATCATATATTAGAAGGATTGATGAATAATTTTAGAAAACTATATTATGTGAGTATTTAAAAAAAATTTCAAATAGATTAAATATTATAAATTGAATATTTAAATTACAAAAGGCATAGCGTTTTTGTTTTTTTCTATATCAACAGTTCTAGACTGACCGTAATCTTAAGAGGGTATTACGGTTTAAAGAATTAACATTATGTAAAGATAAATACAATTATTGTAGGTATATTATAATATTTAAACTTGTTACCATAAAAGTGTTCACCTTGAACTTATTCCTCGTGGAAACAAAGTAAAAATATGAACTCTGTTAACTAGTGAAGGGGTTTGTTTGTGATATCTTAAATTTAAAAACAGATACCATGTAATAAAAAATTATTTAAAATTATAGAAGGTAATAAGTTATTTTCATTTGTCAATAATATTAAATTAACCGTAATTTCTTTGAGTGCATGAAATGTTAAGAATCAATTGTATTACTAATAGATATTTATTATAGATGTATTACATAATTTAAATCCGTTATCTCAAGTGTCCACCTTGGACTTATTTCTTGAGGGAACAAAGTAAAAATATGCAAATAGTTAATTGTTAATAGGTTTAAATTTGTGATAGGGAAAATTATATATATATATGTGTAAAATATATATACTAAATAAACTATAAGCTATATATGGAACGTGTAATTTAATTAATTATATATTCAGTGTTTAATTCTAATCTATTGTTTATACTGGGACCTGATTTAGCTAATAATAAACTTTCTCTAATTCTGAGATTACCAACGTTGCGTATTATTGTCTCTATCTTAACGGAAAAACTATTGTCCTCACTTTTGCATTTGATTAAATGTTTATGGAATGAGGATGCACGTGTGTGGATATGTTCTTTGATTCTAATGTGGAGGGGTCTAATCTTACTTCCTATATAGAAATTAAAGCATTTGGAGCAAGTTAAACGATAAATTGTATAAGTTTTGTGACATATATTAGAATCTCTAAGAAAAAGAAAAAAAAGGAATAAAAGCGAAGAGGAGAAAAAAGAGAGAAAAAAATATAACGACACACAAAAAAAAAGAAACGTGTTCATTTCTGAAAACAGTCTCTGAAGATAATGTTTACTTTGAAATCGAAAAGACCACAAACATCTTTTGTTTTTATTTTATATGCATTGTAATTGCCTTCCAATCATTATATAATAACATACTTAACAATGCTTCAAGCAAATTACCAATTACTATTATATATATATATATATATATATATATATTATATATCAAAGGAAATAATATTAATATATGTGGTTTTAAAAATACACTATTATGACTATTTGGAAGTGTGTTTTTTTGGGGGGGGGCGGGGATATAAATGATCAGACTGTTTATTAGAATCTGCCCGTGAAAATACTCCCGTATATATTTGAATGTAGTGAATGATTTTTAGAATAGCAAAAGTAACAATAAATCTTTAATGTTAAATAGTGTATGTGTTATTTATGCAAGAAAAATAGCAGAAAAGTAAATCACTTTATTTAGAAATATTAAAATCTTCTTGTATTCCCCTAAAAAATATTCTCTCTCTCTCTCTCTCTCTCTCTCTCTCTCTCTCTCTCTCTCTCTCTCTCTCTCTCTCTCTCTCTCTCTCTCTCTATCTATCTACAATCTTCGCAGCATCCATAATCCACAAAGAGGTGGTTGAAATAGGTATTTGCTTATCGGCCTATACTTGTGCATTCATGTTCCACAGGAGAATATCCCTTGTGAGTTCAACCTTGCTCCTCCTGTAGTGTCCAGCATGTCATTTTCGGCTGACTCTGATAGTTTGTGTGATAAGGGTAACTGGCTGTACATTTGCTTTCTTGTGCGGTTTCAAAACTGTGTTCAGGACAGGGATGCAGCATCCTTGATAAACTTTCATCAACCTTTTTTTCTGAGCACCTCGTTGGATTTTGGGGTGTAGTCGTACATTAGTACTAATACGACTACGGCTTGGAAGAATTCTCACTTTCATAACGTGCTTTAATGTAAATGTGAGAAAGCGTCATTTAAATATATATATAAAATGCTATACAAATGATTTTTGACCACTGTTCACTTAAATCATCCATATAATATATATAATATATATAATATATATATATATATATAGAGAGAGAGAGAGAGAGAGAGAGAGAGAGAGAGAGAGAGAGAGAGAGAGAGCGTGTGTGTGTGTGTGAAAGAGAAAGAGAGAGAGGAAGGAAGGGATATATTTTATATTGGAGAAATGAAAATAAAGTGTTCGGTTACAGGTGTAAGAGTTATATTTATCTTATTATAGTGTACAATATATTAAAAGGGATTGTCAGCATTGGTTTCGAAGTAGCTTATCACCAGGACAACGCGCCCGTAATTTCATTTTCCCGAGCGCATTTTTTCTGAGGATAAGTGGCTAATACGCTTCTTTGAAACCAATGATGACAATCACCTTTCAATTGTATTTTACACTATAACAAATATATAAGAGTGTGTGTGTGTGTGTGTGTGTATGTGTGTGTGTGTGTGTGTGTCTAATTATGTATTTTATGTAACTAAAAAAGGAAAAAAATATTGCGTGTGTTTTGAAAAAATGAGAAAAGTAGCAAATTCTTCCTTCAATAGGAAAAAAAACTTTGTTCAAAATCTTTTTGTTTTGTTCGTCAAAATGGAAAAAAATTGAACATTAGTATTAAGAAAAGCCAATCACTTTTCTTAAATCCGCTCACACAATGTGATATTGTCTGAGTGGATTTAATTAACTCACTGACGCTAGAATTCACTTATTCCCTCAATCACTCTTTCTTTCACTCATTAATATAACCAATACCAACTCATTCTTTGAACTGGCAAAGTTTGAGGTTCAATTTTAGTCTGCATATCATGGGCATTCACACTTTTATTATGCATTTGCTCTATTAACGTATTTTTCATAGAACAATCCATTATAATGTTTAGGTTGCCTCAAGGGTCAGACTAGAAAAACAATCATGGAAATAAGGATAGACAGGAATTTTATATATATATATATATATATATATATATATATATATATATATATCACTTAGCGTCTTGGAAAAGGTATGAATCCAACTATTCTTCCCCCAGCTATGGCTAAATAATAGAGCAGACTGGGCTCTTTAACTTTGGTTAGGTAACCAAGCTAGAAAGAAAAGTCTTAAAATCTTAAGAAATTGACATTATGTCACATCCTATTCGTGCGGAAGGATTAGTATATCTCTCTCTCTCTCTCTCTCTCTCTCTCTCTCTCTCTCTCTCTCTCTCTCTATATATATATATATATATATATATATATATATATATATATATATAGTAACGATTAAAATCCACAAATTAAATAAAGATAAAACTTAAATACTTCGGGGTTTTGGCAGTAAAAACGTGTAAAAATGGTCAATAAAAAGAGCCAATTATAGGATTAAAAGCGAATGGTTTAACACAGACCGACCCAGGTTCTCACGAGTCGGTCTGTTTTAAACCATTCGCTTTTATATATATATATATATATATATATATATATATATATATATATATTACGGTCGCGTGGACATGGAGTGAACGGCACCTGGTTACTACCAATTTGTCACCTATGCGATCTTCAGACTGAAGATTGCATAGGCGAGAAACTGTTAGTAATTAGGTGCCGCTGACTCCATATCCACGCTACCCATATTATTTATATATATATATATATATATATATATATATATATATATATATATATATATATATATGTGTGTGTGTGTGTGTGTGTGTGTGTGTGAATAAAATCAGAAAATCTACAGAAGATCACAATTACATAGCAGTAAATAAAGTTAGTGGTAAGAAAACCACCTCGAGATTACAACTAAAAGCTGCCAGTCAAGAAGAAATATTTCTGTTGGAAAGAGCACTTAAATAATCTGTTTGGAAGTCCTCTTAGAATTACAGATAATAATACTCAAAAAATGTATTAATGACCAATCTAGGACACTTTACGGAGATGAACTCGAAGAAATCATAAAAACAATAAAAAGTAGAAAACCTGCAGGCATCTATGAAATACCTCCTGAAGTATGGAAGACCAGGAATATTGACAACATTCTTTTTCCACTTATGGAACGCAGTCTATAAACAAAACATAATAGAGAAATGAATGAAAGAATGTATCATCCCATTCCCCATAAAGGTGACCTCGGAATCACTAAAAACTACAGAAGTGTACCTCTTATTGCAATAGCTGCTAAGATATACAATGTTCTACTTCTCAATCGCATTCGACCTGAAGTAGAAAAAATATTTAGGAAAAACCAAAATGGGTTCTGTTGATATCGATCCACAACTTCTCAGATCCTGACTATTCGTCGAATTGGAGAAGGGGTTTGAACAAAAATCTCGGGGTAATACTATTGTTTGTTAATTTCTCCAAGGCATTTGACTTCTTACACAGAGAAAAGATGGAGCAAATACTATTAGCATATCGTTTCTCAAAAAGAAACTATTTTCCGCTATAATGATGAACTACAAAGACACAAATGCAGGGATTCGTTCACCTGATAATGTCAGATTTTTTACATTGTCACTAGAGTCCTAGAAGGATATACATTAGCACCATTTTTTATTTATTTATGATATGTTTAGACTACGTACTACGGTAATGGGCCGGGTTAGCTCAGTCGGTAGAGCGTTCGGCTAGTAACCACAAGGTTCCTAGTTCGATACCGGTCCTTGCCAACTCAGCGTATGAATAGCACAGGGATCTGTGCGGTAAAGTAAGGAGCTGACGGTAGGATTGGCGCACCACCTCAGACGCTAAAATAATCTCCTTGGTCTAGCGCAAGTGAAAAGGGATAGACTCCCTCACTGATTGGTTGATACCGACTTTAGGCCGCCCCGACGATTTTACTTACTTACTTACGTACTACGAACACCATTATATCTAATGACAGAAAAAGGCTACACGCTATAAGCAAATTCAGTTATAGGTACTGCTATCCAGTGCTGAACTATAGGAAATTTAAAAAGTGTATATTTAATTTAGCTGTGTATTATATACATGCATATACATATTTACCAAGTAGAATGTGATACAGAGCCACTTTCTTAATCAGAGTTTACAGGTTTGAATTAAAAAATATCCTCGTACAATATGACCAAGGCAATACTGGGGACATGCAGTTTGTTAGATTGTAATTTTTTTAAGTAACTACATGCGTGTAACAAAGAACGACTAAGTAATGTGTTTTCCTTGCTTATTAGGGAAATAGCCGGGGCTATATAAAGCCGGGGACTATAAAAGCAATAATGGGGACATGCAGGTAGGATCAATATCTATTAATAATGGAGATTCGCTTCCGGTTTTTGTCTGTAACAAACATTACATCACTGCTTACGTCACATTACCCAAAATTGTCATAACATAGAATAAATACACTCAAATTTAAACATGCAACATTAGACAGTCCTCATTGTTTTTTAAAACAAGTTTTAATAAATACATGACTGGTATTATATATTTATATATAGTTTGTTTTATTTTAATATATATTTAAAGTTTACATTTCAAATTGTTTTATTTTTTTAATCCTTTAATGAATTTAATGATTTTACTTACTTAGGGTACAAACTCGCTGACATTGAATTTTTTACTCCCTCCCCTCAGGCAATGTTTCAAAAATCTATTTTTACATCGCCCGGAAGTCGTTTTTTATTTTGTACTAATATATATAAATATAAATACAACTCTTGATTTCTGCAATTTTATTTTTGCTTATAGAGCTGTTACAGTTTTTTTTCTGGGAGTAAATAAGTAAGTAAAGTTGGGGTAGTAACCTATTGTCGATATCAGCCGGACGGCAAGGGAGTCTATCCCCTTTTTACTAGCACTAGACCAAGGAGATTGTTCGTGAGATGGAGCACGATACCAACCATCAGCTCCTCATTTTTCCGCACAGATCACTGTGCTACTCATACGCTGAGTCGGTGAGGAACGGTATTGAACTCGTAACTTCGTGGTTCCTAGTCGGACACTCTATCGACTGAGCTGTAGGGACAGATGATAATATGGCGCATGTCTTTAAAGTGATAGATGCAGAAAAAATAAGGAATGAATAGATTAATTAATAAAAAAAAGTATAAAAAGGTGTTGGGATGCGCACTTCGACGGTAGTTTTCTTTAGTAATAACATGCGTGCAGCAAAGAAAGGCTAAGTAATATGTTGTTGTTTTTTTGTTTTGTTTTTTGTTTTTTTGTTCTTTTTTTTTGGGGGGGGGGAGCGAAATAGCTCTGACATTTTTGAACGAACAAATTGCAAATAAGTGAATAAATAAACGAGACAACTTGATGGAAGGAACAAAAACTTTGATAAAAATCTTTTGATAATTTATTCGGTCAGGAAGTCGAGGGGGAAAAACATTATTGAATCTTAAAACAGACGAAAAAATCACTTCAAACAAAATACTTAGATACACGCAACAAGACGGGCGGATTTTATTGATTTTAATGAAAACTCGGGAATATATAAACACTGTTATATTTTTAGACAAAAAAAAAACGAATAAAATATTAGGTGTATGCAAAAGTTCGTAACTCTCCATTTAAAATGCTTAACCCTTTCAATCTGATCTTTTAGTATTCGTGCCGCAAACTAGAAGTATATACGCAGATCAGCTGAAAAGTCTCAAGGCTGACCAAGATATTCTCATGAAATGTGAACAAATAAGGTTTATTTTTCCCCTTTGTGGTCTACACACATCTTCCATCCGTGTTGCAGTGTTTGGATCCCAGCTGTAAAAAGATTACCAGTGGTAGGGGATATGACTTCATCATTAATTTTTCAGCCTATGAACTTTTAAGTCAACTCTTGTATAATTGGGCGGCCGGAAATTCGGCAGGGATTCTTCACTTTATATTGCTATTACCAATAGAATGTTGCTATTTTATCTATAGACTTTTATTGTGACTTTAGATATTCTAAACAGTTGATGGCGTGGTTAATGGGGGAATAACGGTAATCCTTAACTTGTTCCTCGTAAATTCCTACCATAAAATAAAATGAACCCTCATTTTATGTCCGTGTTTTTGCAATAAATGTTTTATTTTTCTTGCACCCGTTATTTTACAATACTGAATATATTTTCTTTATCTACAAACATTTATTGCACATGCAAACATATTTAAAACATTTATTGCAAAAACACGGACATAAAATGAGGGTTCAGTTTATTTTATAGTAGGAATTTACGAGGAACAAGTTAAGGATTACTGGAATAACATTCGTCTTCCTTACCCGCCTTATTCTCCTCTTTCTACTACAACTATTCAGGATGTAGATAAAGGGTAAGAGCCTGCGGGTGCTTTCTTGACTATAGCATTTAAGAAATGAATTATGCAATACCCGACTCAACATTGGACAAACATTTAATCTTATTCAATTTCTTTATTTTTTATTAAAAACAAACCAATGTTGATAGTAATACATTATTGGTTGGTTGATTTATTGGTGGGGGGCTGGCTGGTTGATTGGTTTGACGGCATTTTAAATTCTAAATCGTCTACAGTATGTTGTTACCTGATAATTGTTACAATATGTTAGGAAAGTAATAAAGAATAAAAAAGAATGACTATCAACCGAAAATCTCAAGTGCGGGTTAACAAATAAATAAATTGATCTCACACATAGATGAAGTATAGTATTAAAACTATAAACTATATTTAGCGGTCCTCCTTAAAGGAGTTCCCTTTGAAGTTGATGAAGACGGTTGGGTTAAATCAAATCTAAAGGATTTTTAGTCAGATTTGGAATGTTTTAGAAACAAACAGACTTAAGATTAATGACATTTTTTATAATTCATTTCTATACACAGGATCGAGTCCGATCCGGTAGGGCGCTCTGTTGATCCTAGCAGCCCTCAAGACGTATCTTTCTGACTCTCTACCTCACTTCCATCCACGAGCGTAATGATTCGAGAATGATTTGTGAGAATAAAAGTTAAACACATTAACATATCTCCGTGTTGTTCCTGAAAATAACAGAGCAAGATGGAACCAAGAGAGAGAGACACTCATACCCAACAGAGAGACGATACGACCCGATATGAAGATAGTAGCAGTCATTAAAGGAGAATGGAGACACGGCACGTAACAAGATGACTAAGAAAAACTAAGTAAAGTCGTCGGAGTGGCCTAAGGTCGGTGTCAGCCAGACAGCAAGGGGGTCTCCTCCTTTTCATTAACACTATAAGATTGTTTTGGCGTCTGGGGCGGAGCACCACACCTACCATCGGCTCCTCACTTTACCCGACAAATCTCTGCGCTACGAATTCGCTGATTTGGCGAGGGCTGTTATTTGGCGAGGGCTGTTATTCAACGCGGAACCTTGTGATTCTTAACCGGACGCTCTTCCGACTGAGCTAAACCGGACCAAGATGACTACATTACGTTAATTAACAGCATGTCAAGCAGTTAAATTAAAAGATTACAAGATCGTACATTTTCAGTTAATTCTTAAGCCAGTAGCCAAGTGTTAGAGGCTTTACGGTTATGGAAGTCTCAGGGTTCTAAGACTTAAGATTAAATACGCAGGGAAAATTTGGGCACGTATTAAATACATCATTTTAACAAGAAGAGTATTGCAAGAAACTGGAAAGCATATTCTCAAGTTCAGTACTTATCTAAGATTTTAAACACTTATATATATTTATGGGGTCGGTTTAGCTCAATTGGTAGAGCATCCGATTGGGATACGCAAGATTCCGGGTTCGGTACCGGTCCCTGCTAACTCAGCGGTAGCATAGTTTGGTTAATCTGATGAGTACTGTCAAGCATGTACGAGTTGGCAGTAAGTGTAGCCCTTCACCTCAGCAAAAATATCCGTCTAGTGCTAGGTAAAAGGGTATAGTCTCCCTCGCACTTCACCTGATACCGATTATAGATCACATAGTTGAATTTATTTTATATGTATATACAATCTCTACCGCACGAGCAGAATGTGACACTAGGTCAATTTTTAAATGGAGTTTAGCAGGTTTGAATTCAAAGTTTTTTTTTTTTTTTTTGGCTAGACTGGTTTGCCTAACCAAGGTTAAAGAGCCCAGTGCGTCTTGCAATTTATCCATAACAGAAGGGAGAATAGTTGTATTCGTACCTTTCCCAAGAGTATTATGTGAAATGTAAAGGATCTTGTCCAGGATTTGATCTCGTGTCGCCGAGTTTATTTCCTACGACAATACCCATTACACCAAACGCCACTATCCACCTCAACGCTTATAGATCCAATTTTAAAGAATTCTCAATTCAGAAAGGTTCCTAAATGGTTTTTAGACAATTTACTTAAAACTACATCGACAGATTTTATCTATTTAGAGGCAAACTATAGTTTTAGGTACATATCTTTGTGTTTTGGTATGCATAGGGTTAAGTATATTGCTCATTTAATGTAACTATATCCATGTGTACATCGTCGACTAAGTACGCGTGACATGTTGGTAGTGTATTGTTGATATAGACGTCCTTTGCCTTTTGCTTCATTGAGCTCAAGTCGCTGACAAAGGTAAAGAAAGATGAGTATCTGCTCTCTGCAATGCGCCAACAATAGGAAGTAGTAAGATTGAATAAGTGGTGAAATTTACAATGAAAAGGCTTTTATTTAACTTTATATACAATATTGAAATGTTCGTTTGTGAAGAGTTTCAGTTTGTTCATAATGTATTTGAGTGTTCATTAGCAAGACCAAAAGTTCTTTGTTGAATTTCAGTATTGCTTGTATGGACGAAAGAATGATAATAGTATGAAGTAATGAAGGTTCGTTTAGTTATAAGGTAAGCAATCAGCGACCATTTGTTGGTGTGTATCGTTCAGTTGATGATGAGCTAAACCGTTCTCTTCATCCCAGTGACTTGCGGGATTCGTGGCGTCTGCACGTTTCATTATATATAGAGGGGATGGGAGTTGGTTGAATATCATTACACACACATGCGCACACACACACACATACACAGACACACACGCACACACACATACACACAGAGTTAATATTAGATTAGAGTAATTATATTTTTGTCATACATTTCAGTGTGTTTAGACCTCGTGAGAAAAGGCCACTTAATACATATATACTTAATTTACATAAATTTACATAAATTACTCATTTATTTTGTATGTCATGGGAATGACGTTAAACTCCCTGATGGTGAGGTTCCAGTTCTGGAGGTTTGGGGAATGTGGAGCATCCCTTCATCACAATTGCTCCCTGGTCCACTCTGACCCGGAGTGGTAGTACCTGTTAGGGTCCCATTTATGGGTTAAATAGAAAAACATGAGTTGATAAACAAAATTGTATTATCCATTAAGAATTGATTTATTTCAAAACTTTATCGGCATTAAATGACCCACTGAGGTTGATATGCCGTAAAACAAACCAAACCAAACCAAATCCTTTATTTTGTATTATTTGTATTTTTCGGACTGTTGTCCTCATCTTTATTGTTATATACACAACGTCCGGCCTTCTTCAGGTATTTCTTGTCGAACTCAGGAACCTTCTCGTCGAACTTGAGAGGCTTCATGACGTAATCGGGAGCATTCACGGAACTTCTCATTCCGTTAACCCTGACCGGGTACAAGTGTTAAGCTATGTTAAGTATTCTATGTTATTATCGCCCGTAGTCAGGAATGAGCCAGTAAACTGCAGATGATTTTCACTTAGACCTCTAATTACTCAACCCCTATATTCGTTGCGTCATGTGTCGACGGGAAACGTCTGAACAAGGCCGGGGGGGGGGACATCGACCGAAACGTTGTATAAAATAACAATAAAGAAAAATCCAAATAATACAATTTATCAAGACTCTTTTATAAGTGTTTCTGTGTTTTAATCTGTTACTGTATATTTTCTTTTCTTTTTTTTTTTTTTGTTTAATTATTTGCTTCCTTCAGAGAAAAAATTTCATCCTGAAAACAGTCATTAAAATTCATAAAATTTAATTCTGAAGACAACAATCATAAAAACTAAAAAAAAAAAAAAGAAATGACTAATGAATTTCCCGTTGAATATTATATATATATATATATATATATAGTTAATAATCGAAATGTTTCAAACATCGACTAAATTTTCAAATATTAACAAATCATCTTGATAACTCTTAGTGTTCACATTTATTTATTTATTATTTTTCCAAGTATAGTCGGATTCATTTATATTTCTTCCTAAAACATACACACACACACACACACACACACATAATATATATATATAGTCATCCACAGACACGTGTTTCGACTTATCAAGTCTCTTCAGTGTGGCTAGACATTTGTAAGCTAACTACTGCCGGAATTGAAATCCGATCGGTTGGGTGTCAGTCCAACCTTAACCATTAGGCTGCATCACTTACAGAATGCGAAGGGGATTTTAACTGTTTTTAATACACACATCGCTTTGTATGTAAAGGCCGTTATAGAGTGCTCCATCCCGTATATAGGAGAGCGTTGCGTTTACGCTTAATTTGGCGGCCCTCAGCGAAATTCCCCCCCATATATATATATATATATATATGTGTGTGTGTGTGTGTGTGTGGACAAATTTGGGGCTCACACTACCTGTTAATAAAATTTAGGAATCACAAACTACTTTTTCTCATGAAAATCAACCAGACTTCCATTTCGATTGGGTTGGAGTATCTTCCTCGTCACGTTAAGATAATTGATACGAACACAAGAGATTTTAGTTCAACGCTGTTCTTATTTTCTGACCAGCATTTATCTGTATGCTAGCTGACAGTGTAATTTTTTATTTATATATCTGTTTATTCATTTGAATTTTTACCGCGTGAACTGTTTCTTAATTCTATTTTGCTAAAGTGAATTATCCCTTTATAATCTTTATTTTCAAAACAGAGAGACTCTGTGAACTACAAACAGCCAAGCTCTGAATTAGTTCTCGGGTCGCTGTGTCCATGTCTGTGTGTGAAGATGTGTTCGTGGTGCAATGGTTACCAATATAGCAAATAGACATGGAGACCTGATTTCAAATGCTGAGTGAGGCTGTTTGAATTTCCTATTATAAATGTATGAATCCAACTATTCTCTCTCCAGCTATGGGTAAATAGCAAAGCATACTGGACTCTTTAACGTTGGTATGTCAACCGGTCTAGTAGAAAGAAAACCCTGTTTTTAAACCTGTTATAATTCAATTTAAAAAGAATTGATATTGTGTCCCATCCTGCTTGTATGGAAGGGTTTTGAAAATGCATATATATATATATATATATATATATATATATATATATATATAATAAAAAGAGCACCGTCACATAAAGGAAGTGAAAGACCCTGTATGCTATGTTTAAACGAAAAATTAAAAATAAATGTAGAGACCCAGGGAAGGTATTGAACACGCGAACTGAGTTGACAAACAGATGTAGGCACATAAACAAACATAAACTGAGCCAGGTAGGTTCAGGAATAACATAGGGTGACACACCCACGCAATTGAGAATGAACGCAGCCGGGATGTTTATAAGAATAGAAGGCTGGAGAAAGTGACTATTCCCAGATGAATTGCTCCGGCATGAAACTCGAGTAGGAATTTTTTTATAAAACTCGCTTTTATATAACTCGCCTTTACAAGCTAATTTATGTAAAATATCTAATGCTATCATGTAGAGCGATCTACACAATGTTAATGAGTAGGAGACAAAAAGGAGGAATAGAGTGGGAAAGTTGTTTTATTAATATAAAACTAGGGCCCTTTCGTCCGGTGTTTTTCAAGTTTTACACTCGGAAACGATTAAAAGTCAAAAATTAAATTAAATAAGTCGGGAATGGATAATGGATATGGAATTAGGTTAGACAAGAGACGGGCGAAACATTTTTTTTCAAAACCCCATCAAGTTACACCCGCAGCTTATATATATATATATATATATATATATATATATATATATATATATATATAATGGAAAATAAGTATTTCCCCGCCTGATGATTTTCTGAAGTAGCAGATACATGTCTTCGTGTACGCTGTAACAAGGAAACCCTTTTCATTGTACGTTGATATATTGCTGGATACATCTGTTCTCTACATTTTATCGCCGTGTTGAGTTATTATTTATTGACCCTTAAACAGGTCATAACAATAATGATATGGAAAGATAAAGAGATAATTCAACTTTAGCAAAGGCGAGTGGGACAAAATTCCCATAGGATCTGTAAAAACTTCGTAACCAACTACAAGAAACAGTTGGCTGACGTACTTGCCAACCAGGGTTTCTTCACCAAGTACTTTTTATTCAATAGAATACAAAGAAATTTTCAAAAATTGATATAAAGTTATTTTTTCAAATTTTGTAATATTCTATCTCTTACTTTCAAGACGAACATGCCCTGAAAATTATACACCATTCCTATTTTCGATAGGTGGCAAACTCCAAAAGATATTAACCCGAAAATAGACGTAATTGAGCGACTGAAATTCGAACTCACTACGATGTGACCATCCGGTACGTTAGTCTAGACGTCATCTTGACTCCCACCAAGATTGAAACTTTTCGGTCCAAATTGATATATGATAGCTAAAACGAATAGTTTGGCATAGACGGAAAATATGAAGATATACTGATATATATACACACACACACACTCACACACACGCATATATATATATATATATATATATATATATATATATATATAGAGAGAGAGAGAGAGAGAGAGAGAGAGTCTTCATGTGTGTACTTGAAACGATATTTGCATCTAGGCCTGTAAGAATAAAAATACTTTTGATGCACCATAATATTTTTTATTTGAAAAATAGATCTGATATTTTTATCATAAGAGTGATTAGGAATATAACGCCTTTTCTCCCCAACAGGAAAATGAATTAGAGCGAACGATAGAGAGAAAGAAATAGTTTGAAAGATTGGTGGAGAGAAAGAGAAGACAGAATAGAGAAAAAAAGTGTTCAGGCGACAGAAAGAGAATAAAAGAAAAAGAGACGGCGGTAAAGATAAAGGGATAGAGAAAATAAACGACATCAAAAGAGGGGGTAAAAACATGGGTGTAGAGAGAGAGAGGGGGGAACATAATCAAAGAGAGAGTAAGCATATGAAGATAGGAGAACATAGATAGAGATGGCGAGAGAGAGAGATAAAGAGAGGGGGAGGGATAAAGAGACAAACAGAAAAGGTGGGATAGAGTAAGTACTAAATTTTATCTTGAGAGTGGTCTCTTATTCTTATACTATGTATGGTCTCAAAGTACCTCGCGGTAAAGCTGGAGAGAATCTAAATTCGAAATAGCAGTAATAGGATTCTTACTAAGTCTCGCTGGACTTCGCTAAAACCCACTAGGAAGATTAATGCATATCCAAGAAGTTTTGGTGGCACTTAAATTGTAACCATATCCGCCAGAATATATTTAATCTGAACATTACAGAAAGTATTCTTCATCATTAAGAACCACGGATGGTCTGCTTTGGTTTCTTTGTTTAATGACATATCAAACTTCGTGGGTTATTTAATGCAAAGTTCCCCCTTGTAGAAAAACACTAGTGGTACTATTTAACCCATAGCTGAGAGGGTAAGAGGGTTCATACATTTCCAAAAGATAGTAACCCGAAAATAGACGTACTTGTGCGACTGAAGATCGAACTCACTACGATATCGCCACCCGGTACGTTAGCCTAGACATCATCGTGACTCCCACCAAGATTGAAACCTTTCGGTGCAAATTGATATATGATAGCTAGAACGAATAGTTTGGAATAGACGGAAAATATGAAGATATACTGATATATACACACATATATATACATATGTGTATATATATATATATATATATATATATATATATATATAGAGAGAGAGAGAGAGAGAGAGAGAGGGGGGGGAGAGAGAGAGAAAGGGAGATAGGTTTGTTTTTGTTTGTTTTGTTTTTTGTTTAATGGCATATCAAACTTGG
Organism: Doryteuthis pealeii; assembly: GCA_023376005.1. Lineage (NCBI taxonomy): Eukaryota > Metazoa > Mollusca > Cephalopoda > Myopsida > Loliginidae > Doryteuthis > Doryteuthis pealeii. The sequence goes on along the minus strand of CM042140.1, from coordinate 131,676,688 downwards.
TGGATTATTTAAAATTAACAAGCTATTCTCGTAGAACAACATTAGTATTACTATTTACTTAATAGCTAGGTGGATGAATAGTTCATACCTTTCCCTAGGGTATTTGTTCGAAAGTGAAAGTAATAGCTCGATTGGAATTTGAACTCGTTTACTACGATGTCTCAGTCCAGCACGTTAGCCCCTACGCCACAGAGACCCCCACCACCACCACCAAGAACCACAGAAGCAATGAATAGATAAAGGTTAACAATAAAACACGATGACCTGCTTCAGAAATTAAATAATGCCATATTTCCCATAAACATTAGAGGCTCACGTTCGAAACCAGATAAAAGAAAAAGAAAACACATTTTTGAATGCCGATTTTCTATGAAATATATTTGACACTAGGTTAGGTCAAAAGTTTTACAATAGTTAGGTAGCTACTAGTATGAGGGACGTATATCACGTGATCGAAACAATTCAAGGAAGGTACCCACTGTGGTTGGTAATATTGTGGTAGTCGGTTCGCTGACATGCTGTGCATTGTTTTTCGCTGCGTGCGATTTGAAAGTCGCACAGATTAACGTGCAACGTAGTCTAATTCAGAAACTTAAGATTTACGAATTCGAACTTGGCCATAACGTCTCCAAAGCAACAAAAAAACATTGTGGGAAAGTTGAAGGTTCAGTTGATCAAAGTACAATAAGCAGGCGTTACAAGAAAATTTCGCTCGAATTGCGCAAACATCGACGGTCAGTCTAGGTCAGGTAGACCTAAAACTGTGGATTCTCAGACCGTGCTCTAAGCCATTGAGGCAAATCCGGTGAGCAATCTGGGCATCTCAGAGTCCAGTGTGGTTCGTCTTTTTCACGATCTCGTCAAAAACATTCGGAACAGTCGAATTGTGACTCACTTTACCTTTGCAAAACTTTTGGCTCACCCTAATATATTCTTAGTGTGTCTGTGTGTGGCAACCTTTTTCACAGAGAAAACAGTTGGTATCTTATTATAATACAGATTGTGTGTCTGTCTGTCTGTAATCGAAACTACGTCACCAAAAACGTTATATTTCACTTAGTTATCTACGTCATATTCTCAATGGGTATTAAAGAATCATTATTCAATCTTAATTAGAATCTTATTTATTAACAGTGTTTCTGTTAAGGTGTAGCTAAGATGGATTTGACTCAAAACAGGCCACATTATTAATGGGCCTAAACTCCTGTAATGTTTGTTATATATCATTAAGAAATAAATCTAGTATAGTATATGATGTGTTAAATTTGCATACCGGTTACAATAAATCCGGGTTTGATAAATAATTATTTGGTTTTATTTGTTTCTAATATCATTGTTTTATTCTCAAACCTCTCAAAAGCAATCCTATGTATAATTTCATATTGAAATCAATTCAGATAAAGTACAAATAAGTGTAATCTTTTTTATGTTCGTATTTAATTTCATTAATCTTTTTAATTCAATATAATATCTATTTATATTAAAACTTAAATACTTGTGTCCGATGGCGCATTTTTTTTTTTTTTTTGCTAGTGCTATTAATAAACAGAATAACCAGATTGCATGGTGGATTTTAACGGCATGTCAACCCGTCTAAGATCAATTTATACCAAGAAGTTAAGGAATTGCATTCATTGTACATTTACATTTTTTTTCTTTAAAGCAAGTTTCCCACAGTTATCAAGGATTTCTATCTAATAATTTGCATATAGATATATGGTTTCAAGTATTCTAATCTGATAGTAATAATTATATGATTTCAAGTAATTATTTCTATTTAATAAAACATTTGTTGGCACACATATATATATATATATATATATATATATATATATATATATATATATACACTCACGAGTAGGATTTGACACAAGGTCAGTTTCTTAAGCGGCGTTTAACAAGTTTGAATTCAGAGTTTTTCTTCTAGAGTGGTTACCTAGCAATGGTTAAAGATCCCAGTCTTCCCTACTATTTACCCATAGTTGGAGGGGGAGTAGTTGGATGCATACCTTTCCCAAGGTATGTGAAATGTAAACAGCCTCGTACAGGAGTTGAACTAGGGTCGACGAATAAATTTCCTACGACTCTATTCATTACACCACGCGCCTTATGCTAATGATAATCCTTTGTAAACAATTATAACTTCAATTATTCTAAATACACATAATTTACAGATTGCAATAGAACTGACTAAAATGGCTTTCACACAAAAGTCCTTTCTTTTTTTATTTTAGGTACACAACAGATCAAAAAAGCATTTTCCATTTTGTACTTTTAAGTTGGAACAGACCAAATCTTTTTCAAAATAATGTCCTTTGTTTGTGTTTTGAGGTTAGAAAATTTCAGATCAAAATGGCTTCTACACCGATGCCCCTTTCTTTTAGTTTGGAACACAACAGACCAAAATGTCTGTCTAACACACGTCCTTTATTAGAACTTTTACAGTTGAACATAACAAATCCACATGGCTTGCACACAAACGTCCTTTCTTCATTCTTTTGGGTTATGAAATAAAAGTGACCAAAATGACTTTAATATAAACATCGTTTAATTATTCTTTTACGTTGGAGTATATCATAACGAAATGACTTTTACACAAATGGCTTTAGATTAAAAACAGCAGTCCAGAATGACTTTCACATAAACGAACTTCCTATCGAATATGAATACTTTTTTTAAACAGATCTATTTGATCCATAGATGAAACTCTACCAATCCGAGTCAGAGTATGTATTTACCGACCCGTCCGCAAGAGTAGGATGCAAAATATGGTCAATTTTTAAGCATAGTTTAACAGGTTTTAATTTTACTTATCATAGAGGGGTTGCCTAACCAAGGCTAAAGAACACAGTCTGTCCTATTTACTCACAGTTGGGAGATGTGGATCCTTACCTTTCCCAATGGTATTAGCGCTAAATGAAATAAAAACAATTTACCCCATGATTTTAACTCGTGTCACCGAGTTCATTTTCTTCAATAACTGTTTCTAATGGTAAAATTACAATTCCGGGGCCCTGGGAAGTGAGGAGTACCCCTTCATCACCATTACTCTCAGGTCCACTCTGACGCGGGGTTGTAATATCTTTCAGGGTCTCATCTATGGATTAAGTAGAAGAAAACGAATTAACAACAAACTGAGTTTTAAAAAATGTTCAGTAAACATCAATAATGAATTTCTTCTGCATAAATAACCCAACAAGGGTTGACACGCCGTAAAATCCCACCAACCAACCAACCAACCAACCAAGTGAATTGTACTGAAGGAGTTTTCTTTCATTCATAGCACCTTCTCTCGTTGGATGACGCACTTCATTAAAGTTCATCATTCCGGATTTTTCTCTTTTGCAACTTTTGGCATGGGGAATCCATTAGCGACATTTTTCACATCCATGCAATCTTTATAATCTTCAGACATCTTGTAGCGCCGAAGCTTCCATTTCGGATTTCTGCATTATACATCATTAAGATGCAGTATTCATTACTAAAGAACGATATTGGCCAGTTCCATCAAACAAACGACAGTCACTCAACATGTTAGTCCAGAACTTTATATACTAGTGAATACAGGTTGAAATGTTTCCTATTATTACAAGGCCATGGGGGGTGGAAGGCGTTATCAATCATCTCTCTTTTATATGTCCACCGTGTTCTAATTTGAAGAAAATTAAATATTAATCAAGAATAATAATCGCTCCTAGAATTTAATAAAAGCATCCTAATCTCCTGAACAAATACGTTTTGAATATATATATATATATATATATATATATATATATATATATATATATATATATATATATATATATAAAGATAGACCTTATGAGCCAGATAAACCTACTTGTAGTTTCGCTTAGTGCTCTTAATGGCTAAGATCCGACTCTAAGTCTTATAATAAAGATAAACCTAATGAGTCAGATAAACCATCTGACTCATTAGGTTTATCTTTATTATTTGCTCTACTTAGGTATTGAGCACTCTTTACTTATTAGCTTTTGTATATCTTAGCGGTGTTTGTATGAATATATATATCTTATATATATATATATACATATAAATTGTTTTTTCTTTTGGCCAAGTATCGTATCAATCGATTATTTTTGGTTGGTAAGATTATCTGGGTCTTTTCTTCTTTCCAAAATTCTTTTCTCCCCAGGTGATGTTTAGTAGTATATTTTTACAATCAAACTATAAGTTCAAAAATACGTTTCATATATATATATATATATATATATATATATATATATACATATATATATATATATATATATATGATAGATTGGATATGGAATCAATTGGAATTAATCAGTATGGTTTATTACACCCCCCTCTCTCTCTCTCTCTCTCTCTCTCTCTCTCTCTCTCTCTCTCTCTCTCTCTCTCTCTCTCTCTCTCTCTCCGCTAAAAATGACTATATATTGATATAAGACAATCATTGTATCAGCTTGGTGAAGATATTTTTCAATCCGAAACACGTCTCACACCTTCTATGAAATAAAAGATAGAAAAGAAAATCAAAAGACTTTGTAGTCATTCTTAATATAAAACATTTATTCTTCTCTCGTTAGATCAACAAGAGTCTTTATATGAAATAGAAAAGAACAATACAAGTATGCTGCGTGCAAATCCTGGAAACAACACACCACAAAAGACCATATATATATATATATATATATATAATATATATATATATATATATATATATATATATATCAGTCATCCACAGACACATGTTTCGACGTTTACGTCTCACCAGTGCGGCTCGACATTTTAACAGCTACCTCTAGCCGAGAGTGAAACCCGACAGAATTTTCATCTGTAAAGCTCCTTACCCTTACGACCCTCAGTGACTGTCAGTCAGAAGCGAACAATTAATTGATACATACTTACAGAATGTATGTTTTTATAGTCACCAGAGAACTCAAGTCTGTAAACAACAGGCGAGTAAATTCCTTACGCTAAACGGTGAAAGTTCAGCTAATGTCTCATCGACAGTGCTCTACCAGAAAAATTGGGAGCATATATATCAGTCATTCACAGACACGTGTTTCGACGTTTACGTCTCATCAGTGCGGCTTGATATTTTTAACAGCTATATATATATATATATAAAGTATTTCTCTGAATTTTTTAGATGAGGCTTGATGATTAGTATTATTTGTATTATTCGCACTATTGTCCTCATCTTCATTGTTATCTGTAAAACGTTTCGGCCGATGTGCCCTCCGGCCTTCTTCAGGTATTTCTTGTCGGACTCGGGAACCTTCTCTGACTAACTCCTTTATCCACTTGGCCATGTGTCCAATTAGATAAAGGAGTTAGGTTAAGACAGTTCTAAGTGACAGTTATCTCTATACTGCAGGTTCAATCCTGGTCAGGGGAAGCAGTAACATAGAATAATAATTAACACAGCTTAACGCCTCTACCCCAGCTATGGTTAGCGGAATGAGAACAGGATACCCCCGTGGACCGAATAAAGAGTTGGGTTGAAAGTTCCTTGATGGCTCCCGATTACGACAAGAAGGTTCTCGATTACGGCACGAAGGTTCCCGATTTTGAAAAGAAGGTTCCCGAGTCCGAGAAGGTTCCCGAGTCCGAGAAGAAATAATTGAAGAATGCTGGAGGGTACATCGACCGAAACGTTGTACAGATAACAATGAAGATGAGGACAATAGTCCGAATAATACAAATAATACTAATATATATAAAAGGTTGCAATATTTATAAGTAAATAGTGTTCAAAAGAGTATATATTTCTCTAAGTTAGGGTAGTTAAGACATAAAACTAATTGTGCTAGGTGACTGTCAGTTTCTCGCCAATGTGATTTTCAAACCATCTTTGACTTTATGTCTTCACTACTCTAACTTATATATATATATATATATATATATATATATATATATATATATATATATATATATATATATGCTCTTCCTATTTCCCTTTTCACTAAAACGTAATACCTTCTCCAGTCTATATTAAATTACATTGTTCTATTTCCTTTATTCATCTTGCCACCGTCGTTATCATCAGCTTTACCCAAGCATAATAATAGTTTCTACTCTCCTCTTAATAACATGAAACAGCAAATTTGTTTTATGTTCCCTAACATATTTAAATACTCATTTTGATTTGACTAAAATAACAATTTTAAATGAGAAAATCACTGTAATGACTTTATTAACAAATTAATAAATTAACCACTAACAAATCACACATACGTATAACTTCTATTTAAAAAATAAATAAATAAATAAATAAATAAATTCTCTCATGTTTTGAAAATTTAGAATTCCATAAAACTTCATTCCAACCATAATCTTTCCGCGTCAAAATCCGTCACATGCGACATGACGTCATTAAACGTCTTTCTCGAGCGCGTTTGATCAACTCTCTTCACATTATTTTTTTTTTAAGTTATTTTTTCGAACATTTAAAAATTCTCCGCTTTCCAACGAATTTCATTTTTAAAAAATAAGGATTTACTCTGATGAAGGTCGAATTTTCTTTGTGTGCGGAACATTTCTACATTTTTTCTATTATTATCATTTCATTTCATTTAGTTATTTAAAAATAATAATAGTTTGAATAATGTACACATGGATAAACTCCTGACCGAAACACGTGTAAGTAAAATTGATTAAAATATCCTATTTTATCCATTCTATATTTTCTTTCCTTTATTTCTTTTTTCAACATACCATCGGATTCACTTCCATTTTCATTTTACATATATATCTACGTACTCTCTCACATACAGTACTGTTTCGACGTATCGCGTCTCTTCAGTGCGGTTAGACTTTGCAGGATGCGTCTAGCCGGGATCTATATATGTAGAGAGAGAGAGAGAGAGAGAGAGAGAGGGGCGAAAGATAGAGAGGAGAGAGAAGATATGTAGATAGGGAGAGGGGGAAGATAGACAATGAGGAAGATAGCACCAGAGATGGGGAGCTAGTGAGCTAAGGAGACAGTCTCTACAAAATCAAACTCTTCCCTACAAAAGACTAACAAGTATCGTAAAAGGAATCGATAAAGATTTGACTTTAATAAATTCTACCAATAAGTTAAACGGAAACTGGCACCGTAGTAGTTGCAGCAATAAGAAAGTTGACTCCTTTCACGTGACTGTAATTTGATAGAATGGCGTCATTCTGGACATATTTGCAATTCCAAAAGATCCAATTGATAAATAAATAAAGTAATAAAATAAATAATAATAATAATAATAATAATAATAATAATAACACTGATGTGAAAACTCAAAAGGAAGAAGAATAATAATAATAATAATAATAATAATAATAATAATAATAATAATAATAAGAAGAAGAAGAAGAAGAGGAATAAGAAGAAGAACTATAGAAATAATAAGAAGAACAAGAACAAGAACAAGAACAACAAGAACAACAAGAACATGAAAAATAATACGGAGCGCTATACCAATATTAATAATAATAATAAAAAAATATAATTATAATAATGACAAGAAGATGAAGAGGAATAAGAAGAAGAGCTATACAAATAATAATAAGAACAAGAACAAGAACAACAAGAACAAGAACAAGAACAACAAGAAAAGAAGAACATGAAAAATAATACGGAGAGCTATACCAATAATAATAATAATAATAATAATAATAATAATAATAATAATGTGCAGTCAGTATTATCGAAACATATTTTTTCGATCTTATCAATAAATGATCATTGTAAAAAAGAAAAGTAAAAAAAGAAGAAATGAATTAAAAATAACAACTTTAATAATAGTAATAAAACTCGAGATTGTCGTCGGAAGTCCTGAAATATTGGTTTTTGCTTTGTTGTTTCTTAATCTGTCTTGTCTGAATTGGTTGCTTTTCTAACGTCATTACTCATCGGTTAATTCCCCCCTCCCTTTTTTATTCCCGGTTCAACAAACAGCTAATCTATCACTTTCTGTCGCCTCTTATTCTATCAGTGATTTTCTTCCAATATCCCCCCCCCTCTCTCTCTCTCTCTCTCTCTCTCTCTCTCTCTCTCTCTCTCTCTCTCTCTCTCTCTCTCTCTCTTATATATATATATATATAATGAATGAATGAATGAACAATTTAAAATCGCTGCGAAAATAGGACAAATATAAAATTCTTTTCAACTGATAACTACAATTAGTAATGTCAGATAGGGGATCAGAAAATGGCGCCCAGCCATCTGCTGTCTCTCAAAATATTTGATACTGTTATCATGATCCAGAAAAATAGTAATTCAAATTCGTTTTTATGTCCTTTTATTCGTGAGAGGAGAAACTTCAAAAATGTTCAGCCACTGAACTCGAAAAACTAAAGCAAACGTTGCCTGAAATAATCTCTGTATATTAATACGGTTGTTTGTAACTAAGTTCCTATGACTTGTGTGTGTCACACATTCGGATATAAATATCGTTTCTTTTATTTTATTTTTTTTTCTTTCCTTTTTTTTTTTTTTTGTTGTATACGAAACACTTTGATCAAGTATGAAGAGAGGGGGTCTCTTAAATATGATAGCGTCTGCCAAAAAAAATCTTGAAGAAAGAGAGAAAGAATGAGAGGGAAGAGAAAAGTGCAAAAAGGGGAGATAGTAAGAAAAGACCAGTAGTGAAGGAGAGTTGAGAAAGAAAAAGATAAGGAGTTGCGAAGAAAGATTGAAGGATGAGATTGAAATTGTCAGTATCTTTTTTAAAAATTAGAATGATTAAAAGTTATTGCATTTTACCAATTATTTGGTTCTTATGTAATATAAAATCTTGGACGAAGCTGTGTGCATTTCAAATAGCGATAATACTCTTGGGAAAGGTGTGAATCCAGCTATTCTCCTGGAATGAAATTTCAATTTTAGAGCTCTGGGGAGTGTGGAGCATCCTTTCCTGTTAGGTTTTTATCTATGGGTTGAATATATAGAAATGTGTTTAAACAATTTAATACCCGATAAGTATGAATAAAACAAAATGTCTTTGGCATAATAAACCCAAGGGTTGATATGCCATAAAATCCAACCAACCAATCAAATTTTCTATTTCCAGCTATTGGTAAATGGTAGGGCAGACTGTGATCTTTAACCACGGTATAGAATCGCACTAGGAGAAGGAAAACTCTGAATGCAAAACAAAGGGACTCTCTTCTCGTTAGTCAAAAACTATATTGATATCCCCTTCTCCTTTAGTGAGCTAGCCTTGTCGAGAGCTGCTTAGATGTACACAAGGCTGTCAATATTACCTTTGTATTCCATCCAATGAAAAACATATGGACTCACCACACGTACACCTTGTGCAAATCAATTTAAACAAAACGAATAATTCCGTTATTGTTTACTTATCCGGGATCTCTCTGTAGGGCGTGCGATTGTGTTCGTGCAGTGTTACAATTTTCGTACGCTTCCTTGGAGTAATGTCCATCGCAGACAATGGCCATATGACAACTTATCGACAGTTGAGACAATAGTGTCTTGGCGTAATGAAAATCTGATACAATCACGTTTGACGCAAATATTTCATCATACTCCACGAAAATAGATTCATATTATTGCACACCACTGCCAATGACCTAATATGAGGAAAAGAGAAATCGATTACACCTGTCACTCCAGTGGGTCTAAAACTGACCGCATTGTGAAAGAAAGGAAACTAAAGCGGTTGATTCAATTAATTCCAACTTGCTAAACACCGCTTAAAATTGGTCTTGAGTTGCATCCTGCTTATTTGGAGGGGTTGGGTGAATATATTTATTATGTTTATTATCCGGGCGTCGTAAAAATTAATTTTTGAAAGACATTGCCTGAGAGGGTGGGAGTTAAAAATTCGATGTCAGAGGGTTTGTATCATAAGTAAGCAAAATCTTCATATTTATTAAAGGAGTAAAAAAACAAAAACAATTTGAAAGGAAAACTGAGCCCCGTCCCTCTCAAATAAAATGTTGCGTGCATGTAATAATCAAACAATCATTTTGAATATTTTCCACATCAATTTTCCACAAAATCGTAGGTATTTATTTATTTGTAAACTTTTTAGTTAACTTCTTGTTACTGTAAAAAAAAAGGGTGAGATTAAAAAACATTTTTTTAAATTGCTTACTCAAATTTTGGGTATATAGCATAAGAATATTGTGACGTAAGCTGTGACGTAGAGCTATGACTTAGTTTTTGTGACAAACAGAAATACAGACAATCTCCATTATTAATAGATAAGATAAGTAGAAAAAAATTGAATTATTTAGGATTTCGGATTTGAACTATTTACTCACAGCCTTGGAGAAAAGAGATATATTCATGCCTTTCAACAAAACAAAAAAAATAACATTTACAGGAAGTGAAACGCAAATAACCACATCCGGGACTTGAACTCTGGACTTACTCTTCTGCAGAGGATACAGTCAGCGTATACTGAGCCCCACCGAGCGGGTTGTCCTTGAAGACTGAACTCAAACATCAGAAATTTGCTAGTTGAGGATTTAACTCCATGCATACGTGACCCTTTTACGTATATATTATTATTATTCAAACGTCATGCAAATTTCATTGCCCCTCCTCTTCTATCAGTTTATCTTTTCGATCGGCCTCTCAGCTTAAAGATATCATATCCATACTTGATTTAATAATCCACTTGCAAGGTCCTAGCGACCCTTATCCAACAGCAACAGTCTTTCCAGCGGAGCAAAGTGGATATATTTGTCAAGTTAGAATAAGCTGATAAGCTTTCTCGATTTCCATTTGGCTTTTCTCTCCTTTTCCTTCGCAGCAAGGGTCTCCAAAGCATAGTCTTCGCCCTACCGCCATCTTTGTTGCAAAGTGTGTCCCCGTCGATAAAGGCGCGAAAATCTTTCCATTGTAAAGATTATCAAATCAGAATTTTTATATATGAAGAAGTAAGCGTGACATGATTGGCCGTTTACTTTGCAGTTACCGAGCCGAAAATTGACGCCTTTGGTCGCAAGCGTTTTTACCCGCGTTGTAATTTAAACTCGACTTGACATCTCCTGGCCTCACCCCTCCCCCCGCTTTCATCTCGCATCTTACTTTGCAGACATTCCCCCATGGATTCGTTCGACCAGTCTTTAGGTTTTGGTCACGTGCTAGTTAATGCATTCATGATAAGTGGTCTATACGACTGTAGGGGACGTGGCGTAAATTGTGATATGGATTTACGGACTTATGAAATGGATAGCCATTATGGAGGTCGCGCGGTATATAAAAAGACAGTAAGTATACGCATGCGCGACGTTGAACAATCAATGTCGCCAATACGTATACTTACAGCTGAACTGCTTATTTTAAGAGTTAGCTTTCCCCTTTAAAATATAGAAACACATATGTATATACTAATATGCAAGTAAATGCGTATTAACACAAAGAAACTAGTAGCAGAACCTGACGATGCCCGGGGAAAAAAGAAAAAGAAAATATTCTAATGAAAAAATACTTATATATATATATATATATATATATATATATATATATATTATATACAACTCCCAAGAACACCCCTAACATATATAAGAGCATTCAAAAAGAACCTACCTCAAAGAGTTTTTTTTCACGGAACAGATGGACTTGCTATTACTAATACACTCCTCTACCCGGATTATAATAGCATGTCAAACCCTCAAAGAATATTTCAATTTATATAATTCTTTTATAAGGTTCCCTTTCAAAAAAAACTCTCTAAAAAAATTTCTTCAAACAAGAAATCTTCTCCTGACGATGACCTAAGGTCGAAACTAGTTGAGAATAAATAACATATAAGAAATATTCCTGTTTGTCTTATCACTTTCTGTTATATATATATATATATATATATATACAGACACACACACACACACACACAAAACAAAAAACCTTAATACTGCAAAAAACGAAAGACGTTACAATATTCACCAACGTGGGCATTCGCGCCATATATATGTCGGTCATGTCTCATATGTATACCTTTTGTCATCCAAATGTAGCGGATTTTTGAGATGTTGCAACAAGACGAAACAATTTAAACGGAAGGGGATGGGTATTAAGAAATGTGACGGTTGGAATTCAAAAGATTTTTAGCAAAGCAATTTTTTACGATTAATTGTTTTTATTTTTTAAATTTTTATTTTTAAGTTCTGTATTTCATAAATGATATATATATATATATATATATATATATATATATATATATATATACTAATGATATTAGAACATAGGAGAAATCCCCGTGACGTAGTGAGTAACCTGATGGAATCCGACGTCGTTATAAGGGAATTCGAAACATTATTTCCTGGTATCGTTATTTTTCTATCATAATGTTTTCAGTTAAAAAGGAAGAATGCATTGTTGAATACCGATTATAAAATTACAGGCGTCCCACCATGGTGTAATGGTTAGTAAGCTAGTCTCAAAGATCTATTACTACTAAATAGAAATAATGACTTGAAACCAAATAATAATTAATATTAGATAGGAATACTTGAAACCATACAAATGTGTGAAATTATTTGTATTAGATAGAAGTACTTTATATATTACTATGTATAAAAAATGTTTAAAAACAACTACTTAAAAAAACTTAAATGTAAACGTAGCGCGAGGCTTAACATAACCCTATACGAATTGAAATGCCGTTGAAATCAATCATTTTTAAAAGTCCTGATATTTTAGGTCGATGTTTTTTGGCAACATTTTGTGAAAAGTCAATTTTTCATTGCTCTTGCAATTCAATTACTTTTCGAATAATCTTCTTATATATAAATGTGATTTTTGGAGAGAGAGAGAGTGGGGGAGAGAAAGAGGTCGTGAGAAATTCAATTATTATGATAACACGAGACATTATATTATGGACTCTTCTAGTGACATTTAAATCAAATTTGATGTTATATTAAATTTGATTAATAAAAAAACTGCTGTCCTCAATTTGACCAATTGAAGTCAAAATCAATCAACAAAAAGTATCTGTTCACAATTAGATGAGAAGCAGCACATAATATTCCATAAAGACAAAAGATGGGATGGATGTTTCTTTAATGACCAGGCCAAACGTTTTATAGTTTGGTTGAGAAGTTTTTATCCTGTCACTTTATTAACAAGATACAGTACTTTCGAAGTAACCGGATACATAGATAGGGCAATGACTAATGGAAAAGAAAATCGTACTACACACGTTGACTTCCCATAACTAAAAAAAGGATTATGATATTCTTGTCTACTTACCTCTGATGTACGACCGCCAAAAACGTAAGGTTTGGTTTGGTTTGGTTGGTTGGGTTTTACGGCATGTCAACCCCTTCGGTCATTTTATGCCGAATACTTCTATTGGTAAAAAAAATGTTTAGTACTGACAAAGTTTTGAAACAATTTCATTTTTAATGGATAATAAAGTTTTGTTTATAAACTCATGTTTTCTATTTAACCCATAGATGGGACCCTAACATGTACTACCACTCCGGGTCAGAGTGGACCAGGGAGCAATGGTGATCAAGGGTTCTCCACATTCCCCAAACCTCCAAAACTGGAACCTCACCATCAGATAGAGTTTAACGTCATTCCCAGGACATGTAGACCCGCAGTCACCGCCTTCTAGCACCCATATGATAAAAAGGGTTGGGGTTGCCATAAAGGCAATAGGGTTGGGGCCTCTCCGACCGCCCGTCTAGCCCAAGATAGGTGGAGTATTGCAAGTCATGGACTGCTCAACCACCCAGGTTCTATCCTTAAGCATCACGGGTCGCCACCCACAGCCAACAGGTGGCCCCATTTGGGGGAGTCTTACCCCTCTGCAGAGGTGCAGTCGGTGCATTTTAATGCCTCAGTCGACAGGCCGTCCAAAAACGCAAAGGGAAATGGAAATGAAGAATTGAAACAATGAAAACTTAAATAGTTAATAAAATATGAATACGTCGAGTGCGTCTTTTAGCCGTGTATATTAATATATTTTAAACCATATATGAGTGCTTTCATATTCAATTTAAAATGGTGTATCTAATTATGTGAACACACACACACACACACACACACACACACATATATATATATATATATATATATATATATATATATATATGCTCCCTAAATCCGGGAGAGCTCTCTAGAGGCGACTTAAATCAATTTTCACTGCCAGCATAAAGCAATGATCGTCTGTTGTTTACAGACTGGATCTCTCTGGTGATAATAATATATATAAACAAATGTATGTATTTAATAGTTTAAACACCGCCCCTTAACGGCAGTTGCCAAATGGCCGAGTGGTTAATGAATCGGGCTGAGGAAAAGTCAGTCGGGTTTCGCACCTGGTCATAGTAGTTGATGTGTCTAGCCACACTGAAAAGACGTGAAACGTCGAAATACGGTGTCTGTGGATGACCTATTATATATATATATATATATATATATATGTGTGTGTGTGTGTGTGTGAGTGTGTGTGTGTGTGTGTGTGTGTGTTAATATATTCTAAACTACTTGTGTGGGGTTTAATAATTGATTTAAATATATTCATCTGATTATATGAATGTATTTATGTCTCTCTCTTTTTGTGTGAGAGAGAGAGTGTGTATTAATATAATAAGTTTTAGTCCCACATGCAAATAACCAAATTCATATCTAATATGATCAAATATAATTCAACCTCGTACACATAATACCCTTGGTTTATGGTTACGAAATGATTAATTAATTATCTTTTCAGTAAGACTAGCCACTTGTCCTTCCTGGTATGTTTGAATCTCAATCTTACAAAATTACTACTCTTATATGAGTTGACGACATATTTTCACAAAGATTAATGTGACAATATACCTATATGTAATCAAATTACCCACATATGATTATATAATAAGGCTGGTTGGTTGGATTTTATGGCGTGTCAACCCTTGTTGAGTTTGTTTTATGCCGAATATGTTTTATTTAATTATTCTTGATGTGTATTCATTTTTTAAAACCAAGTGATGGTGTTGCATACTTGTATCAAATTCTATATGTTATATAGCGGCTTCAAATTCACGGCCCTACTTCGTGTAAGTAAGAGCTGGGGTTTTCACTGTACCGAAAGCGATGTATGTCAGTAGTTGTTTAATGAAATCTACAACACATGGGTATAGTAGGTGTTTTGACTTTATTTCTTCTTCCTCGGCTGGTGGGTGGCGAGCGTGACAATAGGAATGTCCAAGGTTTGAAGATGACTACTACTACTGTGATGACTGGCGATGTTGAGTTGGGGGTGGCTGGTGGGTCCCTCAGCCGTTGGCTGCAATGGACCGTGAGCGTCCGTCGCTCACTTGTTCTCCGTCCGCTGTCTCCTGTCTGACTGCCTCTCTTGGGATCCCTGAATTCCTTATATATATATCAAACGCCTACGCGTTTTCTTTTGTTATCTTTTATCAGCGGACAAATCTATTTCCGAACTTATTGTTACCCATCCTTCTTTGTTCGCTTTACCTGGAAAATAGTTACTCTTTTCGTCTTCTCCCTGCCTCGATCCAACCGGAAGACCCTATTTCCGCTTTCACCTTCTTTTAAATATCTTCAATATACAACAATGGGACACTAACAGGTCCTACCATTCTGGTTCATAGTAGACCTGGGAGTAATGGCGATGAAGGGGTACTCAACGCTCCACAGAGCTCCAGAATTGAAACTTCACCATTAGATGCAATTTAATGTCATACCCAGGACATTATATAATAAAGAATGGCTATAAATATATATTAGTGGTTATAGAATTTTGCAAACTTGAAAAGTCATGAGATTCTAGCTTTCATGCAAAAAGCAAAATGTATTGGTGTTTTATGAAGGATCCAAGCTTTAAACAATGTTCTAAATGTTTTTCAATGGGAACAAAAACTGATTGGAACACGTCCCTGAATTCAATCACCGAGCGCCGTGGCTGGTGCCGGTGGCAAGACTAGTTACTGAGGCCTCTTTAAAAATAAACATTAAACAAACCTCATGAAAACGCAAAGTTTGAATTATTATATATATATATATATATATATATATATATATATATATATATGTGTGTGTGGTGTGTGAGTGTGTGTGTGTGTGTGTGTGTGTTCCTTGAATAGCGATAGCATTGTTTGTTTTTACCTAATATACCCAACTCCATTATATATATATATATATTATATATATATATGTGTGTGTGTGTGGTGTGTGTGTGTGTGTGTGGAGAAATGTAGATAAACGTTTGATGTTACACTGGGTGGAAAGTTATTA